>RJWH01000027.1:1958887-2292199 GCA_004363575.1 Solenodon paradoxus
ATTCCTCCTGGCTCTGTCTTTTGTTCCTTTCAGTCCTCAATGGATTGAATGATGGCCACCCCACTGAGAAAGGCATCTACTTTACTCACTCACTGAAGTGCAAATCTCATCAGCAAGTACCCTCTAAAACACACCCAGAAGTAATGTTAATGTGGGACCCCCATCTCAAATTGATACATAGAAATAGCCATCAGAAGCATTAAAATTCTTACAAGTTAATCAAAGAATATAGTATTTTTTGTCTCACAAAGCCTTTTTTTCTGCTTGTTTTGAAATTATCCGATCCTCTTCACAAGAAAGAACCAAGAAATACATGAAACTTTTACTGTCCTTCAGACAAATGCTTAACAAAATCCAACCATATTCATGTATTTTTCCTAATGAATGGGAGAAAAGCAAAGTCAGTTCAGAGGCACAAAAAATGTCATGAGGGATTTTGGGTTTTCACCAGTGAGAAGCTTCTTGAACATAACAGCCTGGAGCCTTTCCTACTGCCACCAACAGATGGGACATAATATTCACCAATGAGCCATTATGGTCTTTCGTTGCTATTTTTCCTCTAGTTCAGCTGGAACACATTCAGGAAAATAATACACATTTAGAGCAGGCTTGCATTTTAATTTTGTAACCTAATCTAGACTTTTTTCTCCTTGTTTATTTCCCACTGCACTGGAAATTGAACCTCTCTCTAGCATTTTTGGAACTTTACTGGGAGGGTACAACTTGGCAAAATACAGTGACACTGGGCTGGAAATGGTTTGTAAAAATATCAATGGTCCCGCTGGGGAGACAGTACATCTCCCATTCAAACTAGATTGTATTGACTCTGTTGGCAGTAATATGGGAGCATGTATGCAGTTACCACTAAAAGGCTTTTCATACTGTGACAATCAGATCCCCTGGTGCTCAGACATTGCATTCATTTTCTAGCTCATTCATCATGTTAATGAAACAAGGGAATAATGGGATCTGTTCCTCCTAGTTGCTCATCTCTTAGTGAGGACACCATATTCAGTTGTTTGGGATGGGGAAAGAAAAATAAATAAAAGGCTTATCGGTCCTAACATCTGACAGTACTCACAACTCGAAATCCCTAAGTCACTTGGAAGAGCCATTACAACAAACAAGTCCTTGAGACAGGGAAAGAGTGAATCTAGCAGAGCCCACCTGGGACATCCAGATCAGGTACGCTTTCAAAACCCCTTTATTTTGATGACTTTCTAGATAAACTTTTAAGATAAATTCAAGTGTTCTTAACTAAATGAGAATAAAATGGCATGCCCAAAGACCCTGAAAATTCACTTTCAAAATGTATCTGGAAAAATATTACAGATGTTCATAAATATAAATATATAAGGGTATTTATTGCTATGATATTTAAAATAGAAAAAGAAATTGAAAACCATCTAAATTTCCAATAAGTGTAGATTCCTGAAATAAATTATAATACAGTGCACATCACAAACAATGCTTGTAAAGAACATTTAAATATATGGAGAAATAAATATATCAAGTGAAAAATCAGACTGCAAAATAATAATGTATACTATATTACAAATTAAGTGAAAAAGAACTATTAGTAGTTATTCTTTCTAGGTATTTATATTATAGATAATGCTTTCCTGACATTTTCTGTATCTTTTAATATTTAAAAAATAATTATCTCATATATATGTGTATATATATATATATATATATATATGAAAGAGAAACGTTTAGAGGAACCTTAAACAGTTAGAGTAGGGGGCATGGAATGAGAAAGTACATACAAGATGGAAAGTCTAAGGATGGCCTGTTACTAAAGTACCCCAAAACCCTAGAAATAAAGACCCAGAGACAAAGACAAAAGGTGCAGTTACCCAGCAGACTAAAAACAGCCAATAGGAACAACAGTTCTAGAACACCTTATAAGCATAGGAAGGGACCAATGGGATTCCTGAATGCTTCATTGACATACTAGGTTTGGGATTACACCAATGCTAAACCCACAGGATACTTCAAGAAAAGATAAAGTCCTTAGACCCCTAGCCATAGCGGGCAACCCTCCCTTGGACCCCCTCCCCATGCAGGGAGTCTATACTTTCTCCAATAAATTTTCCTCTACTTTGGCTTTCCTATTTGGTACGCGAGTTATTCTTCCAATGCCTGCCATAAGACATGACCCCAGGCACTAAATTACAATCTCGAATATATATATGTATATGTATGTATATGTGTATATACATGTATGTATATACACACATACACACACATATATATAATAAAACTATACTGAATTTTTTTTTAAGATTTCAAGAGTGAAAAATAGCTTTCTGGCCTATAACTTTTTTTTTTTGCAAATATACAAAAAGAAAATGAAGCAACTTTAAACTGAAAAAATAGAATGCCAGTATTTGGGAAGTAGACAGGATTCTAAACTACTGAGGCAAAATGGAGAGAGCCTAAAGAATATTATATGTCTACTAAAACATCCCCTGCTTAGTTTTCTCCTTCAGTTATAATACACTGCCTTCCACCATGGCAGTATGGAACAACATAGATGCTTGTGCATGCGTTTGCCATAGATGAAATGTCCATTCATCACTTCATTCATTCAGCAGATAGTTGTTAGAAACCACTAGGTCTCTGTCCTCCCCCAGACAATGGGGAGATAGTGGCAAATAATGTGGAAGCATTCCTTCTTTAATGGAACTTAAACTTTCTTTTAATCTTTGCAGCCACCCCATGAGTTAAGTGTGTTTATTATATTATTTGTTTACAGAATAGAAAACTGAAGCACAGAAAACCTTGGTTATTCTGGTTACTCTAATTAGTCAGGTGAGCCAGTATACAACCCAAATCTGCTGACTTCCCAAGACCAAGGTTATTCTGGCCTTGAGATTTCCAACTGCTTTCAAACATTGCAATTTATTTTTTTTAATGAAGTTTTATTCTCTCTATTTCACCAGTTCTGATGAACTATTTTTGTTGCTATTTTAACTTCTCTGAAAATATGAAGTTGGCACATCTCCTCCTCCTTGGACAGACTGGAAGCATCAGGGCTTCATTGCAAACCTGATCATTGAAATCGTGTCTTAGAGCCTCTGAAACACTTCTAAGGGATCTGTTATTTCACAGAGCGTAGATTCTTGATATTGTAACTCAAAATTCCATTCCAATATAGATCCAGATGAGAAGGGGATGAGACAGGATATGCAAATATTAAAGCACAGGTTTCAGAATTAGACTCCCTTGGTTTCAGATTTAAGCTACCCATTTGCTGGCATTGTGATCTTAGATGGATTATATAAACTTTCTGTACCTGTTTCCACATTCATAAAAATTAAGAGCTCTAACTTTATGGGATTTGAAAGATTAAAAGAAAATTCATGTCAAATATCAAATATATCACAGACCTCCAACAAATGTTTTCTATTTTATTATGGGGGAGTGGAACAGACTAAAATTATGAGCTTGCTTTTGAGACTTTGTCTTTAATTCTCCAACAACATATGATCTATCCACGGTTCTCATCAATGACAGATATTTATTTAGCACTTGTTCCGTGGGAGGCACTCTCTGGAAGTTTATCATCAATGAGAGATGAGCTATAGACAGAGGAAACATAACAGTAGCAGGATTTAGAAATTCAGGGCAGAGGCTAAAAAGCAAACGAGGAGTCATGGGAGTTTTGTGAACACACGTAATCTATTCAAGGTCATGTTTGAGTGAACATTCTTTACTGGTCAACAAGAACACACAGCAGCTCCTCTTTGGTGGAGAGGAATGAGGACAAGGTGCCATTTTCCTGAACACTGTCAAGTGTATTTAGCAATAGGTCATCTCAGAAACAAGATATTCAACAAAGAAGATTTAAAAGCTGTTAAAGGAGTGAGGTGAGAGAAAATGGTGATCTAGAATAAGACTAATGAACTCAGGTTGCAACAACAACAAAAACGAGATTTAGGTTAGAGTTTTTGGTAGAAAGTTGAGGGTTGAAAAGATTAGGTTAATCCAGGTTAGGGAGGGATTTGCTAAATTTAAAATACTCTGGCTGTGCCAAGCTAGGTCAATGATTCAATGGCAAGTACAGGAGTAATTAAATTGTGACTTCAGGCTGAAGGGAGTAATTGAAAACCTGAATTAAATAAAATGCCTCAGCAATAGTGAGATTCAAAGGAGTCACCATGGCCATTTGCCCCATAGTTATAAAGACCCTGAATAATGGAATGTCATAAGAAAGGATACATTCAGAGTGGGAAAGAAATGATTCCAGGAACCTGCCTTGATTTTTATTACCACTATCATAAAACTGTTAAAGGATTATTAATATTGATGTTTGTTCAGGGATTTCACACCACCATTTCACGCAAGTGGCTTAAAATCTGCCTTCTGTGAAGCCCACCAAGCTGTTTATATAACCCTAAGTGCATGGCAAGAGTTCAACTCGTAATTGTAATTTCAGATGCTGTTTGTATTAGTTGCTCTCTCTGTGTCTAATCACAACAGTTCATGGGAAACAATAAAGGACAGGCATGTGTTCTCAGCCAACAGTTCCCCAAGATGATCTACTTGGGCATTCGATTTCACAGATCAAATAGGTTATTATAAACATACACACAAGGGTTTTATTGAGCCCATTAAACAACTAAATTTATACAGCCATGGGTTCCAAAATATGTTTGCTTAAACACTTTGTTGGAGATGGAAAAATTAGGTCAGACACAGATGGGAATTATTTAGGTTTACTTTTAAATCTTCTGAAAATCACTGACTCTCTTGGCTGCCTGGCACCCTTCTCCATATTTCTAGCTCAGGACACATCTGTTTTCATTTTCCTCCCATTAATGTTTTTACATTTGAGGTCAGCACTTCTCCCAATAGGAGCACAAGGGAAACAACATTTCTGGGAAAAGTGGCTAAATAACCAACCAGAAAGATTTAATTTGGGCAGCTCTTACCTGAACCTGAAACCAGCTACCTAAACAAAGGCATAACTGTCCTGGAAGGCTGAGTGATGCCCACAGCCCTGACCTCCAGGGAATAGCCAAAGGCCAGATGGTTTCTCATTTTCTGGGGAAAATTCTAAGATCCCAGCAAACAGCAAACAGGTGTCAGGGATAATCTGTATTTACTTATACCGAATTTCTGCCAATTCAGATGCAGATAGGGACATGGACATGACAGGCCTTCAGCAGAAACAGAGGGCTTCTTTCCTGAATGGTGACAGGATACAGCCAGATCCTGAAGGCGACATGAAACAAAGATGTCTTCCCAGAAGGTGAGAATATCATCCAAGAACAGTGTCTATCTAGAACATAGGAAGTGTTTGATAAATATTTTTAATTACTAGTGTCTCATTTTATTATAAGTGAAAAAGACTCAGAGAGATTAAATAATTTTTCCAAGGTAACATATTTAGTTGTAAAAGACCTATTGTTTAAACCCAGGTCTGTCTAAATCCTTATACCTGATTATGCTGCCCTAGTCTTGAGAAGTCTGAATTATTCCGAATTTAAAGAGAAAAACAGTTTGAAAGATCTGGTGTGGGATCTGTCCTAGACACAAGCTGTTACACAGCAGCACTGTCTGTCTTTGCAGAAACATCATCTTGTTCACTAACTGGAAAAGCAGAATAGGTTTTATGCCCAAATGACTTGAGTCATTTTACAATTAAAAATAACAATAATATAGATAATATTTGAATTCCAAGAATTAACCAACTTAACATATGTAAGTAGGACATCTGTTATATAAGATAAAGTAGCACAGTGGATTTAAATTTTAACAAATGCCCATAATATAAGTAACTCAACAAAAGAGTTTATAATAAATGTTTGAAAGTCTACACATAATGGAAAGGTGAAAAAAATAAGAGAACAATGTACTATAGTGTCAGTTTTTTGTCACTCACAAAAAATCAGAAAGCAAAATAATAACATGCACAGCCAATAGCAGAAATACAAGTTGAGTATAAAAAGGTAAACTTGAATGCCAGACTAGGGAACTTGAAATTTATATACCATATGCTGTTTTCACAGCCTACAATTCTTTCCTCCTGTTACTATCTGGAAAAATACCTATTCGGTTCTATCTTTAAAATAAACTCCTGTTCAATTATTCTGCCCTTTTTAAGTCAGATTTTTATCGTTGCATTGTATGAGATCTTTATATATTTTGGATGTTAATCCCTTATCCAATATATGGTTTGCAAATAATTCTTCTATCAGTTTCATTTTGTTGATTATTTTACTCAGCTTTTTTGTTTGATGCAGCCCCCTTTATTGATTTTTGCTTTTGCTGCTTAATTTGGTGTCTTGGTCAAAAGATAGTTGCCAAGATTCATGACAAGGGACCTTTTCTAAACTTTCTTCTATGACTTTGAAAATTTCAGATCTTATGTTTAAATGTAATCCATTCTGAGTGAATCTCTGTGAGTAGTGTAAGGTAGAGAACATTTTTTTTTTTTAATGTGGTTGTCCAGTTTTCCAAAACCACTCATTGAAAAGGTTATCCTTTCCCCTAATGAGTATCTTTTACTTCCTTATCAAAATTAGGCTACTAAATATGTTGGGTTATTTCTGGGTTTTCATATGTGTTGCATTGATCTATGTGACCTTTTTAATGCCTGTACCATACTGTTTTCATTACTACAGTTTTGTAGCATAGTGTGAAATCAGAAAATGTGATGTCTTCTGCTTTGTTATTTTTTTCTCAAGGTTGTTTTGTCTATTCAGGGTCTTTTGTGGTTCCATACAGACTTTAGGATTTTTGTTCTATTTCTATAGAAATGTACAGCTGGAATTTTGAAAGGGATCTATAGATGGCTATTCATACATACATACATGTATTTATACACATATACACACACATGTATGATCATATTATCTGCAAATAATGGCAATTTTACTTTTTTCTTTGGATGTATGTATTTCTTTGTCTTGCCTGATTGCATTGGCTAGGACTTCCAGTACTATATTGAATAATAGTGGTGATGGTGGGCAGCTTTGTCTTGTTTCTGATATTAAAGGAGAAGCTTTCAACATTTCATTATTGAGTATGATGTTAGTTGTGGGTTGTCATATGTGGCCTTACTATCTTCAGTTGTGTTCCTTCTATAACTAATTTGTTGATAGGTTTTACTCTGAAAGGGTGTTTAATTCTGTCAAATGTTTTATCTGCACCTACTGAAACGATATGTTTATCTTTCATTCTATTAATGTGGTATATCACATTTATTTATTTATGTTTGGAGGGATAAAACCCAATTGATCATGATATGTGATACTTTCAATGTGTTGTTGAATTCAACTTCCTAATATTTTAAGAATATTTTCATTATGTATTTATATATATATATATATGTTATACACACATACATCAGATATATTTGTCTAAAGCTTTCTTTTCTTGTAATGTCCTTATCTGACTTAGGTATCAAATTAATGCTGACCTTGCAAAATGAGTTTGGGGGTGTTCCCTTTGCTTCAATATTTTGGAAGGGTTTGAAAAGATCTGCCTTAATTCTTCTTTAAATGTTTGCTAGAATTCACTGGTGAAACCATCTAGACCTGTATTTTCCCTTGTTTGGTTATTTTTGATTATTTATTCAATATTCTTATTCTTCACTTCTCTGTTCAGCTCTTTATGATTCAATCTTGGTAAACTTGTCTGCTCTTAGGAATTTATCCATTTCTTCATGGTTACCCAATTTGTTAATGTGTGAATAGTTTGTAGTAGTGTCTTATGATCTGTGAATTTCTAGGGTCATATGCAATGTCTCAACTTTTATTTCTGATTTTATTTATTTGAATTCTCTCTCTTTTTTAGACTAGTTAAAAGTTCGTCTTTTTGTTTATCTATTTCTAAATAGCCCTGAGTTAACTTTTATCCTTTTAATTATATTGAAGGAACATTGTGTCATAACATTACACAAGTTTAAGGGTTATATAATCATAAATCAACATTTGTATAAAATACATTAATTTTACCACAACTAATTCAATTCTTGCCTATCTTTTATTAAAAAACATGTCTTATTCTAATTGATGTTTTCTATTGGTTTTATGGTCTGGCATTTATTTCTGCTCTTTTATTTTTTATTCCCTTCCTTCTGCCAAGTTAGGCTTAATTCATTCTTCCCTTTCTAAGTTTGCATTAGGTACAAAATTAGTGTTCATTATATGTCTTTCTTTTGTTTAATACATGAATTTATCACTATAAATTTCCCTCTAGAAAATGTTTTTTGAAATATCCTTTAGGTTTTGGTGTGTTGCTTTCCAACTTCATTCATTTCAAGATTTTTTAAACTTCCTTTTTTAAATTCCTACTTTGGCCCATAAACAATGCTCTGGGAGTGTGTTATTTAGTTTCCACAAGTTTTAAATTTTCCATGTTTCTTCTTATTATTGATTTCTAATTTCATACCACTGTAAATGGAAAAGATACTTGCTATGATTTCACTCTTCTTAAATTTGCTAAAACTTGCATGGTGGGCTATCATATGATCTCACCTGGAAAAATTCCATATTCATCTAAAAAGAATGTGTTTTCTGCTACTATTGGATGGAATATGTTATATATATGTAATGCATATAAAATATAACATATTTAACATAATATATAAAATTATGTATAAACCACTACTTCTAAATGTATGCATACATATGTATATATACTTATGTGTCTTTATGCTACTAATTAGAACCTTATTTCAGCTTGAAGATCTCCTTTCATCATTTCATATAAAGTAAGTCTAGTCATGATGAATTCCCTCAGCTTTGCTAGTCTGAGAAAATTTTTATTTGCTCCTCATTTCTGAAGGATAACTTTTCCAGATAGAGGATTTGTGGCTGGTATATTTCTCATACATCATTTTGAATTTATCATCCTATTTTTCTAGCCTATAAGATTTCTGCTGGGAAATCTCCTGATAGTCCAATAGGGTTCCTTTGTAGGTTACATCTTTTTTTCCCTTTTGCTGGTTTTTTTTCTTTCATTTTTGGCAGTTTCTTTATAACGTGTCTTGGAGGAAACCATTTTGAATTGAAATAACAAGGTAATCTATGAGCTTCATAAACTCGAAGAGCCAAGTCTTTCCCCAGATTTGGAAATTTCTCACCTATCATTTCTTTAACTAAACCTTCTGTCCCCTTCTCCCTCTCTTCTGATGATTTTGATATTTTTTTCTTTTGATAGTATCCCATAAATCACTTCACTCTTTTTCATTCTTTTTTCTTAATTCTCTGATTAGGTTATTTCAAAGTTCTTATGCTCTACTTACCAGTTCTGTCTATTTTGTTGTTAGTACTCTTTATTACATTTTTTGTTTCATTTATTGAATTCTTCAACTCCAGAATTTCTGTTAATTTGTAGTTTATCATTTCTAACTCTTTAGTAAATTCCTTATTTTGCTTGTGCATTATTTTCCTGATCTCACTGAATCATCTTTCTGTGCTTGTTTTAAATTTTGGATTCATTATTAGGTAAACCACATAATTCTGTGTTGTTAGGTTCTGTTACTAGAGGATAATTGTGATCTTCAGATGATGTCATATTGTCCTGATTCTTCATGTTCCTGGAAGTTTATGTTGTTGTTTTTGCATTTGAAGTAGCAGTCTCCTCCTCTAGTCTTTACTAGCTACCTTCAAAGGGAAGGTACTTTTCAGGGTTCTACTTATATCTGATGCTTTCTCCTTCCTTATGTGAATACATCTATTCCACACTATTTGCTCCTTCTTTAACAGACTTCTTTTTTAAATGTTATTGAGGAAACACTGCATCATAATATTATATAGGTTTAAGGGATCCATCACTGTAAATCAATATCTATATATAATATGTTACGCTTACCACCAATAATCCAATTCTATGCTTCACCAAATAAGTAACCCCTTTTACCCAATTAAAATTATATGTGTTTTCTTGATGTTGTAACTCACCAGTCTGACTGCTAGAAACCTCTCTGTTTTCCTAAAAGTAGTGCTGCAGTTCAAGCTTGTGGTTTCTCACTTACCTGTAGACTTTAGTCTCTCTCTGCATACAGGAAATCCAGACTTCTACAAAGGTTGTCTATTCCAGGGATGTCTGCCCACACCAGCACTCTCTATCTACTTTGCAACTCTGATGAGAGGGGCTGGAGCTGGTTCACAGGCTGCTGCCTGTTCTCCAACTTAAATCAAGGTCTGTTTGCCTACAATCCAATGCACAGGCTGGGGAGACCCCTCCTGAGTCCCTTAGCAAATGGAGCTGAATCTCAAAACTCCTAGAGAGGTACTTTTGCTCATAGATGGATGCCCAATTATAGTTGTTAAAAAAGAGGACAAAAAGGAGGGTGTCTTACGCTGATCTCACTCCCTAAATGCACAGGTTTCTATGGCCAACACAATCCATGTGTTAATGTTTACAGGAACATAATATTGTAGGTTCTCTGTAGCAAAAAGTAGCATTAACATTTACTGTTCTAGAAAGATTTTGCTTTTTAAAAAAATGTCCTTAGAAATACCACTGTTAATGTTTCAGAGCAAATCAGTAGTTGTGCTCTATGGATAAATGCATAATGATGATTCAGTTGGACTCAGAATAAAACTTGAGAAGATAGATACATTAACTATGAACCATGAGATTACAAATTAACATTCTATCATTCAAAAAAGAGTAATGTTGATCATCTCACCAGCCTACCCCTCCCAACCGCTAAAAAACCTTGTAAGAAGGAAGATCTGTCTACAAGAATTTACTTTGCCTTAAAGAGCAACATTTTTCAACTAATAGCCAAGTTAAGGCTCACCGACAAAATAGTTGACCTGTGAAATATCTCTTGCTTACTTTTAATGACTATCCTCAATTCAGGAGTGTATCATAATCACTCCTTCTTATTGATGTGATGGTAAATTAATCTTTGCACTTGGTTGGGAAAAAAAATGAATGTACCAGAATATACCCTTAAAGTTATGTTCTGAAAAATCAATTTTTCTTGATAAAAGATGGTAAATCGTTCTTTAATAATTTATATATCGCCAGTGTGAAATTTTACTTAAGATAGAATATATTTTTAAAGCTCTTTTGATAGGGATAAATGAAACAATATACAATAAAGTTTGGCCCGTGTCTCATTATAGACATCCTTTACTTTATATAGAGACCACTAAGGCTTCCCTGCTTAGGGGAAAGGAGAGAAAGAGAGAAAGGAGAGAAAGAAAAATGGAAAGTTATAGCTAGTCTTGAAACAACAATTAGTTTATATTATTATATCTACAGAAAATAATGTAGTGGAATTTTTTCTTTTAACAAACCAATCTCTAACTCTAAATGCATATTTGGGGATTTTTAATCCCTGTGCTGGTCATCCTTGATTAAATGGTAAATTCTTACATCACCAATTCCTAAGTATTGTAGCATAAAACATAAGCTCTCAAGACAATGATCTTGGCTATCATAACCTTCCAATCATTTCTATATTTATGCTCTTTAATTTCCTTATATTTCACCTGGTAATAATAATAGTAGTATTTTCTTATAGAATTGTAAAGTGTTCAGTTCAATAAGAACTTCATCAGTGTTAGCTATATTATATTTATTTACAAACTAAGAAGCCACCAAACAATAGTGATAATTTATGGAATGTATTAGAGAGCTAATGGAAATAACTGTTATTTATTAGCTTTTTACTAAGTTTAGATAAGGTCCTGAAAATTTTTAATACATTTTATTTAAGTCTTCATAATAGTCCTACAATATAGTCCTATGATATAGGAGTCGTAGGATATACGAGATTTTTCCTACCATTGTACAGAAGAAAGCAAGACTTAAAAAGGCAATGAAAGTGTACCCTGGTGACTTAGTGGTTAAGTCCATCACCTCCTGCCAGCACAGTCCACATACAACTCAAGGATCAGGGTTCTCAATATGGGACCAACAAGAACAACCAAGACACATAAAATATAAATTTAAAAATATGTTTCTTACTCCTCTCTTTTGTAGCCTGCTGGCCTTCATTCTTACCTTCAACTTTCCTTTAAAAAAAAATGGCAATGAAAACTGTTTACAGTCACTCAATTAAACATCAACAGGACTGTGACTTGAAGTCCAGAACAATTTTTACCATATGCAAAGCATGTACATGATCCTTATTCCCAGGGAAAGGTGGTGAAAAAAATCTTCTGAATTATTTCCTTGCATGTTTTTTATTAACCTTATCTATTCTTTAAAGTAAATTTGTGTTTTGCCACTATGTGCCAAATATTAGCCAGATTTTGTTAAGCTAAAAATATTCCTTCCAAATGTATGAATTTTAAGAGGTAGTAAAGAAGTGATCTATCATACTCATACATTTTTTTCAATGCAAAAAATATTTTTAACATTGCAGATTAATGAAATGCTAGTTTACTTTTTGAAAATATCTATTCATTTAGTTATAACTTGATTTTAAAGAATTATAAAACCAATTTTACTTTATCTTGTTGTAGTATGTTATTAGATTTTAAATGAGCATAAACATTAAACAAGGAATTATTAAAACATGAGTTGTAATCACTAATTAGAATCAAATGCAAACACTGTATATGTAACATTTTTTTTAATTATTCAAGCTCTTCAGAAGCATTCTATCACTCTTCCTTCAAAGATATGCCAATTCTAAGAAATTAGATATGGTTTAAAAACTTCAGAGTGCAGTAAGTTCTTTGACGAATATCATTTTACAAAGATCAAACTTTTTTCACAAATGCCTTTCTTTTTAGCAACAAACATTTATTATGTACCAGATTGATACATACAATCTTATTTATTCAACACTTTAATATATTTAACTGATGTTATAGATGGAGATTAAGGTTTATTAGTGTAAGATGCCCAAGGTCACCCACCTATATTCATCAAAACTCATATTACATGTGTCTCCAGTAGCACTAACAATCATATAGCGTCCTCACCTATGATGTTCATACACCCACCTGGGAATCATCCAGAAATAAAAAAGTATAACTTTCTACCTGAAGTATTTAGAGATATTTTATGAAAGATTAGAAACAGGAAATGGTTTTCATCATGCACTAGATTAGTGGGTAATCCAGTTTTGGGTAAGGCCAGAGAAAATGAATTTCTAACAATGACTTCTGATAATTCTGATACAAGTAATTTTCAGATCACAATTTAAAATCCAACAGTCACAGAGTCAAAACTACAGTGAATTCACATCAAAAGATGAGAAATAGCTTTACAACAAAAATATAAAATGTCATATAAGGATACAAAAGAATGGAAAGATGTACAAACTATATGAATGGGAATACTTGATTATTAAAATGTCTATTCATTCTAAATTAGTCTATAAATTCAGTGAACCATCATTTCCCTACAATAAAACACTTATTAAAAGTAAAAGTGGTAAAGGTAACATAATTTTTCCTATCAAACTAGATACATAGACAAATAATAACAAATCTCAGAAACAGAATTTCATATACATGGACATAATAAAAGACAGAGGTAACAATCTACATCAGTGGGGAACTATTCATTAAATAATGTTGGGAAATTGTGTTCCCCTTATAAGAAAAAGCAAAAAACAAATTTCCAGGAAAAAATACATGAAACTATCCCCTAAAAATTAAAAAATAATTTTCTGGAGGATTAAATGTCTAAAAGTAAACAAATACATGTATAGAGAGAGAGAGAGAGAGAGAGAGAGAGAGAGAGAGAGAGAGAGAGAGAATCTTTTGACGACCATATAAGGAAATATCTTTAGGCTTTAAGATAGGGAAGGATTTCTTAAAATAAGTAAATAATAAAAAAGATAAATATGAATCACAAAATGTCTCTTATGTATTTAAATTTTGAAATCAAAAATATTTCTTATCAAGTTATCTGCATAAAAATTTTGATAGAAAGGTAAATAAAAATCATAAGATAAGAAATATAATGGATCCATGTGAATTTTAAGATAATTTTTTCTGTTTTTGTGAAAAAAGTAATGGAATTTTAATAGAGATTAAATTGAATCTGTATTTTACTTTGGGTAGTATAGACAGTTTAACAATATTAATTCTTCCAATCTAAGAACATGGGACAACTTTCTACTTATTTGTGTCTTCTTCAATTTCTTTATCAATGTCTTATAGTTTTCAGTATATGTATTTTGCCTCCTTGATTAAATGTATCCCTTAGTAGATTGTTAATTGGATGCTATGATAAATAGAGTTGCTGTCTTTCTTTTCCTTTCTTTTTTTAAAGGAAAGATGCAGGCAGGAATAAAGGCAACCAGACAAAAAGAGAGAGTAACGATTTTGTTATTCCTCTGCTCAAAACCCCACAAATGATGTCCCATCTCACTTGGAGAAAAATTCTTACAATCACAAAAACCTAAAATCTAGGTTTCAACTGCTACGTGCAATTGATTTCTTAAATATACATGCATACAGTTATTTGGAATATTTCACAATAAGAAATAAATCAAGGTCCCTATTCTTTCTATCATTTGACATCATTGCTCTTCGCCAATCACACGGGCTCTCATGCTGTTCATTGATCCAACGGAGAACACTTTCTTCTGAGTGTTTTTACACTCTTTAGCTGAAATGCTTCCCCATCACACCCACAAAGAGCTACAGGTCATACTATCTTGCTTTTTCCATGTTTTCATTCATATGTCACCTTCTCAGTAAGGTCTTCCTATTAAACGCCCTAAAAATTATAATATCACTTTTCCTTCTAGTATTCTCTATCCTTTCATGCTTTACTTTTCTTCATAACAATTATTATTTATCTAATATACTATCCCCATTTTTATTGGTAGTATTTGCCTTCCCCTTAGAATATAACCTCCATAGGGATAGAAACTTTTGTCTGTTTTAGTCATAGTTATTTCACCAGCACAACTATATGGTGTCCAGCACATTAGATACCCAATAAAAATTTGCCGGATAAATGAATGCATAAATAAATATCACATTTTTAACAGCAAAGAACATTGAAAATGATTTAAATGTCCTTCAACAGAAGAATGAATAAACACAATTTAACCCAATAACACAATCTCAGAAACATATTGAGGTGGGAAGAAAGGAATCCACAGAGACTGTGGTGCCAGTTATGAAGCTTAAAATAATGCACAATAATATTTATTTCATTTATGGCTAAATACATTTGCAGCAATAGAATAATCTCATGCATGGGTAGGGTAAGCATAAAAATCAATTTAAGATTCTCAATGAGATGAGAAACTAAAGAGGGGATTTAATTTTATCTGTAACTTTTAAAAATATGTATAAAACCACTTGCTATATTTGAAATACCTGAAGAAGGTAATTGGATATATTGAGGAAATGGGGTCAGTTATATGGTGAAAAATAGAATTAAACTTTTATTGGTGAACTTAATGTCGTATATACAGATGCTGATTTATAAAGATGCACACCTGAAACTAATATAATGCTACAATGCAGTGCTACTTCAAAAATTGCAATAAAAGTAAATATCTGAAAAAAAAGCTTAAAGTTCCTTATTTGTCTTTGTGCTCCTTCTTAACAGTATTTCTAAAAGTATTAGCAAATTGGAGATCTTATATGAAAAGACTTTCAGATTGAATTATAAGATAAAGTCCAATCTATGACTTCACTCAATTCAGAACTTATATTGATGGTACTTCAGCAGGTCAATGGTAAAACCACATTGAATGTGTTAAGAATTCCAAATTTTGTTTGCGGTAAGACATTAATCAGTTTCTAGAGAGTCCTTGGCCAACTATCCAAATTTTTGAGTCTCATAATGTCTCTCTTATCCTATCACCTACAGTGAGCTTGCACCACACTTCAACATAAAACTTCCTAACTTTCTCACTGTCTACCCTGATGAGGGCTTGATGATATTTTCAACATGCAGGTTTCCAATGAAAAAACTTTTTTTTAATATATGATACTCTCTCTAAAGCTTGTAAAACGTAACTTAATTATTAAAAATCAACGAAGTTAAATGTCCAAGTTGTTTTATATTTGCTACCAAAAATAATTAGAACATGTGAAAGCTCCCTTTTTATTCTCAATAAAGCAAAACTGCAGTTTTTGAGGATCTCTACCAGCTCTTCTTTTGATTTTAAATTCCATCAAATAACTAATGTTTTTTCTTAAAACTTAAAACAGCTTCTCTTGAACTAGCCTCTATGTTAGAACGGAAGCTGACGTTCTGTCTTTATAGGCCATCTCTCACTCCACCTCTTTAACAGAGTACTTTGAAGGTACAAATGAATTAATTCAATATTTATTAAGAGGCAAACCTTTAAATTCATAAATATTTAATAGGCTCAAGAATTATTTTAAAAGAGCATTTTCCTACTAGCCTAGATAGAGGGAACTGTCATTCCAAATGAGTTATCCTTATCCCCACCCACTGCCCTTCCCACAACTTGGGCCTGCAATTAAGTCACATTTGCAATTTCAGTAATAAGGTCCATTAATGGCCTATAAATGGTATTTACCTGAATGAATGAGGTATAAATGTGGACTAGGTGATTTTTAAATGTTTAACTAAAATTCGTACCTATAAATTTGCTCTTAAAATTTGACAGTGGAACAAAACCCGCCATAACTTCCTCCTCACAAAATTAATTTAGTAGCCTTTCTGCCCACTGACCTTTGACCTAAAATAAGAAACTTTGTCACAGCATTGACATTTTTACTTAAAGGTAGATAATCCATATCGAAATGGGAAATGCCTGATCAGATAAAGATCAATGGACCACCCAAATAGTTTTCCTACTGCCTATGTCAAATCCTGACACAAAGTTTCATACTAGCTCTGGTCTGTCACTAGATGCAGAGATCACTGTTGCGATCAAGCATTTAGAAATGTGGATTTAAAAAATTAGGAATAGTCATAGCAGTCTTTTTGATATTGCCATAGAACAGTGATTTGCACAGTTTGTTCCATACTCCTAAAGAGAGAAACGAAAAGAAATCATTCACTGTTGAGTTCAAGTCATTGATAGGCAACATAGTATTTTGTTGTCATTTCTACTTTTAAAAATGGGTTGAATTGTAGTAGAAATAATCTACATATATATATATATACATATCATTCCCTTACTTTCACACTCTGACCTCCATCCCCAAAATACTCTATGTTTAAGCACAGAGGTTTTGTTTGGGAGAGATATTATTAAGTTAGGACAGACTTCCAGGGAGGTTCTAGAAGCTAACTGCAAAGGGCATAAGATCCCAGTAGTATGTATTATACAGATATCTACATTACAGTTGAATAGTTATTGAGCATTTACTACTTAATGGGTATTTTGCAATTCATGCAGCAAGGCAGTATGATGCTTATACTAGTCTCTGTGATGTCTAATCCAAGGATGTCTACCGAAATAAGTAGACAGGTAACTACAATACAAATAATAAAAATTATTGAAAAAAGAGACTAAGGGATTAACCAAACTTTTTCCAGTCCCAGAAGGGGTATCTAAATCAAACTGGGCAATCAAAGAAAACTTTAGAGAAGAATTTGTATCATAATAAGTCATTAGGTACAGATGAGAATTTGTAGCATGTAACTAAGATGGGTAAAGGCACATGAAGCAGAAGTATGTGCACAGAGAAGTAAACACAGACCGACGTGGAAGATGCAGGTGAAGCACAAAATGAATGTGGTCTTTTGACCTGAAGGCACTGGGATATTTTGAAGCATTTTAAGTAAGGAAGTAAACTGATCCTGTAGGAGGCTCAGGAAGATCACTATGGCAGGGATGTGGAAAGCGCAACAGAGGATCAAGGTGAGGCAGGAGTCTGCCACATCAGAAAACATGTCAAACTGATTTGGCAGTAAATTTCAAATGTTGCTAGGACGCCATTATCATTCTATTCCTGTGAAATAACAATGAAATAATAGCACTACTATTATGTGTCTTTAATCCTTACAATCATCCTACATACTAGCCCCCACAGTTGAGTCAACAAAATTAGAAAAATTAAGCAGATTATCTCAATTCACATATCTACTAAACCACAAAATTATAATCCAAACCCAAATTGTCCGGCTCCAAAATCCACAGTTTCATTTCCATTATGATTCCTCTTAATCCTCCATTTCAAGTAATTTATTAAAGATCATCAAATTGCAGTATCTTGGAAAATATTCCAGTAAAGTTACTATAGAAATTTCATATTTGTTTTGCAATTTTAGTCTCCCATGCATTAAATTGTAAAACATGACTGAGAGAAGAAATGGTAGAATAAACCTGGTCACTACAGTGCTGATCCAGGCCACATGGGGTTATTCTCTAAGCTAATAGAACTTCGTCAGAAAGAAACACTAACACTAAATTATGCTGAAAGTATTTTTGGCTTTTACCAAATGATGCATATAGAAAGGCCAGTTTAAAATAGTTACAGATTTAAGGGGAGAGGAAAGATACCTCACCGGCATCACCCTTGCTTAAATCGCCTAATTAGTCATGCAAAATGCAACCTATATGCAATGGATGAGTTAACATCGCTATCACAACCTTCACTTTTCCATTATCTGACTTTTATGAGTTTAAATTTGCAGTCTTAAAGGTTGCTCTACTCTAGGATTTGTGCATTTAATTAAACACAGCAATGGAGAAAATTACATTTTTCGAAACAAGTGCTCATCATCTTAAATCTAGCAATAAAAAGATGAGTCATCAATATTCTCAGAAGAAAGCTTTCAACTTGCTTTGCTACTGTACTATTATTTTTTTTTACAGCCAATATGAGAACTGCCAAAAACGTACACACAACCTCTATACAAGACAATTTTTGTACTTGACTTCATACATCCCTGTATAGCATTCTGTCATGGAGTGTAAAATCAAATACCCTAGTTAAATTTTATCAATTAAGTTTTTAATAGCTATAACTCTATTTTTTTTACTATTACAGCACACCAAAGTAATTTGTCTCTTCAAATTCCCAAGAATACAATATTCTCTACAACTTAACCTAGACATCCTCAATTAATGTGAAGTACCCCAGACACCAATATCAAAATCCAAAGAAACAAGAGAACCTTTCTTCCTAAAATTGAGTGGGGAAAGGTATCCTTGGAGTGTGCTATAAAGACTAAAAATTACAATGGCATCTCAGGAAAGCATTTAAATCTACAACATATGCCTTTTTTGGTCAGTAAAACATGTACTTAATTGGAATGTGAATAGTGTAGACTTATTTTTTTAAAGGAATCTGCATGCAGATAAAAGTTTAAACTGCTAAATAGAGAATCTTCCATTACTCAGTCAACAAATATTTATTATCTTCTAAAGTCAGGCAACACAAGAAGCCCTGTCTTCTAGGGAAGGTGATCTTTGGGTCCATGAGACAAAAATTTTTAAATTTCACTTGCACCTGCATTTTTAAAAGAATGTCACTAACGCCATAATATATCAGTTTGTGATCATTTATTTTGTGATCTCACATGGCCCCTGAAAGCATCTGCTTTGCTCTCTGTTAAGACAAATTGCAGTTACAGAGAAAGGAGACTTGTTCCCCACAGTAAGTGAGCTGATTACTTGGGCCTCCTGAAGTCATGGCTGTGTTAAGATCACCATGTCTGGGCACCTACTCCCTTCCAGTAAGGTTCAAAGAAACTAACAGTCTCTGGGTGGCTGAGTCACTCTTACCAGTCAGATGAGAGACTGATAAATAAATTAGAATGTCAGTTAATTATATTACAATGAGAATTAGATCCTCAAGTTTATTTGAGATCTCTTGATCAAAGCAATCTACCCTATAGGCGAACCTACTTGGAAAATCGAATTATAATAAGAAGCTGTCTCTGTCAATTTAAAATCTGATCCAAGGGAGGTGACTATTATTAAAGATGTGGACTTAAGAAAGAAAGGGTACTAAAAAGGGACCTCAGAAAAGCAGAAACAGATACAGGGCAGAGTAACATCTCTGAAGGCTTGGGAAAAGAGATTTGCAGAAAGAAAGAGGTCAGCATTGGAAAATGCTGTGAAAGGTAAGTGTAAACAAGTAAACCAAAGAGTCTTTTGGGTTTGTCTTTTAGAAGGTAATTGATAACTGATTAACAGACTCAATGGGATAGTGAAGCTGGGAACATTTTAATGAGCTGCAGAAAACAGTCCTTAAAAAGATAAGACAACAATTATGGGACATCTTTTGAAAAGCCTCGTAGTGGAGGAAAGTAATAAGTGGGAGGACAGGGTCTATGAAGATTTCTTAAGCAGCCAGACTCAGTCATATGTATACTTTGAAATGTAATAAATAGTAGACAAGAGAGTAAAAAATGAAACCAGAATACACACTGATGAGATAAGAATACCAATGGAGGCATTATTAATTAGTGTTAGATACAAAAAGGGACATCTCCTCTAGATGAAAAGAAAATTAGGTGGTAGAACAGACACCGATAAATTGGTATGGATGGAGGTACAATTAAATAAAGGGACGCCTGTCTTGACGACACTGTTTTCTATACAGGGAAAGAGAAGTTTGCTGAGAGTAAGAGAGATAACGGTGGGTAAGCATTTTGAAAAGGTGGTAAGTGTTTGGAAAAAGCGATATGGAAAAATAAAAAGGACCTGATCGAAGCAGCAAGTCAGTTGATATCGTGCCTACATTTGATTATCAGCACCCACAACTCTGATTACATCCAGCAACTCTCGACATCTAAGTTATAGCAGTAGAGAAGATTAAGACTGATTCAATCTGTGTTAACAAAATGGAGCTGGTAGAAACAGAGACACTCTGATGCTAAGAGTTAAAGTAACAGAATGAATGAGTGATGTATCATAGCTTCTAGTCAATATTTGAAGGAAATTAAGTCATGAGTTGGCAGTGCACTAAGGAGAATATTAAAAGATGTATAATCTAGAAATCTGAATGAAAATTAGATAGCCTGTGTTTTCTGGAAGCAGAAGAGACAAAAGCTTGTCTGTGGATAGTTTATTTAAATTCCAGGGAATCAGTATGAGGGGCAGGGAGAGTTAAACAGGGAAGAAAGAAAAAACAATAGAAGGATATGTTCCCAAGTTAGTCTCTGATTGAGATAACTAGTGTTTGACTCCAGCTGTTCTTCAGAGAACTATAAAATATGTCCATAACTATTCAACCAAGGAACAAAAAGGTTAAGTATTTTTCATGCACTTTCAGACACCATTGGTCAAGGGTGATCCCATGGATAAGAACTCCATCACATTTCCATTTTGCATACACATGAGTGTCAACGTTCTCCTAAAAACATTCTATGCTACAACATGAGAGAAGCCTTTGGAGCAGAAAGTGAGAGGCATACAAATCAGAACATGTGATGAAACGCTGCTTCAGGAATTTGGTCAAATCTAACCAAATTTTCACCATAGCAGTGAATGGATAAAGAGTAAAAGTGGAGTGGTACAAGACCTAAGACAAACTGTCAAGCAAGAAAGTGAGAGAGACAGAAGAATAAAAGGTTAGTAATTCTAGGCAGTTATATCAACATTTAGTATTTTAGATTTGGAGTTATTCCAGAGATGGATAAACATCTTGATGTGACCTTGAGAACAAATAACTAGAATGGAGATAAAGGGCTAAATTATAAGATTAAGAAAGTATATCAGAAGGCAGAAGACAATGGACTGGAAGCCACCACTCTTACGATAGACTTCATCATCCAAAAGTTAACAACCAATTAGAAAAGAATGGTAGAGCCATCTTTAAAACTATAGCTCAAGTGCCATCTTAAGAGACAACACGCTACAAACTGAGTTGCCACTCAAGATTCAATGACTGATAAGTGAGATTATATCCCCAAAGGCTAGAAAATGCATTTGTGCAAAAATAGAACTGGTGATTCAATCTTTTCCAGTGACCAAGTTCCAAAATATGTACTTACTACCCCTGCAACATTAATGACTAATTGGTTAGAGGCCCTGGTCCCAGAGGGGTGGGGGCTTGTATACAGTTTCTGCCAAGGACCATCTTGACTCTTGTCACTCTGGCTTCTTCATTCCAGGCATGAGTTATAAAGTAGTGATGGTACTGGTCGAGATCATGGATACTAACCTGAGTTACTGTATCTGCAAAACCATGGGTCAGGGAGGAATGCATCTAGAACCCAGAGGTATTGCTAGTGCTTCCACACTCAGTAATTATAGTAACCAATCAATTGCAACCAACACAGCCCAAAAAGGACAAGGCAACCAAAGATTTAGACTTCTCCTGCCAGACAAGCAGTTCAGATCAGCCAAACTTTTGATAGTAAACAAAATAAGGAATCCACCATGGAGAAAGTAAAAGGCATGTATTAAATAAGGCCTCAGAGCCAGCTGCAGAAATAGGGACTGTAGCTTGTTTTAGATTTCTTGAGTCAGAGAAAGTAGTTGGCCACTGCTTAAAGGGAAGTCTAACTTGCACCTCCCCACAGGGGGAAGAATTAGGGGCATCATGCTGTCACAATGTTATAGGTCTCATCTGCAATGGGAGAGACAGATATAATGAAAAGAGGCAAGCAATCCAAAGGGTGGATTGTATCAGATTTCTCCTGTATTTTAGATGCTCTTGTCTGCATCTGTCCCTCATTCCAGCTGTTGGCACAGTGAGTCAACTCCACATAGGCTCTCATTAACTTCATACTGGTGCAACCTGTCAGTACATCATCTCACCTGAATTAAGTGCCTCTCTTTCCATTAATACTCAGGAACCAGGGAGAGAGAATCCAGCAGATAAATTATTCTCTTTTGAAGTCAGATATTAGAATCTGAAATGGAAATTCACGTCCAAATGATATATTGATGGAATGTTCTTAGGAGGAAAAGAGTAAGGAAGTCAGGGTGGAGCAGGAAAAGACTATCTGTAAGGATTTAACCTCAGCAGGAGACTAGCTTTAGTAGATATCATGAGGGACATGTACTGAGGCAAGGGGCCAGTCCTTTGAAGTTCCTGTCTATCAGACATGGACACCTGACTGCCCCCTGAGGCTAAGGATATTACTCATTTTGTAGTGACTTTCTGGCAATTCTCCAGAGAAAATAGCACTGAGGAGCTGCTGACAGTCAACACAGCATTTGAGAGACAGGGAGACAGGTCAAGCAAAGAGAATCTGGTGGGACACCTACAGTGTTCTTTCATCCTCTAATGGGGAGTCCTGAGGTTGATACATCTCTTCTCAGGAAACTGAGTAATCTTGTGCATTTAGTAGCAGCCAGCTTCATAGCACATCCTTGTACTGGTTCTTCTTCCTCTATTCTATTTCCTTTGTCCTTCATTACTACTTCCTAGGATTGTAATCCTTGATAAATCAGTAACACAAACCTACCACCTCTGTGCTGTTTTCTGGGGAACTTAAATTAAGACTTCTATGAAAGGAAAAACCAAGGGATATGTGATCCAAGACAATATTTAATGGCTCAAGATGTTACAGTAGGTGGGAAGGAAGAGAAGACCTGATTTGATTGGGAAGCCTGTGCAGAATTAGATCCTGTGAGTGGCACTGGAAGTCTGATTAAAGATGGAAGTGGTGCTCAACATTTATGCAGCATTTTGCTGAGACGTTAATCTGCAGACTACCATATCTAACACAATTCAAGGCAAGTAAAACTCAACTAGGCCAAGATTTTGGAAGATGTAACTCTCTCAAAATAAGATACTTTAAGATTTATCATCCAATGAATATTTTTGGCTAAAAATCCATAAAGATTAATTTATAATTAAAGTCAAGGGTGCTGGTATGCCCGGGTGGCCTAGTGGTTTAGTGCACTGGTCACAGTCCACATACATCTCCCAGTCCCAGTTTAAGACCTGGAGCTGGAAAAACAACCAATGAACTAAGAAAATAGTGTTTCTTCCTCCTCTCTCTTCCTGTCTGCCTGCCTACTTGACTTCATTCAACCTGTACCTTTCCTTAATAATAAAAAAAAAAAAGTCAAGGATGCTTATTCACTGGTAAATAACAAGGAAAGGACAGACTGACTTCCTGAATTATTTCTTCTTGGAAGACTCACAGGGCTTCCTTGGTGAGAAAGAAAAGATCTCATTACCTGAGGAAGTTATCAGTTTAAATCACAGTTCTGCAGATAGTGTAAACTCCTATATGTTTATTACATGGGCCTTTGAACTATCCTGAGTTATTAAAGTGTGAACAAAATATCATACAATAAAAGAAGTAAAAATTTCCCTGAACTTCCCTTTGAATTGCTTCTCACAGAAAGTTACACAAATTATTATGCCCAGGTTACTGATTTCCTATCTATGGCATATTCAATAAATACCCCATTATCAAAAGCCTCCTTAAAATGGGAAAAGTAAGAAATCACTTACCAGTACAGGAAATAAGATTAGTGTGCCTAGAAATACTATCCTCATTAATTACATTTGTTAATGTTTTTATTTCCATGGGTTCAAAATGCTGCCCAAATATTAGTTAGATCATCAAATGAAACAATATATAAAGTTGACAGATGAAAAATTACTCTGTCACCAAGGGTAAAAATATGATCAGTCTTAAGTCATTCAATAAAAATGTCAGAGACTAAAAGTTGAAATACTGTTACCATTTCCAATAAAGCAAGCATTAGACCATGCTGTGTGTATATACATATAATATGAACACCTGTTTGGATAATTACTTATAAGCATTTAACTGTATAAACAGATATATTTTACATAGAACTCAAATGCCCTCTTAGTGAATTTGAAAGTTTAAAAAAAAAAATAGGACAAGTTAAGATATATAACCATCATGAAAGATGGAAAATGTGAGCAATTTTTGAAAAGTTATAACATAATAAAATGTTTAAAATTCCCCC
This sequence comes from Solenodon paradoxus, assembly GCA_004363575.1. Lineage (NCBI taxonomy): Eukaryota > Metazoa > Chordata > Mammalia > Eulipotyphla > Solenodontidae > Solenodon > Solenodon paradoxus. The sequence goes on from RJWH01000027.1 coordinate 1,983,627, forward strand.
TAATAAATGCCTCTAAGTATGTTTTAAAAGTATTATCCTGGCATGCCCTATTGGAGCAGCAGTTAGCTCAATCACCTCCAAAGTAGCAAGTCAAATACCCATGGGTTTGATCCCAGGTCTGGGGGCAGAAAACTAGTGTGAACAACTAAATACAGATAAAATAAAGCTGTTTCTTCCTACCTGCCTGCCTACTCACCTTCATTCTTTCCTGTACCTTTCCTTTAAAACAAAACCAAAAAAAAGGTTAATCCCTTTGATATCCAAAGTCCAAAATCCTAACATTTTAGGTATCTGCACATTGTCACAAAATGTCTAGGAAAAGTGTTGCTCTGTGAATAAGGCCTACATTTTTCTCTCCATCATAAGGATAGTGAATAGTCACATTTATTGACAAATATATCTAGAAGGGTTATTTTTACTATGAGTTTCCCTGTCATATTAGTGACTAACTTTTAGCTTTTCTTAGTACAACAAGCAGAATTTTGACACATGGGGCATCTGTAGAAATCTTGTGTATTCTGAGACTCCTAATGCCTACTTCAAATTTCAGCATTTTGACATCCAAATATTGTTCCTTTAGCATTAGTAGAGCTGAAGTTGTAAGAGTGAATGAAAATACTTTTCAATATAGCATAATATGAATCGCAGGATTCTGAAAGCATAAGATCCTTAAGTGAGAAAATAAAGTTATTTTAAATCTCCCATGGAAATTAGCAGCATGCTAAACACATATTAGATTCTCAAAACTTACTGAGTTTCTTAAAAAAACATATTGATGGTGATTGCTGTCATATGAACAATCATTTCTTAAATTCTATATTGTGTAGTGTCGCAAAAGATGCTGAGTAATTCTTAGGGATTATAGGATAAGATGCCTATATACAAAGAGACAACTTTGTCTGACAAACACAGGTCACCCCATTTCTTAGTGTTATACTGTCTGGACTATATGTCATCACTGTTTTCCCATCTCATGAATATAAGAAGTACTGCAATGCCATCCAAAGAAATTCTTCTACTCACACTTCTTGCAGTTCATCAATTTGATTTGCCAAATATAGTTATACTTTCAGTCTTCTTACATTAGCTGGTCTCTGGGCAGGTTCTTGACTGCATTGTGTTATTCCATTTATTATTTATAGTCCACATACTTCTTAATAGGATTGAAGATAGTTTAAAAATATTAAAATATATGATAAGACCATTAAGAGTAAAAAGGAAGATCAAAAACCAGTTCAAAGTAATAAATAAAATATCAAAAAGTGGAAATGAGTTACTGTAAAAAGGCACTAAATTTAGCTTCAAGCTGTCTCAAAGTCAAAGGAATAGGGGAGCTTATGATACAATATATAGTTCTCCCTGGCAGATCCAAAGAATCACACAAACTTATCCATGGCAGAGACAATGGGTATGTACCCAAATCTATTTTCCTCTTCTTTCATGACAACAGAGTTGTAGCTGGAGACTGCATTTTTTTAGCTTCCCAGTTGTGAGGAGAGGCTTATATAACTAAGCTTTCACTAATAGGAGGCAAGCACAATTGAAGTTATTATTCCTGTATCTACTGCATAAAAGAATTTCTATAATTCTGGACATCCACTTTCCTCCTCTTATTGGCTAGAATGAAAATGACCAGAGTGGTGTTTGAAGCCACAAGTTAAAAATGATGGAGACTCATTGACCATCAGAGATAAATTAAGTTTTCTGTTAGGATATACACGGTGTCTAACTGAATAATTTCCCAAAGTTATCCAAATACCTCAAAAAGGTGAGCCAAAGGGGATATATTTGAACTAAATCAAAAATACTACTGACCAGAAAGGGAAATAAAGTTTGAGACTCTGGGTGGTACTTAGGGCCAGACTGACTAAAGAATGAAGACAACACAACGAAGCCCCCCAGCTGCCAACTGGAGTCCTGTATTGGCACATGGACATCCAGAAAGCTGCCCCAGGGACCTAGCATTGCCTACTATGAAGCTCTCTAATGGACTCCTTTGGGCCAGGGTACCCAGGTTAGCATCAATTCCATCATTCAAGTCTGGTCCTAGGGAAAAGTTAGTCAAGTCTCATTTTTCCTTTTTCATTCCATCATGTTCCCATATCCCAAAACACCCTAACACCTTGTGATTCCTGACTCTGCACAGATTAACTCACTTCAGCACCCAATGTTCAAACCCCTTTCTGATCCGTTTTCCCTCATAAAGTTTACTACTCAAGTGCTATATCACTTTAGAGCCTCACTAGGTGGCAGAAGTTTGGATTCAAAGGGAAAATAGAAAGGGGAAGCTGTTGTAATTGGTAACAAGATCTCACTATGATATTCTTTAAGTTATATGACAACTTAAAAGAAGATAAGAACTGTCTATTTCCTGAAATCTTTGAAGATTTTATTGAGGTCATGGTGTTATCAGACTATCTTGGGTGACCTCCAACATTCTAAAAAAAATGAAGTACAAAAGATGAAATACTTTCTCTTTTACCATCCATTCTTAATCTTTGTTCCTAACTAGTTGATTGTCAATCATTTTCCTCTTCAGAAATTTGCAACTAGTAGTTAAGTAGTTTGGATCTTGGACCTTGAGGTCTTCCCCAAAATTTTGTCTCAATAGAATATATATATATGTATGTATGTGTATATATATATATTACATATATATTATATGTAGCATACCATATATTATATACTATACTATATATAATATACAGTATACCATATATTATATACTATATTTTATATATAGTGGTATTAGTGTCTCACATTTCGTAAACACAACAGTTTCACAGATAAGTTTTTGTACTTATCAAGCCATTTTAATTGTACAAGATAAAAATTGCACGTAAAAAAAATTAGAAGGAGTTGGAGGGAAATTCTTATTTCTACAATCAAAAGGTTGAGAGAGAGATCTGCCTTGAAACAGGTTGAATACAAGTATTCAAACGGCATATCCAGGACTCTGTTTCTCTCCATCTTTTACAAAGGAGATAGGTATGGTGGTAGCAGATGACCATTAGTAGCACAAGAATTACATCTTTAGAGATTATCAACCTTACTATAAAACAGGATTTTCCCCTTAAGCACTCTAATAAGTTGCATGTCCTTTCCTGAATCAACATTACTGTCCAGGCCTGGATCTAGTACATGTTCCTTTGATAGAAGAAAAAGACAGATTGAGCCCCCTCTACTATGTCTTAGAATACATTTCCCTTCCTACCACAAGGTATTATCTTTTTAGAGAAAGAAGGAAAGAGATTCTGGGCAAGTAAATCCAAGCAGTATCTACTACATTCATGACCGTCAACCTCCATGCATATTCTTTTTCTCTTATATGAAATTATTTTACTAAACAAAATGCAATATAAGCAATAATGCATTAATTCTTTACCCAAAGATTATCCAAATTCTCATAAATGCAAAATTTCCAACTGTTCTGCATACTTTTCTATCAGGCTTGGATGTGATTCCTCAAAATGTACCAACCTACAACCAACTGATTAATTCAACCTCCATTTGCAGACATAGAAGGAAAACAGAATAATGACAAATGACACTAATTTGAGAAAAGAGGGAAAAGGAAGCAACATTCAATGATTAGCTATCATGGAATTGTTCATTCTATTAGAAAGGGATAGAAAGGGCTCATTTCCTCAATGGTAAAGTGAGCTCCTTCATCACCTGAGTCGTTCCACTCAGCTCAAGTGAAGGACTCCTGTTGCTTGTGGCCCTTCGTGGCCTAAAAGTACCATGGGGTAAAAGTCCCCTTGAGGGCTGTAAAGTTTCGGGTTACTACTTGTTTAAATAGTAATTAGGATCTGAAATTGCCTTAGTGCATAAGCAATTAAATCCCACACACTAGGCTTGAAATTTTTCTTTAAATACAGGTCCCTTAAGAGTCCCTGAACTTTCTGGAAACACATGCACTATTTATCTGAATCCCTAGTTGGGTTTTCTTAGTCCTAGTTAACAACATATAAAATTTTGTTATCACAGCTCTTGGAGAACTGAACTGAGGGTTGACTCTCAGAACAAAAGAATAGCACCATAAAGTCAGTTTCTCTATTTTTGCATTACTTAGTATAATTCTTGCATGATGTAAGGAGTGGTTATAACTGTTACAAGAGGAAAGCAAAAACCTCTCTCCAAAGTCCACACTACTCCAATAAACTCTTTAAGGCAACTGAAAATGGTTTAATTAAATTAAATTGTCTTTGATCCTGAGAAATAAAGAAAGCATTTTACTTTGAGTCAAATTATCCATCAGCCAGATCACTGCTTCTTGCTTCCCTATAAAAGTGGGCTGCCAGTTCCCAAAAGTGAGTGCTAAGGTGATTGAGTTTGTCTAGTAAACCTCCCCGCACCAACACACACACACACCAAACGGCCAAAGCCTGATTTCTATTACTGTAAAATAGACACAATTTTGTCTTTCTTTGTTTGATTTTTCTCTTTAAAGTTGTTATATCTGGAACTATCACTAAGGTATTTGGCTTAAGAAATATGTGTTTTGCCAGTGAGTTAATAGCAGCTTTTCTAACTCCAGTCAACAATGTCTGTTACACAACAGCATATATATCCCACTTTATACCCAACTTGGAGACAGTGAGCTTTCTTTATACTTTTGACTCATCTCTATATAACTTGTTAAGTTGCTGCATTTAGGATAACTGTTTGGAAAAATTGCAATTCCCCTTCTGCACAGTAAGTGAAAACTCTCATTAGATGTTGTTACACTGGGAGTAGCTGAAAATGCTAGTTCAGAAAAGAAAAAAGGAATACAGAGACACATCTAGAAACCTTCTCTAAGTGGGTGTCCAGCAGTCACAGTGTCCTCTCCCAGCTCTCCAGCATCTTTCCCATGCAGAGGAAATATGCTTCCAGTCATATCATTTAAGTCAGCCTTACAAAATCCCTCTGTTTTCTTACAGGGTAAGACTAAAATAAAGTAACCATGTTTCAGAGAGCTAGAGCTGAACTAGGAAGAAAAGCTGCCTTGATTTGAAGGAAGAGGATTTAGGAATAAAGGGAAAATCAAAAGAAGGAAAGAAACTGGGCATGGGGGTGGCAAGTGCAAAAACTGAACCTCCACTCTGTTTAGCTTTGGGATTAGTCTATGATGCCACTCTCTCAGGAATGTCAGGTAGGAAGTCCTGCAGAAAGGGCTCATTCACTAGGCCCTGGTTACTTAAACCTTGCACATTCCAAGGAAAGACCTGTCTTCAGGAGAAGTGGCCATTGACTGGCTTGTGGGAGACAACCTCTGGCCCTATGGAATATTCTATTTTATAGGACTGTATTTGTATTCCTGAGTCCTTTGGTCATCCTGTGTCAGTTTAATTAGATAGTTTGCGCTAGCAATATAACTACAGTGAGTGCCTGTTTTTGTCTGTCTGAGACCCAAGGAAACTCTGTATTAGTTTGACAATTCAGTGGGGAGGGAGGGGTTATGGAGAGGGGAGAGTTAGTTATTGACTAGCTAAGGTCAGTCTCATGGACCTATAGGGCTGATTTCAGGGTAAAAGTTTCTTCTCTGGTTGGCAACACTTCGCACATGTTGACACATATTGTTGCTGGGAGAATACACACACCCCTGTATTTAAAAACCCTTAATTCAGCTTAAAAACCCAGCGAGATGCTTATATCTGATTTCTCTTGGACATAGCACGCACACACTTTTTTGATCCACACTGATTTTGATCCATATCCTTCCCTGAAAACAAACCATAACCACGAGTCTCACAGTATTTCTGAGTCTAGGAGCCCTTTTGGCAGAGCATCGAGCCTGAGGGTGGTCTTGATGAATTGACTGAAGGAAGTAACTGGAAGAACTTATCCCCTGAATATTTATCACAGCTAAATATTTTGTGCTCTCCAACCAGATATGGAAATGCTCAAGGGTCTACTGATAACTATTCCCTTGATACCAGAGTCCTAGCATCAAATGTTTCCCCTTCATAATGACTACTTTCAAAACCAAGTAAAAGAGCCCCAGACTAATGCAGTCATTCTCATGTTAGTCTAGTCCAGAAAAACATTTTTAGCGCAGGTCCTCTCCCTTCCACTGCCTACTGCAGAACGAATAAATGTCCAGTGCTTTCAAAATTCAGGATACCTAGACTAGCTTATAAGTAAAGAAAATGATGGAAAATTTTGTGGTAGCTCACACTTCCTGATCTTTTTTGTAATGTAAATAACTATTTAGGCAATCATGAACTTTATCCAATGCATAAGATATATGCCTATATTCTATATTTTTCTTCTGCAAAAAGAAAAAATAATATACAAAATTAGAGCATTGTCTTAGTTGGGTTGAAATGTTAATTTTATTTATGTATATAAAAATACACACATAAATACATGTTTTTATATATATACACATATATATATGCATATACACATATCTATAGGTATGTGTATATGCATATATATATATATATATATATGTATATATATATACGGTTTTTTTAAGGAAAAGTTCAGGCAGGAATGAAGAGATGGGCAGGCAGGAAGAGAGAGGAGGAAGAAGCACTTTATTTATTTAGGTGTTCATCTTGGCTTTCATCCCAGCCACAGGTCTCAAAACTGGGGCCTTAGGATATGTTCCTTGTGCACTTGGCTGAAGGCAGCTGGCTCTTCTTGCACTCTACCAGGGTACAACAATGATGTTATATTTAAATAAGAAAAAAATAAGAAAAGTAATTTCAGAAACAAACAAACTCCTAAATGTCATAAGTCAGTTCAAGCAGAAAAATTCTCAGAACTGGAATACTTCAGTTGTGTTTCTCTCCTAAATAAAACAGAAGAGGAACTATCATATTTCAGTGTATTGTAATGTCTGAACTGACTCCCTTGCTTCTAAAAATCCCACTCTGAAATTACAAATGTCCTTTAGCTTTTATACTAAACTTCCTATTTATGTCCACCAGTTTCTGACTTTCCCCTTTTTGTTAATCACAAAACTTCTGAGAATATTTTTTGTCCAGTACACATTTTCAAAAATCTTTAACTCACCTAAGACAGAAACTGTCATTCCCTAAGTCAGTACAAAGCATGAAAATAGCATTTGACCTGGAAAATTCCATAAAACATGTTACCTTAGCTTGAGCAACACAATTCACCATGGGAATTTATGGAGGATTGGTGAAATGTTATCTATTCCAGGCCCAGCTCATTCAATCTAACTTGGCTTAATACTAGCCAAAATTAAGATAATTATTCCATATGAGAGATATAAAACATAATTGCATCCCAAGTGGAAAAGTGTGTTTGTTCTCTCTCTCTCTCTCTCTCTCTCTCTCTCTCTCTCTCTCTCTCTCTCTCTCTCTCTCTCTCACAAAAAAAAAAAAAAAAATTTACAAGTAAAGGATAAAGTAAATATCTGAAACCTTTCTTCTGAGTTACCTGACCAAAGCATAATAAATTAGTAAATCCATTATTTGCCCTGAAATTCTGGGTAGCATTAAAAATCCCTCCATCCTAGCCTCATATAAAAGCAGCAAAAGACTGAGTCTGTTTTATAGGATCAATAGGAATAAGCAACTAAGCCAATCTATAGGGCCATTACCATTTAATAAACTTACATTTAAAAAGCACTAAACCTAATGCTGGGGGAAAAACTACCTCTTTCCATGGTGTAGTTTCTGAAAAATCACAGCCATAGAGAACCCCATCAGCTAATTTGCCGACTATCATTTCAAACAAGACTTTCCCTGAATAAAAATTGAAAAGCTGTGGTGCACAGAAGCACCTCCTAATTCGTTCAGTGTGGGTAAAGTATCAAGTTTGGACTTAACAGCTATGAGAAAAGCTACAATCATCAAGCGGTTGACAAGAACAGAAATCCTGAGGTCTATTAGAGTTATGGCTGTAGAGGTTTGATGTTACTGGAGACTTCTGGAAACCAAAGAGCAGTTGAACAGTCAAACAAGAACTGAAGTAAACAAGAAATACCAAAAAAAAGAAAGGAAAAGTTCATCTTCTCGTTCAGATTGGTTAGAAGCTAACTTTAGGTCCCAAGACTGGAGAGCTTTGACTTTGTCCATAAATGTACATGATGACTTTCCACTCTTCATTTTGTCCTTTCTCCACTCATTGCTTTAGAATACTTGTGCTCATTCCAGAAACTCTAATGGAAACAGCCCCCTAAGGGATACCATTGTGGTAACTTGGGACCTTATCTAACTTACTGATGGTGTTAGAAATCCATGGGTTACTAAGGGAGAAAATGTCTCTAGACTAAAACAAAACACTCTTTTTACCTATTACCAGAATTTTGATAAAGTCATAATTACAGAGATAGTAGAATATATAAAATAAGAGCAGAGCTTTAAAAGCATATATGGAAACCTAAACCATATCCCTGCATTAGAAATCTCTATTGTTAAATGTTCACTTATTCCCAAATTACATAAAGATTAAATCTTTTAAGGAATATTAGAGTAATGTTAGTGTCCTTATGGTGTTAAATGCCCCCTGTTTTTGTCCTACCCTCCAAGAAAAATTCAGCATCAATCCACAAAGTATCAAGATCAATGTGATACATCACATTAATAGAATAAAAATAAAATCATATAATTATCTCAACAGATACAGAAAAAGACAAAATATAACATTCTTTCATAAAAATCCTCAACAAATTAAGTATAAAAGAATACACCTTAATATAATAAATGTCATATATGAAAAGCCCAAAGATAATGTCACACTTAATGATGGCTGAAAGGCTGAAAGCTTTCCCTCCAAGATGAGGAAAAAGACAAAGGTGCTCACATCACCACTCTCATTTAACACAGTTTTGAAAGTCCTAGTCATTTAGAACAGGTAAGAAAAAGAAATAAAGTGCATCCAAATCAGAAACAAAGAAGTAAAAATGTCTTTATTTGTAAATGATATGATCTTATATGAGAAAATCCAGTAGACCACACACACACAATTCTATTGGTACTAATAGAGAATTCAGTAAAGTTGCAAGATACAAAAGCAACATAGAAATCAATTGTGTTTCTATAAACTAATAATAAAATATTTGAAAATAAAGAAGCAATCCCATTCAGAGCAGCATCAAATAGACCATTAAATTTAATTAAGAAGAGGGAAGATATGTACACTGAAAAACACAACATTCTGATTAAATAATTAAAAATATACAAGTCAATAGAATGGTACTGTTTTCATGAATTGGGAGAATGAATTTTTGTTAAAGTAGCTACACTATACTACTGAAAACCTTCTATAGAATACATTTCCTACCAAAATTCTGAGACTTTTCACATAAATAGAAAAAAAATTCTAAAATTTGCATGGAACAACAAAAGACCCTGAATAGACAAAACAACCTTGAGAAAGATGAGAAAAACTGGAGTAATCACATTTCCTGGTTTCAAACAATAATACAAAATTATATCAATTAAAACAGTATGGGACAGCCATAAAAATTATAGATACATAGTCTAAGGAAACAAAATCACAACCTCAAAGATAATCCCATATATAAGATCAACTAGCATTTGATAAGGGAACCCAGAATACTCAATGGGTAGGGATAATGTCTTCAATAAGTGGTTCTGGGAAGCTGACTAGTCACATGCAAAAAAATGAAATTGAACTTAACACCACTCACAAAAAATCATTCAGAATGTATTAAAGACTTAAATATAAGATCCAAAGCCTAAAACTGTAAGAAGAAGACACAGGGGAAAGTATCTTGATCATGGTCATGTCAGCAATTGGTTGGATATGACACCAACAGCACAAGCAATGAAAGTCTGAAAATTTTTAAATAGGATTATATCAAATGAAAAACTTTCTGCATGGAAAAACAATCAACAAAATGAAAAAAGGCAGCTTATAGTGTGGGAAATAATATTTGAAAAGTATATATTGGATAAGGAACTAATACCCCAAATAAAAAACTTACACAACTTTATAACTGAGACGGGAGACAAAAGAAAACAAAAAATAGAAAGTTGTCACTTTCCAGTCGAGCATGAAAAATGGAACGTTTTGCAGTTTGAAACAAGACCAGAGGTTGTTCAAACTCTCCCGTTTATTAAAATCAAGGACAGACCCTCCTGTTAAGACATCCCGACTCCCTACATTGCTGTCAACAGCACACCAGGTGGCCTTATCAGGACTCGACCCCCACTCCACCACACTTGCTGAAACTTCCCCTTAACGATCTTTCTCCCCAAGCACAGGACGGATTGTTCCACTCTTTCCCTGAAAGTAGACTTCCCAGCCTGCACTTGGGACAATGGAATCTCGCTTAGAGCCCATCTGGCTTCCTTGTCTCTGCCTCTTATTGTTGAACCAGCTTACAATAACAACAACAATAAAAATATGATTCGATATTACAGAGGGGAACTGAAAAGACATTTTTCCAAAGGAGTCATCCAAATGACCATAAAAAGGCACATAAAAAGATGCTTACTAATCATCAGGTAAATGAAAAATAAAACCACAATGATATAGTTGTCATCAAGAAGACAAAAGATAACAATGGCTAACAAGGATATGGAGAAAGGGGAACCATGCGCACTAAGAATGTCAATGAACATTAACCAAGTCACTATGGAAAAGACCAAGTCAGTATGGAGGTTTCTGAAGAATTAAAAATGGAACTTCATATGATCTAGAATTTCCTCTTTTTGGTATATATTCAAAGGAAATGAAAACAGACTATCAAAGAAATATCTACACTCCTATTTTTTAATAATATTTATTATTTCTTTTGTTCACAATACTATATCCATCATAGGATACTAAAATTGCATCTCAGTCTATCACACCAGACCCACCACCAGAGGTCCAGTGTCCTTTACCACCAACTTTTCCCCTCTTTCCTTCTCTCCCCCTCTCAGGACCCCTACAAGTCTTCATCTTGTGTCTTAGGAGATTTTGATGCTATTTATCTGTTTACTTGTTCCATTTCATTATACTCCACATATTAATAAAAACCAGCTGGTATTTCTCTTTTTCTCTCAAACTTATTTCACTTAATATGCTCCCTTCCAGTTCTATCTAGATTGTGCCAAAGGGCACAATTTCATTTTTTTTTTCAGTAGTTGCACACAATTCCATTGAGTACATATACCACAGCTTCTTTATCCAGCCATCTGTTGATGGGCATTTGGGTTTCCATATCTTGATTATTATGAATGTGCTGCTATGAACATAGGGATGCAGATACTTTTCTGATTAGAGATTTTATATCCTCTAGGTATATGACCAAGATGCATGCCTGTCTTTATCACAACATTATTCACAGTAACCAAGATATAGAAACAATCTAAGTGTTTATCAGTGGATAAATGAATTAAAAAGATATTGTCTATGTATGACCACAACATAAGGCAAAGGAAATCGTACCATTTGTGACAACATGAATAGAACTTCAAGGCTGTACTTTAACTGAACTAGGACAGTAATATAATGACAAATAATGTTTGATATCACTTATATGTAGACTAAAAATGCCAAACTCGGAGATATAGAGAACAGATTGGTAGCTGTCAGAGACTGTGGTGCAAGAAATAGGGAGATGTTGATTGAAGGGTATAATTTTCCAGTTAGAAGAAAAAGTTCTGGTGATGTAATGCACAGAATTTTGATCATAGTTATTAATACTGTACATAGTTCAAAGTTGTTGAGAGTAGATTTTAAACATTCTCCTCACAGAAAAGGAATGGTAATTATTTGACGTGATGACTATGTTAGCTAATGTTACTGTGGTAATATCTGGGTAATTTAAGTGCATTAAATCAACACACTGTACACCTTAAACTTACACAATGTTAATTTGTTAATTATATGTCATTAAAGCTGGAAATTAATCAAGATTTACTTTTGTACCAATGATAAAATACTATAGTTTTGTTTTATAAATAAATATAAAAACTCAATATCATGAATCTTTTGAATAAATTGATAAAATTATTATAAAATGCATATGGAAATGCAAAGTAGCAAAGTATCTAGAACTGCTATGATCCCTATATTGCTTACGTTTTATGATTACTAGAAATCTACTGAAGACTTTTCAATACATAAAAGCAAAAAATTAAAACCAACCAAACTGTTTATAAAGAACAGTTAGATAAATTATAGTATAGCCTACTGATAATATCAAACAACAAATAAATATAATTATTATACTATTAAGTGAAAAAACTAGGTATATACCTCACAGTGAGATTTAAATTATTTATTTTTATTTTTATTTTTATTTAGTTGTTCACACTGGTTGTTTTCCCCCAGACCTAGGACTCGAACCCAGAGATATCTGTCCTGCAGAGGCAATTGACCTAACTACTACTGCACTAGGGCGTGCCAGGATTAAAATTATATATGACATAGATATAGATATGTACATATGATTGGTAAATATACATAAAAACTATACTAGATTTTGTTTTGATGGTAGGATTACAAGTGATAATTTTGTTCTTCCTTGACTTTTATTTTTTATAACATACAAAAAAATGTTTAAGTCTTATTTCTAGGCTGTAAACTTATGACTAGAATTTAAGGGTAGGCAAAATGAACTAAGTTTACTATTTCAGGTCAGGGTTTCTCAAGTAGACACTATATACATTTGGGGTTAGATATGCTTTGTTCTCTGGGTTATCTTATTAATTGTAGATATTGGTAGCATTCTGGGACTTAGCCACTAGATGTCAACAACACAAATTATGGTCACCAAAATGTCTCTAGAAGTTGTCAGATGACACCTAGATGGCAAAAATTTGTTCTTTAAGATGGCTTAAAACCACTGTGGTAAATACTTTCTTCTCTTTACATATAAAATCCAGCATCCTAGATCTGTATCTATTCCAGAAGATTCTGATTTTTCTGCCATCGGAGAATAGCACACCGTGTTTGAAACTCCTGTGATGTAGTTTTTCCTCGAATTCAGTTCTTCCACTCATTTTCTCTTATTCCTATTTCTAATTCCCCTACCTAGTCTCAGAATCTTCAATTTCCTTGCTCCTTTTTTCATTTCCTGAGTTATCTTTTCTATTCTAGATAATAAGCCAAAAAGTTGAGAATGTAATATTAAATATTTTTACTTTCTCCTCAAGCCAAGAAATCAAAAGCTAAGTGTAGCTTAGTATACTTTCCATGTTGATTGATCCTCTTGGTCAGGACTGAGTTATATAACCACCCCTATTTATAATTTTTAAATTAGTCCCCCCAAATAATCCTTATTTTGTGTTTTCCTACTTGAATGTAAGTTCCAGAAGGGCAGGGGTTTCGCTATTTTTTTTTACTTCTGTATTGCTGGTGTCTGGTAAAGTGCTTGGCCTATTCTAGGTACTCAGCATTTGTTAAGTGAATAATTGTCAATTTCTTTAGCAGTTCCCCCTGCTGTCTTCCAGGGGAACCTGTCTCTGATCATTTCCTTCTGTTTGAGCAGAATACTTTTCCACTTTGCATTTAGCATCAAGCCAGGTAGGGTGGACTATCAATTGCTGGCAAAACTGTCATTACTAACAATCTGACAACACCTACAACAGCCAACAGATAGCAACTCCTCTATCAAAGAATGCAATGGAGATTACTGGAGAATCATGCCTTTTTTTTTTTTTTTTTCTACCATTTCTTCTGCTAAGCTGCTACAAGGTTCAGCTGCCCAAGATCACCCAGGGCGTTGATCAAATCATGTCGCTCTTGCATGTGGTACGATGAGTTCTAGGACTGTCAACATTGCCACCTTCCAAGGTCTATGGACCCTTACAATTAAGATATTAATTCTCTTAAATCTCTGGCATGTGCTTTTTTTTCACATTTTATCCCATTTATTACACTGAATCTTCTGCAATTCCCATGGGTTCCACTTCAAAATGCTTGAACTGATTCTGACCTCTTCCCTTATATTTCAAGGCTGTGTATGTCTTATGTAAGTACCTGTTGCAAAGTGTACTTTTGGTATAAAAGGTATGCTCAGGTACACAAACTACATAAGACAAATCGAAAGCAATTCCTAGTGCTGTAGGTGTTTATAGTCCAATTTATCACCCTGATTCTTTACTCCAGGGAGCCAATTCACTGTCTTCTTATCTAACCTGCCACATCCCAGTGACCCAACTTCTAGAAAAGTCAACAAGAGAGACACTTTCGAAGGACACAGAGAAGTCCCCAGGCACTTTCAAAACACAGTGAAAGGGAATAAGACAGAAGAGACAATATCAATTTCCCATCCCTCTTAAAATTCCAGAGATGTGCCTAACACAGGGTCAGAGATAAAATAGCCCAAGAACTGTAAAACAGAAAGAACCCTTAGGGGAGACATGTGTATACGTGTGGGACGTAGTGCTCAAAGTAAGGAAGAGAGGACAGATGAAGTAATTTGATTGCTCTGTGGCTAATAGAGAAATACGGTTCCTTTGAATTATCTTTACATTCCAGCAAAAAATGTATTAAGCATTTTTCCCCTGATTTCCCATAGTCATGACAGAAAGCAAAGAAAAACTATTTCTATGAAATTTGTTCCAGGAGGAATATAAGCTGTGCTTGACCCAGTTTTCCTGGCAGGGCTGGGGCATTTCACAACCAGCACTTGAAAGGTTCAGAATTACACAGCCTTGACCACAGTGCTGATCAAAGCATTAGCCCTCTGGTAAAACTGACCAAACACAAAAATCTAAACTGAAACCCTCCGACGATTCAATATCCCTGGAGCAGAATTTTGCCTGAAGCCCTTACTTCGGTCACTCTTGAAGTTCAGAACACGAATCCAAGGCTGCCAAATTGTATCTGATAATTCAGGGGTGGAAATCATGAAAACTCAAATGAATGGAAGTCCTGTTTCTCGGCCTTCCAGAAGAGAACATGGTGTGCTATCAACTTCACGTGGAGCAGAGACTGGCCAGCTAGTTCAGTGTTTCAGCTGATTAAAACACAGCTCTTTCATCAGATCAGAATTCATCTCTGCTGTTATGTCCTCCTCACCAAATTATTGAAGCTTCAATAAGGCACAATTACACCATCATCTCCCTGGTACACTGCAAAACAGGTTCCCTGAGGACCCTTCTATTGCTCTCAAAGCCAAGCTGTCACCTATTGGTGGTCTGTGGCACTACTTTTTACCTTTGTTTGAACGGAATTATGAAACTTTTGGAGAACAGGAACACATTGATGAAGGTTAAAAAGTAACATTTTAAATCTACAGTAAATGAAAATCTAACTCCAACTACAAGTAGTAGTATTTACTGAACCATAGACACTAGCTTTCTGCAATCATGTTCAACATTATTAATACTGGATTGCCTCTGCTGTAGTTTTAAAATGATCACTGAAATGTAATTTCACTGCTCATGATGATGTAATTGCTGAGAAGCCATGTGGTGGGTAATTATACAATGCAGTGTACAGAGCTGAGCTAATGCTCTGAAATCTATTTATTGGTTTTTGTTCTTCCTTCAAATTAATTCCACTGCTTGACATGAATTTTATGGCTTAAGTAGCATAAACTAGGGCATTCATATTCCTTTTCTTAGACCCTGGAGAGTGAAGGAGTTTGGAAATGGAGGAGGAGAGGAGATAACCGACCCTAAATCATCCTGAGTTATAGGGGTGCACACACTGATACATCACACCATTGGTCATGTCTCCATTTCTAGGACCAGCTAACTCTAATCAGTATTTGCAATTTAGGGAGTATATATGTTTAAACATACGAAATAGGTACTATGATGTATATGTGTGTCAGAATTTAGATATATTTAAAGGTAGAGTAGCTGTTGTCACCTTTATTTGATAGATCCTAAATAGACTCTCATTATAACCCATATAAAGCACAGCAGGAAAGGAAAATATAAATTAATATTTAGAAAAATGACTGTAATAAGCAATCATTCATTACTCTGCTATTTTTCAAATTCGACATCATATGCAAATTAAAGTAATGACTGTGTGTCAAAAAGATTATAGTTATTTGAACTGACAACAGGCCTATATTTCACGTGACACTAACCCCTACTGCTAACCCGTGGTAATTTATATCTTTGTCTCATCACGTGTATGTCATCGGTCAGAAGTGTCTCAGAGCGTGTAAAAGACTGGGCTGAGATCCAGTCTGCTGTGTTTGCATCCTGGCATGGCCACTATTGGTGCAATTTGAGAAACATCATCTAATCTCTATCATATTTTCCCCATATGTCAAAAGAGGATTTTAATAGTATCTTTCTAAGAGTATAGTGGTCAGTATTAATTAAATGAATAAAGACAACGTGCTTAGAACTGTGCCTGACACAGAGGAAGTGCAATTCAAGTGTTATCTTGAATTGTAATTAATAATTGTGCATTAAGTTGAATTAATTATTGATTAATTTGAATAATTTAATTATAATTACTAATTATATAAAATAGAAGTGGTGCCAGGCTAACAGGCAAAAGAGAAATTTATTGAAAAGAAATGAGGTAGCTTGAAGAGTCAACAGAAAGCACATAAAATAGATAGCATGAAGGTGTGTCTGCAGTAGGAGCTCCCAGATCATGCAGAATATACTACTGCTGCCAGCACTGCCCCCATCACCATGGGCTTCGGCACTGAGTGGGGTCCCTGTTATGACTGAACACCTTGAGCTGCCTTAGATAAGTCCAATTCTTCCCTTTCCTATCACCAATTCCAGTCTAAATCCTAGGCAGGGCTTTCCATTAGTCAAACCTAGGTCATTTGGCTGTATCCTACTGAGTGCAACTATTAACTAAAGCTGGACTGAGAAGAGTGGCAGTGATTTACATTTTTGTGAATCTGACTTATTAGAAGTTTCATTATCTGCTTCTATATCACAACTCATACAGCCTGTGGAAAACTCCAATTGTGAGAGAAGGAGCAAAAATAGCAAATAACACATTAGTATCATTATGAAAATTGTTTTCATCTTATAGACCCTCTGAAAGGACCTTGGGGACCCTCCTGGAGTAGACCAAGAACACTAATAAAATGAACTAAAAAGACCATCAGCCTTCCAAGGACCTACAAAAAGTGGTTGGTGGTATTAATTACAGGAATATACTCACCTCTCATGTACACAGCACTTTGTCACTTACAAAAGCATGTTTACATACACATTGTATAATGAGGCACTTTTTCCATTTTATAAACAAGAACTCCAGAGTTCACAGAAGTTAGCAGATAGACCCAGGATCATATAACACATAAACAGAAAAGTTAAATACCACACTCCTACCACTACCCCATATTCAAAGGTAATTTTTATCATCAGGAAAGTATGGAAACACTGATGTAGCTTTCTCCATTTTCTAGAAGCATCTAAAACTCAGAGTTTAGAAAACAACCTGCCCTTGATTTGCAAGCAGAAGCAGAATTGGATCTGGATCCCAGACTTGTTGATTCTAATTTAGGCTTTGGTTGTTAAGCAATCTTATCCTAAAGTTAAAAAAATTCCCTGTGGAATTTAAAATATAAAAAAAGAAAGAACTGGATTCTAAACCCACTATATAGAGGAATGACTGCTTGGTAGACATAGTCAGTGGAATCATGTTTCCTTGGCTTTTTAACCTTATTCACATATTAAGAGTTATTTTAGGGTTTTCAATAATTAACCTACAAATAGGCAATGAATAGGAGTTCCAGGGTCCTATATGGCAGAAGGAAGGGAAAAATGTTTCATAAGATACTCACTTTTATAGTCTGATTCCGAGATAGCTTTAGAAATTAGTCATGTTATCTTTGGTTGCAAGTAATGAAAGAAAGAAAAGAAGGGAGGGAAGGAGGGAAGGCAGGAAAGAAGGGAGGGAGGGAAGGAGGGAGGGAGGAAGGAAGGAAGGAAGGAAGGAAATAATGTCTAGGCTTGGTGTGTCCTGGTGTAGTAGTGTTTAGGTCAATTGCCTCCAAAGGAGCAATCTACATTTCCTAGGTTTGAGTCCTGGGCTGGAGCGGAGAGGGTGGGGTGGAAATCAGTGTGAACAACTAAATAAAAATAGAATAAAGATGCTTCTACTTCCTCTCTCTTCCTACCTGCCTGCCTATTTGCCTTCATTCCTGCCTGTACCTTTCCTCTAAAAAAGTTAAAAAAATGTCTAGGCTTATTTCAAAAAGGAAGAGGGTTTGTTCTTCTTGTGCCTCTTTATAACAGCAAAATACGTTTTCCTGGGTGGGCTCTGGTGGCCTGCAACTGGGGCATAGATAAAGGAAAGCCTAGGAACCCAGGTTCATGACCCTGGGCCAGAGGGAACAACCAAAATGAACAAATAAATAAATAAAAATTCTCTTTCTTTTCTCTCTTCCTTCCTTCTGTCTGCCTTCCTTCCTCTTTATAAATAAATATTTCCTAAATCTCATGCACAGACTTTATCTCTCATCTCACCACTGTCTGCCTAAATATTCTGGTGAGAAAAAAAACCCAGAGATGAGCTGAGAAAACCAACATTTACTTCTATAATAGGAGACAGATCAGCTTTCACTGAGACCATTTTTGAGAGGTCTGTCAGAAAGGAGAAATGACTACTAGAATAACTGAAAAATTGGTGTGAAATGACTACAAGAATAACTGAAAATTTTCAGTATTTTTTTTTTAACCTAAGAAGTCATTTGTTACATTTTTGTTCTTTTGCTGTTGTTTTGAGAAAACATGATGTTGACATAAACCCTGTCCCGTGGCAACAGAGACTTAAAACCAATCCTGAAAGTCACTCTTTCTGAATACGTTATTAATAAACGTAGGTGACTGGTTTTGATATAATGGAGCTAAGTAACTGCTCATTTACTAAATGTAACATGCTAATTTTTTCAGTGTCTTCCTTATAAAAGTTGACACTAAACAACACTCCAGAGTCCCATTAAAATCACTGAATGCAAGCAAATTCAATTAGCGCCCACTTTCGAGGCAGAGTGTGCTATTCATATTAGGTCTGTAGATGTGGTAAGGCAAGCACTAAGGAGTGCCCAAAAGCAATTTAGAGAATAAATGACTGGGAATGAGGCAACAAAGAATGGGGAGAAAAATTAGATTAATTGTTATGAAAGAAACACCATCAAAAGAAAGTTAAGAGCAGTATTCTATGAGCTAGCCCCTTCGTGGGCAATAAACCATTCTCAGATCCTTAAGTAGCTAAATCATCTTCAAATCCTCACCAGTGCCTAAACATTTTTCAGTAAAAGCCTCCTTGTCCTAGGGTTAATGAATTTAGTACCTTTAATTATAACTAACTATCTCTATTTTCAAGCAAAAAAATACAGAAATGAGGGCAGGTTTTACAAAAGGTGTTAGCTGGTGTGGTGGTAGATATATCTGGGAGATCATTATACATTAATTATTCTCAGAAACTGAGTAAAAATTAAGCTGTCTGCTAGAGAGTATCTCAAACAGATGAAAACCAAGGCCATGCTTAGTACATTACATCTCTCCTCCCCAAGAAAACCTCTAAAGAAAAACAGCCATAACTAGGATCAAGTCAGACATTAAAGTGAAAAAGGCTACAGAGTAACTGCCCCTACAACCACCCAAAAAGGTGACTAGCTAGGTCACTGCCTTCAAGACACTTTCATGCCTTATGGTGTGGCGATTCCATTTCTCTGTGCAACTCAAATGTCCCAACTATGGCAGACAAATTTTAAATGATCCCATATACTCCTTGCTCGTTTTCTTGACATGGTGTGATCTCCTCCATCTGAGTGTGGGCAGCAACTGTGACTGTTTTTACCCATCAGATTATGGCAAAGGGGACAGGATATGACTTCTGATGTTACATTTGAAAAAATTTCATTTTGTTAACTGACTTGCTCTAGATACTTGCTTTCTTTCTTCTCTTGCTTTGAAGATGCAAATTGTATTGTAAGGAGCCTTATAGAGAAGAACTCAGGGTGGCCTCTGGGCTGGTGGTCAGCTTCTGAACAACAACCAGAAAATGATGGGGCTCCCAGTCTTCCAGTCACACACACAAAAGTGAAATCTGTCAATTACCTGAGTGGGTTTGAAAGCTGACCCACTACCCTGGTCAATGCCTTATCGTGTCGTTTCTTAAGACCCATTTAAGTCTTGCCTTGACTCTTCCCCGACAAAAACTGTGGGATGATAAATCCATGCTGCTTGAGATCAGTAAATTTGCAGTAATCTGCTCACAGCAATAGAAAACTAACACACAACTAAATCTAGAATAATAGGACTTCAGGTTGTAAAGAGGCCAAATGAGGATAGTCAGACCAGTCCTGCACCAGAATTCCCTAGCAATACATTATTTTCTATTCCATTTCCCTCTTCCTCCTCATTTTACTGAGTCTGGTTGGTGGGTTAATCTGGTCTGCACATTTTATGATTTACTCATGTAGTCCTTTCTTCCTTCTCAGAGACACTGCCACTCTTTCTAGCTAATGGGAAACCGTTTCATGCAATGAAACAAAATTTATTAAACTGTGTCCAAATGGCCTGATAGAATTAATGCACCACCAAAGTGAACCAATTTATTCCTCACTCAGACACATCATTTTCATTGTCCCTATATCCATTAATATAGCATCTTTCACTGATGTTTT
Organism: Solenodon paradoxus; assembly: GCA_004363575.1. Lineage (NCBI taxonomy): Eukaryota > Metazoa > Chordata > Mammalia > Eulipotyphla > Solenodontidae > Solenodon > Solenodon paradoxus. The sequence goes on from RJWH01000027.1 coordinate 2,004,121, forward strand.
ACTTGCTCTAAGCTGTATCATCCTCTTATAAGATTTTATGAGAAAAAATTCTGAGCAAAGAATACCAAGATGACCCTTATAAAATTTGTGATATCTAATTCAGACAGATGAGATAGATTGGTAGGTAGATGGATGATAGATAGATAGAACCATTAACAATGCCTTCATTACAGGCAAGATGACACATTGCTAGCATTTATACCATATGTTCCTTTTATTCCAAGTGACTTTGTAAGTGATAAATAAGACTGAATTTTAGGCACAAAAAGAATTAGTGATAGAGATAGAAAGATCTATGGATTTCTAGTCTCTCACTCTGCAAATAAAAAAGCATATGTGTGAATATTAAGTTAGATGGGCAAATACATATCTGAAGATGGGGGTTAGGAAAATGGAAGTAAAACTTTGTGGGAAATGCAAAGTAAAATTTTGATAACCTGTGTAATTTTTAAGCTATACAATTTTTATATGTGAGAAAGGAAACCCAAGTAAAATTCACAACAAATCAATACATCTGCTTAATTGATGTATTACTGAAATTTACTCTCCTCATTAACAAAGACTCAGAGTAGTTCATTCCATTAATACAGCTATATCACCAGGGTTCACCCAAGAACTGACAAAAGCAGAAAAACCCAGGGGCTTTGTAATAAAGCAGCAATGTTTCAAACATCCACTACAAATTCACCAACGCCCATACCTTCCAGAGTAACTGAGAGGGGAAAGCTTAGTTTATAAAACAAACACTAGGAAAACACCACAAAAAATCATCAGATCACAGTGTCTTAAATAATAGAAATCAAATTTGAATCCCTTCTGCAAATTGGATACCTACAAAAATGATCTAACGATAAAAATTAACAGCAGCTCAGAAATTTCCTTATAGAAGGGACTTAGGGGAACTTAATTGATTTAGGAGAGATAGAGATTTGTCTTAAAGTGTGTTTGCCTAGATTTTATATAATTAAATATCAATTATCCATTTTATAGAATAGAATGCTGTAGGAAAAAGTTAATTAAAGCCACCCTCTTGATCACTGATGAGTAGAGTCAAAAATTCACTTCTGATGTCCAGATTTTGATGGTTAATTAGATGAGAGAAACTGACACACCCTGGTGAAGGAGGGGTTGGGCACAGTCCACATATATCCCATGGTCCCAGGTTCATGTCCTGGGACAAGTGAGAACAATCAAGATGAACAACTAAATAAATAAAATGCTTCTTCCTCCTCTCTCTTCCTGCCTATCTACCTCTGCTGGCCTTCATTCCAGACTGTGTCATTCCTTTAAAAAAAAAAAAAAAAAAAAAGATGAAAGGAAACAATGAATAGCTTTGTATCTCCTGGGTGGTGCTAAAAATCCCCAATGTGTATTAGTGCTTTCCATACCCACACTTCCCTCAGCTCCCCTGAGACAGAGACATGCCTTCATCACTTCGAGGGCACCTCAACTTCTAGGATAGGAATCAATTATTTTTCCCTATTTTCTAATTTGTCATCTGAGTTCATTGTAACTTAATTTGTCCTCAAAAATCACAACTACCTCCTCTCTAATCCCTTCATCAAACAGAACTGGCAAAAGAAACCTTCTCTCTCAGCCCTTCAAAGCCTGTCATAGAAATATAAAGTTTTAAATAATATACTACTGTCATAGATGAGCTTACAGAAAGTAAAAATAAATCATGTTAACAACAAAGATAAATATCACTAAATGTACCTTACTGATTTTCAAATGCCCTCTCAGAAGGCTTATTGTTTAGCAATGAAATCTTTAATTTTTATGTGCTGGAACTCATAGACCAAGTTCTAAAAATAATAATAATAACTACAACAATAATATAATATAATATAAATGCTGATGCTTAACCTCCAATAAATCAAATGAGGGACCAGTAAAAGTGCTGCTGACAAAACCTCTCTCATAAAAGTAATACAGGAATTTTTCAGGCTAAAAGTCAAATGACTCAAATGTGAGATAAAAGAAAAGAGCAATGAAGGGATTCAGACAAAGTTTTGCTGGAAAGGCACTGTCCACATGGGGGAAGTGTGTGCTTTAGCTGCAGGAGGATTGCAGTTCAAGCTATGGCTCCAGCACTTGTAAACCCTCAGTCTGGGTAAGTTATTTTATCCTCCTCAAACGCAAAACATAGATAAAACCCACTGGGTTTACTGAGGATTAGCAATTGAGCATTAAAGCATTTTTTAAATGACAATTATTTATGTTGCATGATATGCCAGGCATTGTTTCAAACATTTAACCCTTGTGACAGCCTCCTCATGGAGACTGTAGTCTTCCCAGTTCACAGGTGAAGAAACTGAAACCCAGAGATGTGCACTTTCTTGCTCATGGTCACAGAGCCAAGACTTAAGCCAAGGCAGCCTGGGTTCAGAACGCATGCTCTGAACCTACACTCAGCCGCCTCTCAAAGCATCAATAATGCGATCCATATTAACTGACTTTCATCGAGCATTTTCTCTGTCAAGTACAATGTGTTCAGCATCTCACATTATTCCACGTCATTTTTGAAACAACCCCATGAAGCAAGTATTCAAGAATCACCACCATGCTATTTCATGATGCTCCTGTGCAGAGCTCAGCACAATACAGCAGTTCGATGGATGGGAGTTATTATCATCCTGAGTTGTGTTCATTTGTCTTCAAGCATGAAGCAAAGGAGTGACCCTGAGCAACACAACTGACTTCAGAAATAAACTAACTTATAAAATAATGTCTTCTCGATATGTGGACCACACACAGACCCCACCAATATGTTCCCCGAGGTCCTGCTCTTGAAGTTATCTCAGAAACTAGGCAGGCTCTTTGCTTTCTATTTCCATAAAATAAGTATGGCTGTTTGGTCAGGGATGTTTTCTGCTGCTGTTCGGAAAATGAAATCTCTCTACTTCTGTTCGATGTATTGAATTCTAACCATGGCATCAATACCTCACACACTTTCCAATCCCCATCTTTTGTTAAAAATTAGGTAGGGACTGTGAGAAACTGCTACAGCAGAGGCGAATGATAAATAAAATGAAAAATTCTCTGCTTGGTTCACTGAGAAAATTCCATTCTTAACATTTAGCTTCTAGTTACTGCTACCACTGTAGAGCTGCAGATAGAAACCGTGGTTTCCGGTTCCTCACCTGAAACAATCCAAAGGGGCAGGGCTGCCTGTTCAGTGTGAATACAGCAGTGAACTGGGAGGTGACCTCCAGACCACTAATCCACCTTCCTTCCTTCCTTCTGCTAACTAGTACAAAGGTGAGAAGGGGTGACCCTCCTAATGCAAAAAGGACTGGAGCAAGATAAGGAAGGTTCAAATCTGCAGGCTAACAGAAGGAAGTGTATACCCCAAATGTAAGACAACCTTTTGACCTAAGAATGAATCCTCTACAATTTTAACAGCATAATTGCTAAATCAGTGTAAACTGACTGTAGAATGAGTTCACACTTAAGTACAAATGCAAACGCGTAGCAAGAAAAAGTATACTGAGTATCAGAAGGAAATTAAACTGAGATTCACATGCAAAGTCAGCTCACCTTAAGCTGCCTTCTTCTACTAAAACAAACAAACAAAAAAGGTGATTTTCAAATTTAATATTTAGTACACATGCGAATCACATGGACAGTTTTCAGATGGAAGTATCTAAACTACAATCCTATGATTCTGATTCCATTGACTTGGCAACCTCCCCACAGGTAATTTTTGCCCAGTTTTTGGAGATAAAACATTGTATAAATTTAATGTATACAACATGATAATTTGATAGATGTCTGTATTGAAAAATGATTAACACAATAAGGTCAGTTAACAACCCATTACCTAACATAGCTACCACTTGTGTGTGTGCTGAGAACATGCAGATCTCTTAGCAACTTTGAAATCTACAGCACAGTACTGTCAACTATAGTCACTAAGCTACACAAGGACGTTTGCACCCTTCTGATAAAGTTCATTTGTGGACCAACAGTAAGCGTCTCTTGAGTACTGGTCATAGTACTCTGGTAAATCAGTGGAATTGCCTATGAGGAAAGCTTGAATTATATGCGTCTCTGACCCTGGGATTTATCCCAAATGCTACAGGAGACCCCACTGAAGCCCCCTCCAGGACCTTCAATCTTCCATTCTACTTTATGACTTTTCCCTCAAAATTGTTTTAGATTTTAATATATCATCTAGCATTATCCCCACCAAGAAAATGACGAGAACAGACTCAGAAAGAGATTATAGAATTTTCCTAAATTTACATAAAAGCTAAATAATAACAGGAGCAGCATTCAAGGTCACTGCATGCCTCTCCATCTTCCCTCTCCATATCACTTCCCCATTGCGTGGCCTATAAAATATAACAATAGCTATCAATTACTGAGTCCTTTCCATGTGCTCTGTACTGACTATATTTTGCAGGTTGTTATATGTAATTCCAGTAAATGTTAATGAAAATGGGAGCCTAAAAGTTATTGAAAAATAATTTTTACATTTTTAATATGGCAACATTTTGATCAAAAGACAAATGCTTACTCTGGTCAAAGGTTCACGGAATAAGATCAACAGGAATCTCCCTTAGATACCCTCTATCCTTACTCTGGTTTAATGATAAAACATATTAAGTTGCCATCAAACAATGGCAGAATCTATGGACATGCAGTTTCTGTCCCTTACTCTACCTTTCCCATCTAGACAGACCTCCCTTAAGATCAATAAATAAAGAACAGAGGAAGAAAGGAAGAATTCTGGGCAGGTGTTAAGCTTGAAGGCAGATGACTGGTGAAAGGGCTAAAGACTTAATCAAAGATACTCAGAAGTAGAACTTAGGAATTTTTGACACTAGCGTTACATGGTATTTAATGAAATGTATAAGCTGAATATAATGATGGCTACTATATTATTTAAGTAGTTATCTTTTATCTTTTAAAATGTACAAGAATATTAAACTGACCTCTCTCAGCTTTTCTCAGAGGATTAGGAGAAAAAAAATTGGAGCCCCTAACACAGGTTCACTAATTTTCTGTGATACAAATGATGCTAATAGCCATGCCTAGGTTATTTTAATAAAACTTTACTAATGACTCAATGGCAGCTGCCATAAGCAAAGGTGTTGTGGGAACATAAAATTAAAACTTTCAAGCAAATTCTCCTGCCAACCCAGAAAACCTCTCTACAAAGGCAGAAATTTCCAAAGAACATATGGGTAGGAGGTATATACAATATCTATTTTTATTGCAAAAAAAAAAAAAAAAAAAAAGAGAGAGAGAGAGAGAGAGAACTAGCCTCTGAAACTAAAAATACTAAGTTGTCAAGACAGTATTCTATCAAGGGCCATAAAAAGTCAAGCACTGACTTCATAATCATCACAGCCTTCAGAAAACCTCTTTGAGATCATTAATATTGCTGTGCCAGTTAAACAGGGTTAGTATATTATGTTGCTTTAAGACTTAGGCCTGACTGACAGCCATCATCACCCTCCTCCTGGATGGGTACCACATTATTGTGACCTTTGAATGTTGTCACTCTTCTAAGAAATGGCTGCGTCCCCATCACAGAGAATAGTCATTCCTGTAGACATATGCTCAGAGAGCAATCTGGGACTATTCGTGATGAAAGTGCCTTGTAAATGTGAGATACTGCCACCATTAGGAATGAGATCTAACCCTGGACGATGCTATAAAGTTAATAGTGGGAGTTAAAGCGCTATCATTTCCAAATATTCCCGCCAATGTGTATTCTCATCATAGCTCAAAGAGCGTGGGCTGCCATTATCACCAGATCCACCCAAAGACCCCAAACCATGTTTCTCTGACATCATAACAGAGGACACTATAAACCTCACTTATCCCCAGCAAACTGTAGGTTTAAAGCATTATTCTTTAGGGAAAAAATGTATAACAAAATGATTTTGCAATTTCACTTGAAAATAGGCAAATAAATAGTATGGAGGTGGTAACTTCTAACACAATACTTCAGTTTTTATTAATGCAAAATATAAGAGAATAACTCTCACTTTCCCTCCATAAATAACTGTACTTCATTTTGCTGCTTATTATTATTTCAAATAATAAACTTTTGAAAGTTTGTGCCAAACACAATCTCGTGCCTGGAACAAGGAGGTAATGTATTGTGAAAGAGTCTTTCTACATGGTTAGACTCAACCTGATAGCAAGAACAGCAGGCTTCCTGTCACAAAAAGGTGAAAATGAAAACACAGGTGACCTCAAAGTGCAGTGGGCAAACTGCCAAGCAGCTAAGTGACCTATGCTACCAACAGTTCTATAGCAAGCACATGACTTTACTACGTTCCTCAGCTTCAACTCTCACCCAAAATAGTAGTATTTAGTATTTTGTTTTAGGTTATTGCAGCTTCAGATACTACCAAGCTATAAGTGCATCCTTTGTTTCCTTCTGCCCGATGAGAATGACAAGATTCAAGCAGGGCTACAGGGACATGAATATCACAGGGAGAACAACTGCTTAGAGAGCGCACATTCATGCTTTTGGGATAGACTCTGACCTTCCCCATGAGCTTCTTTTTCTAACCCTTGCTAGCTGTATCCAGTCTACATCTAAATCCTGCTCTGAACATCTGAACTTATCACTTATCGATGTCTAGACTCCAAATTTCCATTCCAGACAATTGACATAAGTCATTTTGAATGAAGAGGAATGCATCCAAAGTGATCAGCAGTCTATCTTATTCTGAGACCTTCAAAGTTTTTTTTTTTTTTTTTATGAAAAGTAGACAAAAACAAGATTGCTTGAGTAGAGAAAAACTTCCCAATCAGCAAAGCTGCATTCAAATTGATAGGGCATTTATCTGTAAAATCAAAAATAATAGCCTGACTCAAACTCAAACATCACTTCTTAAAATCCTACCCCCTCCCCCATAGTAGCATAGCATTCTGATTACGAAGCACTTGAAATCTAACAGGCAAGGACTTGAAACCTACTTGAAACCTTGAAACAGGCATGGACTTAAAACTCCCATTACCTATATGACCATGAGTAAGAGATAATTCCTAACCTCAATCTACTCATTTGTTAGAATGGGCATAATGATAATTATACCTCATGAGAGTGTGAAGATTCCAGGAAAAGGTCCTGAATAATACTAAGTATTCTTTAAGTTACCAGCTATTATTATCATGAAGTGGCTCAGTCAGTGCCTAGCAAGGAGGATGATCTGTCTTGGGAATTTAATTTATAAAGCAGAAGGCCTCAGTAGCAGATCTGACCACCAAAGATACCTGGTCTCTCATGCAGCTGGAATATTATTACCTTCAGCTGGCAGAAGCAATGTAATACCCCAGTTTCTCAAAAGAATCTCACTATTTTTTATAAAAACCCAGTGCCGGACCTGGAAAGCATCATCTTAATCAAAAACCTTCCATACATGTATTTCTCCAGAGTGTAACCATCAGGCAGACCCAAGTGTGCATAGTCCCATTATGCCAGGGCCCACTTACCCCAGTGGGATGAAGTAGTCAGTATAAGGTTTTCTCCAGGTTTCTGGTGTACTTCAGGTGACCTCAGATTCACCTGAATGGTGAATGGGTCACTACCTCCTTAACTATAAAAATCATCTTGAGATCTTACTTTAGAGTGTAAAGCTTATTATAAAATCATCAATAAGTGCCCAACCCCTAGAAGGGAGCTTGGTGCAATAGGGACCCAATCCTTGCTCAGCAAACAAGTCCATCAAAAGGAAATTCATACAATTTTGTAATGGTACTGGCAGAGTCAAGGAACAGGGGAAAACCCTATGCCAGCCTCACACCAAGTATCTGCAGAATATGATGACAGAAACAACCAATGTCAGCCAAGTGACTTGCACCTGCAAAATGCCCACATAAAGCAAGATGAGATTGTAAGGATCACAGGTGGGATTAACCCAGAGCCTTCAGCATGATCCACAGAGCCTTCAGGGAACTAACCAGCTGTGTCACCAGCTTCACCATGCCTAGTCCCACCCCTCCACCCTATAGCACAGCATACATCAATCATGTTCCCTCTCACAGATTGATAATATTGCCCTCATTACTCCTTACACCTAAACACGCTTTCCCTACTGAAATTCACCAAATTCATGCTTTTCCTTTAGAACTCAAATGGAACATATCCATCCTGCATGTTACCTCTATCATAACACTTAACATCGTATTGTGAGTACAGGTTTGCATGGTCTTCTTGCTGATAGAATTTAAGTCATTGAGGGCAGGGACATTATAGTTCAATGCAGGTACAGAATAGGCTCTCAAAATATCTTTTTGATGTGAAGACTATTGCTATTTCTTATAACTGTAACTGGGCTACTTTTTAGAGTTGATGTTTAAATGTTATATTATTAAAATATCATTTTAAAAATAGATCATACATTTTTCTATATATTTTCTGTGCCCATTTAATTTTTTTAACTTGCAGTCATTTTTATTTTATTGAAGTAATGTTACATTATAATATTATATAGGTTTACAGTGTACATTACTATAAATCAACATTTGTATATACTACATTAACTTTACCACTAGCAGTTCAAGTTTACCCTTTATCTTATATATTCTTAATGGAAATTTTATGTGCTTTTAATTGCTGTATTTTGATTAGTCACCACAGGCCTATAAGAAACTATTAGCATTGTGTTATTTTCTTATCTTGGTTTCTAACTAATTTACTGAAATTCCTTAGTAGTCATAGTAGTTTCAACTGAACCAAAAGTTCATCCAATTTGTATGTGATATTTTATTTTCCTTTTTTCAAATATTGATATCACTCATTTACATTTTATAATTCACTGCATTGTCCACAAATTCAAAATGTTCGAACAACAAGTAATGTCAAAGTCCTGTTTTATTCTTAACTTTAGAACAGTTACTCTTTCTTTTCTGTTAAATGTGATGCTGTTTGTTGATCTTCATTCAAATTAAAAAATAAACTCAAAATAAAATGCCAAAGCTAATCTCCTTAGAACCAAGTTAAAAAAACAGATGGGCAAGGTAAATCAAGAAAATAAAAAAAATAAAAAAATTAAAAAAAGATGAGAGGGTAATATTAATATCAGAGTGGACACTGAGACATAGCTGGCATATATATTTCTCTAGGAGTTGAAAATCATAAGATTCAAGTTGGATTTCAAGGTCATAAATTTCTCAAACGTCAAGATTATTATGGGAGCACTAATCTATTCTCTGCAAGTAGATAATTGAAGGCCAACCATGTGTTTTATCCTTCTTTGCATGAAAAGACCAGACACAGAGGAAGTCTTGAGTTGTATTACCATACGCCCTCTTCTCTTGCCTCAACTTGTATATATATCCCATGCCCAATAAGGGGAGGGGAAATGGAAGAAAAAGATAATCTGGCTGTATTTACAACTATTCCAGGTGAAGTGGATCTGCACTACACAGTTTTCAAAGGTCCAACCTACTCTGTTCTAGGATACTGTCATCCCAAAAGCATACTCACATTCACGTGGGTCAAGATGGGTCCTCATACCGGCTTTCCAATTGCAGACATCAATTTCATTCTATCTCATTGGCCAGAATATAGACACATGGTCACACTGAGTTGCAAGGATAATTGAGTAGCATAATCTTTCCCTAGCCTGACCTATACTCAGCTAAAAGTTCTATTGTTGTATATGAAGAGAAGGAGAAAACAGATATAATGGATAACTAGGAATTTCGACCACATCACAATGGACCTCAAATATATTTGACTCTTCACATACTTATAACCAATATAAAAAGAAAAATCATTGTTGCCACATAATTCATGGTGAATTTAAGATATAAAACGAATCATTTTTTGAAGAGAATTGCAAATGTGTTCCTAGGAAGACAAAATTAGAACTTCTCCAAACTCTGCATGTCACAGAGAGTCAACCTGAAACTTTGGATATAAGAAACAAAAAGTTAAACAGAAAAAGCTTCCCTGTTTCCCTTATCCATGAACTACAACTTGAAGAGATATTTCAGGCACATTTCCCCCAAATATTCTTTAAATATTATCACATGATACCGGTGTTCAGAAAAGGATATTTGATGCCAAACTCACTTTTATTCCCTTGGGTTTTATACTTAGATATGTGAAAAAAAAAATGATGTTTTAACTGAAATAAATCTAAATACAAGTTTCTCTTCTTTAATTACACACAGATTTTGGTGAAACTTTATTTCCAAACTCAGATCTTCTAGTTCACAAAAGTTTCTTCAGTTTTTTTATTCTTTTATTCCCCATTTATTTTTGTAATTTTCTTCAAAAATACTTGTTATTCATCCATAACACAAAACAAAAAAACCTTGAATTTTCATACTTGCTTTCTTATCTCTTATTATATTTATGTCTTTATTCTTTTCTTTTGCATTATGATGATATTTCTCTAGTTTGTGCCCCATACCATGGTCTCAATTTTTCACTAAATGGAAATAATCCTATTAGTAGTGCAAAGGTCATTGATAATTATAATTAGGTCACTTGGAAGTTCCAACTTTTAGCATTAAAATAAACTAGCTTTACTTTATATACTATTATTTGACCTAAATTCCATTTTATTAATAAAATTATTGTTATGCTTTTGAATTAATTTTTACAATAATTTTGTGTTTTCTTCAGCTTCTTTTGTAGAATGGATAAGAGGTTTTCATTTTTTTATTGAAAGTTCTACAAAAGATGTATATTAACTGCTAGTTTTTTCACTCCTATATGTTTAGAAATAATCTACCAATCCACCACCCAAGTTGTAGTATTGAGCATCTACTGTGTCTCAGGGACTGTGTTATGCATTTGCCACTTGGTGAGAAATGAAAGAAACATGATCCTGGCTTCCATGAGTTTATAATCTAGCAGTAAACAGGGTAAATCACACTAAAGAAAAAGGTCAGGGTGTTTGGTATTGTAGCTCATATGTCAAGGAACTTGATCTAGGCTAGATGTTGAAGAAACAATCCCTCAAGATGTGGCACTTAGGCTGAGATCAGAAAACTGAACAGGAGTTAAGAGTTAGGGAGTCAGCCTGGGACAGGGAATAGGAGATAGGGAGGGGTGGAGAAGTGACCCAATTTAGGAGACCTAACACTGAAGCTGGTTATAAGAGGAGGGAGCATACTATCTTCAAAGCACTTCTCCCAGATGCTTGGATCTTGGAAAATCAAGCAGCATGCAGAACAAACTGTATCTGAGAGACAGGCTCTTCCTCTAAATGTGTGACAGGGGAAAGAGAGCAGTGGCAAGATGTAAGAAGAAACTAATGGTTTTAAGTCCCCAAACCTGACATTTTATAACATGATCTTATCTGAACTAACTCATCCAGTACCAACTGAGGAAGACAAGCATTTGCAACAGATATAGTCAATATCTTACCTAAGAAAAAAACAGCATAACGGTTACCTTGGAAAATCTGTAGCAAAAAAAAAAAAATTCAATATGAATTAATTTTAATCTGTAGATGCTCAACAAATAGCAGCTGATTGGTTTGCTGGTTGATAATTTCCATATATATACATATATATATATGTATGAAAAGCTAGCAATTAAATCTTTTGGGTTAAACATTAATTTAATTTGCAGACTTAGAGTCTAAGGTCTTTAACATTAACATGAAGATGAAAGTTGGTTACAACCATAATACATGCACCTCTTGCAAAGGATTCAGAGAAGCTGTAGTCTTTCAACTACCACAACAGTTTATCTTCAATGGCCCACAAGGATCATCGAGGAGAAAAAAGATGGTCAAATGTCAGTGCTTACTTTTCAAACATTAACTGAGGATTTAACAGTGTGATTGATTACAAGCAAAATCAAAGACATTGTGAACTGAACACAACACATGAATATCAATTTAATCCTCTCTGTGTCACTGACTTGCTGTGAGATGCTTATGACTCCACTTAACCTCTCTGTGTCTCCATTTCCCAATTTGTCAAACAGATTTAATGATTCTAACCTACTTCAGTAATAGTAGGTGGATTAACTATAATAACAATAAACTGTTTAGAAACAAATCATAAGGATGTTTTAGCAAGAGCTATGCTTTCTTATAGTAAGAAATGTGACTTTCTTCTCTAGAATTGTTCCCAATACTTCAGCTAATAATTGGTAAGAATGAAAAATACACGGTGACCTTCCCTTTCAGTAACTGAAGACACTCTCTGGACTGAGTCTTTTTCTTAAATAAAACTTAAGATTTTTAGGTATAAAAAATTACTTTGATCCTATCTCAGCCCAGTAATTCAATGGATGGCAACTCAGCCAAGAAGATTTAAGAGCACTGTCCCCAACTTACAAGACTCTACAGAAAAATATTCATTTAGCAGTTTTGAGAGTTACCTTGACCTAGAATTTATGCCAGAAACAACAAGGGCGTAAAGATAAAACAGCTTTAACCCACTAATCAAAATAAACTTATCCTAGACATATTTACTGAATAAATATGAGGCAAGCCAATTCAATTGTCTATCCAAGTCTCACAGTTATAAGAATACAAACACCATGCATCTAAATACTGTCCCCAAAACAATTAAGCTTATCATTTACCCAGAAACTGGAATTAGGGAAAGACATTGATGTTCACTGTCAAGCACACATAACTGATAGTCAACCTGCATTGGTACTTTACAGAAATACTCATATTCCTATCCTATCTGGAATGCAGAAATTCTGCGGTAAAAATCAAGTTAAGCAAATGTTAAGTGAATCTAAATCTGTACAATATGTATCCGTGTTAAAATGTGACTGACTACAATCTATTAACACCTACAGATAGATTACTTCTGTGGAAGTCAAACAGCTTGAGAAAAAATCGGATTTTCTATAATCCCCCTACCCAGTTTGCCTTCAACTTTCAAAAAATTACAACTTCCATTTTATAACACACCACATTTTTTTCCATCAGAGGGCAAAAGAAAAATCACATTGTACATAATGGGGGTGGGATCCCAGGACAGGACAGTCATAAATCCCAACTCCAGAAAGATTGTGAAACTCCCCATTCCATAACAGAAAAGCAAGTATGCAGAGTAAGACTTCCACCTAGCTATCTGGACACATGACTTGTACAAAGCAGGTCAGAAAGTCCCCAAAATAGCAATCAGTTTAACAATGTGTCCAAGGTCACGAAACACCACCACTTTCCATTGTCCTTCCTTCCAATTCAGAGAAAGAAAGAGCAAGAGAATTATGCAATTATACTAATACAGTCCTTCCTTCTGGAGACAGTCAAACTTAATTTGGTGAAGGTTTAGTTCAGTGAGAATTTGAAATCTAATGAAGGAAATAGAAAACAAATTTTAAAAACACAGAGTAAAAGTACTATTTTCAAGTTGTTAGCAAAGTGTAACATTATTTTTAAAGTTCTTATCTTTAGAAATATATTAAAATAAGACTTCTAGGTTATAAAGTAGGAGTCATATTACCATATGATGCTGAAATACTCTAAGTATGATCACTGTTTCTAGAATAACCAGAGTTAAATTGAGGGAAAATTGTAAAAGCAGCATTAATCATAAAATAAAATTATATTCTTGCTTTTTGGGCTAGATATCCAAGAATAATGAAAATTATAAAAGGAAAGGAAAGATTTAGATTAGTTTGAACTACTCATAAAATTTAAGGAAGTAAAATAAATCTTTTTAATAAAAATAAAGCAAACTTTCCACTGGTACTCAAACAATACCAGATGGTCTACACTGGCACAAAACTATCTTCTACATACATTTCAGAGAGGAATTTTTATATTCCTTGGACTAATTTAAATAATATAAATTAATATAAGGTAGTCAAAGCCTGAAGTAGATCAGAAAAAATTTAGGTCCAATATTAAACATGAAATTAGCATAACATTAGACTGTCTCTATGCATCTGACTTTCTGTCTGCCTCAGAGTGCCTAACCAGTGTTCCTTCTGAGGTTCACGCTATAAGATTTATCAGAAAAACATATCCAGATGAAGAACCATTTAATTTTCCTAGGGGAATGTTTGACTGTAGTTTTCCACTGCATAAGATAAGTGTGAAAGTATGTTAGCAAATATGATAGAAATGCTAATTAGAACATTAAGGCAAATTTTTCAGTGCAAAATGAACATAAAAATAAGCATTACAGGCACTGGAACACTGAAAAGCTTTAAGTCAAACTTTGCACATTTGGAAAGGAATGTGCATTTTTTTCTCCTTAATTTCTTACTATGCTAAGTGCTTTGCTAATCTGGAAAGAAATCTAAATCCACTCATTGATGAGCAATGAATAACCAAAAACTATTGAAAATACAGGGTAAAATGATTTCTAACAACTGCTTTCAATTTCTAATATGTAATATGAAGAAATATTACACATGAAAAAGAGAATCTGAGTTTCCTTCTGTCCTGTCCAATGTAAATGATTAAATTTACAGGTTCAATTGTCAGTGTAAGGGTCCTGCTCTCTACCCACATGCAGACTCAGTGGCATTTAAAATTAGATGTTTAAGAGAAGACATGAAGATGAAAAGTAAATTCTGCCAAAGAAAAGATTAGTATAAATTTTTAAATTTTGGTTCTGAAAAATTTACGATAGATGCTTACCTATTCACTATTGCAACTAAAGGAAACCATAAAGGGAAGACCTTAATCTTAACCTTGAGTGTTCTCACTGGCTAAGTGTGGATTCAGTATGATTGTTATAGGAGTTAAAATTTTTATTCCAGAACTTACTGAACTTTTTCCAATTAGTCACTATTTATATATACATATAGTAAATACAATCATATAGTTCAATGAACACAAAAAGGAAACACGCTCTCTTACCTCTCTCCTTTTAAAAAGTTCACACCCTTCAGTACAAAATTTATCAATGAAATTCATTGAACTCTTTTGAATACTGATGTATTTTTAAAGTGATATGCTAATTAGTGTTCTATTTCTGTTCTTCAGACCATATTTATGGAATAACTTCCTATTCATTATGAACTTTCATAGTTTCATCTTTACAATGCCAGTTGCTGCAAATATATCTCCGTTATCTCTTCTCTGCAAGGAAATGTGCTAGAGGTAGGTAGCTCATTATTGTAGTCCTATTCACAATAAATTGGTCAACTTCCTTCTCCTACATTTATATTATCACCACTTATCAGAACCACTTAGAATGTCGTAAGAGAGGTCAGTCCTTCACACTTCTAGGCTTATAATTATGTTCATAAACCAGAGATCCCTTAATGCTAGTTACCACTTCTTGATCAACTCACTGCCCCTCTGCTGCTCTGGACCCTGGAAGGTTGATCTCTGTGGACTGCATTTGACTATGGCTTTAAGCCTTTTGTTTCCAGTACAGTGTGGCCCATGGGAGCCATCCACAGGAAAACAGAAGGCATAAAGAGAAAGATTTCTTCTGTGTTCCCTTCTTACCTCAGTGTCAAGACTCTGGTATTGGTTGCTTTCTTCCTTCTTACAGTTTCCCCCATTCACCTGAGTCCAAACTCTCACCAGAGTCCTAAAAGTTTCTGACTACATCATCCCCGCTTGCTCCCTTCACTCTGCACATATCTCTAGTTACTCATTTTAACCATTTGCTGTAGACAATTCTAAGACAGCTCCCAATATTCCTGTCCCCTGGTGTATGCACATTCACATACTCCCCTCCTTTTGATATGGTTGAGCCTGGCATAATCAGATGAGCCCTTTAAAAAGAGTATCTAGGCACACCCTGGTGACTTAGTGTTGAAATCTGCCTGGCATAGTCCACATACATTCCTAAGATACGGGATTCCTGACCCAGGGTAGTGGGAACAAATAAGATGAACTGAAAATAAGTGCTTTTTCATCTTCTCTCTGCCTGCCTGTCTGCTCACCTTCATTCCTGCCTGCGTCTTTCCTATAAAAACAAAAACAAAAAACAGAATCTAAGGGTCAGAGACAAAAGTAAGAGATTCAGAGCTGTAGCAGATACTCTCCTAAAGGTAATGCAGGTGTAAACTAATATATTGTCAGGGAAAGTCAAACAGCCTTGAGGATTGAGAGTGATCCTGGCTGACAGCAACAAAACAGGACCTCAGTCAGACAACCATAACTAGAAGACTCTTTTAAGAGGCTCCCAAGCTCCATATGCGATCATAACTCTCAGCAAAACTTTCATTTCAGTTTTCTGAGTCCCTTACTAGAAGCCCTAGTCAACTCCTGCCCTTACTTATGTCCTACAGAAACCATGAGACAATAATTGGAAGTTTAAAACATTATTTCACAAATAAGTCACATCAGTTTACTAATTACGAATGCTCGTTTTGCTTTACTAAAATAATTACATGTACTTAAAAGAAACATAGCCCTTTTTTCATACTTTCTAATTTAAAATAGTAACGTAGTTTTTCATATATTCTATAGCTCAAACTTTTTAAAAGCTATCCATGCCTCAAAGTTTATCTAAATAAGTTTCTACTGTTTTGAAAACTGATTTTTTTAACTTTATTTGAATTACTTGACACTAAATATTTTAAAATATCTTTGTCTTCGTAGGCATCTTGATAACTTGCAAGTTGTACAGTTCTGGTTCAATATCCTTTTTCTTCCCTCTAATTCCTGTCACTGTTTCAAAATTAGGTGAATGGCTGGCTAACTCCTTTCATAACTCAAATAACATTCTTCCTGCACTTTCAATGGAGTAAGTCAAGCTTTAGAAACTAGCAGAGATACTTAAAGTAGCACTGTTCCAGGGACCCCAAGGAATGAAAGACTCTAAGAAATTGGTCTATATAAGTCACATCCCCACTCAGCAGTTACCAACCCTGCTGCAGCTGCAAACAATGGAATGTTTGAATTCTAAATCAGCACTTCAATTATCAGAGCTGTCACTCCTTCTCCTTGAAGTTTTTTCTGCCCTAGCAAAATCCCACTTTTTATTGCTGTTACTTCAAAGTTCTCAAATTCTTACCCTCAGAATTTTTCCAAAGAATTGAAAGTTTTCATAAAGCAATGACTATTGGAGAATATTGAGATAAGGAAAGACCTCAATTTCTTTCTCTCTCTCTCCCGGATCTACCTCTGTCAAATTTTAAACATCATCAGGTTGCTCTGATTTTATAAAAATACCTTCCTCTCATCCATATACACCTTGATCTCATATTCATTTCTCAGCCAAATATCTGGAGTCATAGTAGTTGCTGTATAGCTTCTCTTTTTTGTTAGTTTCTTTTCTTTTATTAGTTTTAGCAACATAACATTACATAGGTTTTGTGCATCATTGCAAGTCAACATCCCTATATAAGATACTATGTTGATCTGTTTCCTCTTACCCCATTCATACTGGCTTTTATCTCCACTGCTTTATTGAACCAATACTTGCTAAGGTTACCAGTGATCTCCACATTGTTACATCCAAAAGAGTTTTCTGTTTTCATTTCACTTACTATCTGAGAAGCATTCTTCTTATAATCTGACTCTGTCCTCTGAATCATACTCTTAGTTCTTTCCCTCCCCTTCCAGCTTCATCATCTCACATGTATTAATAGGCTCATTCTGGTGGACAAGTCACTTGATATTGACAAAGGAATGAGTTCTACAGTTGATCATGCGACAGATCCTAGAGAATCATTTCTGAATCTCTCTCTTCAAGTCTGAATAATTTTGCCTCCTAAATAGTTTTTGATCTATAAGTTCTGATGTAGGCTTAGCACTGATCACTAATAATCTTTTTGATTTTTTAACCAAGGAGTGAGACCTGTGTCATTAAACAAACTAAACTATTCTTTAAAACAGTGGAATGTTTTCAGTCACAACATATCTCTTATCCAACTTCAGGTCTTCCTCACCAGGTATGCCTCTTGTGCCTTTTTCAATAGATTTACAAAAGAGAAAGCACTTTCAGAGAGTTCACAGAGACAAAGAAAAACATTGTCCAGGGATTTGCCACATGTCAATGATTTTCAGGAGAATGGAAAGATTTTTATTCTCATCTCCAAAACTCCAAGAACACTTCGAGCTATTGAGTTATTTTTGAAATTCTCCTTCCTACTCCTCATGCACAAGACTTTACTAAGCTGGGCATCCAATAAAAGCCCAATTAAATACCTGCTGCTTAGTCAATTGAGACATTTATGAAATTACAGTATTTCAGTGCTGCCCTTAATTAAAATCACCTACAAAGATGTGGGTAGCTGAAATACTTAGCTCTTAATAGACTTGCAAACATAAAAAAGGTAAACCATAAAAAATATCTTTGTCTCTTTTCTTATTAAAAAATACAGCACTAATAGATACACTCTCTCAATAAATGTTTCCTGACATGCTACTTGCTATATTTTTCAGTGATAAATATATGTAACAAATCACTTACTGACAAGTGTGCCTCACAATTTGCTATATCACATCTAATAAGGGAAAATTCAATAACTCAGAAAAGCATCAGGGGAAAAAGCCCACAGATAATTCCATTATTATAGAGGAGAATTTTTTTTGTTCCTTTTCTCTTTGTATCCATCCATCACTGGCACAATATGTGCATCATAACTTTCTGAGCTTGGACTGTTATGTTTTTGATTGACTAACAGTTCAAAGAAAACATAATAAGGAAAAGAAAAAAAAAACTAAATAAATATGAAGATAAAAAATCTCTTCATATATCCCTTTATTACAATACAGACAATAAAATATTGAGACTATTTAGAAGCTCTTTACTTTTTACCTTACTTTAAAAAAAAAAAAATCTGCCTGTGTTCCTCAATAAAGCTAACCTATTCACCAACAAGTTAATTGACTTAATCTTGCTCTATTTCTACTCTGACAAGATTTTTTTACATTAAAAAGCCTTGTTGAGCTTCTATGATTTAATGTTTACATGTTATATAATATAATCATATATAATATATATTCTATACATAACTTTTAAACACATTTATATTTGATAGATAACGTAGTATCTATCTATTTTTTTCTGTTTACATCATGTTTTAAAGATTCTCTCAATTTCTCAATAATGAATAAGTTCTTTTAGAAAATGTTTTCTTTTTTCCAATTCTTTTAAGTGAGTTTAGACATGAAGAGTATTAAAGAAAGTGGACTATGTTGTCAGGTCTATTAAGTATTTTTGAGTATATTATGAGACAGAATCTACTAGATAAGGAGGTTTACAACACTTTAATGTTTCACCATCTGTATTTCAGACTAGGGAGAAATTTATGTATACATACATGTGTATATTTGACATAGAACGTGTGTTGCCCTTTTGGGCAATTTAACTCTTGGCCTACTTTAAAATTCCTATAACATTATTCTGTGCACCTAGGATTAGCAAATTTTATTAAAGAATCTCTGCACAAATAAATAATTGCTCTTCAAAAATACTAGAGATAATCTTTCATAAATGAATACAAAACTACAAATAAAAGATGTCCCAGGACATAAGTTGATGACTGCCTGGGAAGTGTGGGAGAGGGGAGGGAAGGGAAGAAGGGAAGTGGTGTGGTAAATGACACTAGAACTCTGGTGAAGACTGTGGGGGGAACTATAGGCTGAGATGCAATTTCAATATCCAGCATTGTGAACAAAAGAGATAATCAATATTATGATTTAAAAAAAAGGATGTCCCAGAATGTGAAAGCAAGATCAGGAAGTTTTTATTATCTAAAATAAGAAATGAAAAAGCAACCCTAAAAAAATGTTCATTTTAAGTTAGATTAGGACATTTCTCATATTTAATAAGGTGATCAGAATTGACATCAGACAAGCAAATGGCATGTAACTTACTAAACACATTCATGAAGGATCACCTGCTCACTAGGACTTCACATTGACAATATGATCTAGGAGCTATGAAAAACACAGAGCAGGCATTGAAAGGAGGAAGATCCTGAAAAGAGGATTTGTCACTTTCCATAGATGCCTGGGAGGGACATGGGGTACTCTTAGAAGGCTATTTCTGCCTGCATCTTTCCTTTAAAATAAAAAATAATACAAATAACAATATAAACAAAATAATGATATAAATGTACAAGTTCACCATGCCCCAAATATGATAACACACCCTGCCCACCACCAAGTTACCAAAAGTCTTTCACCCCTGTCCAACGGATGCCCCCAACACTTACCCCCACATCCCCACTACTGGTAACCTCAATTCTATTAATGTCCAAGTGTTGGTTTTTGTTTAGTCTGTTCCTTTGCTTTGTTTCTTTATATCCCACATAAGAGTGAGATGATCTGGCATGTGTCTCCTTTTTTGAAATTTGGGTTCTTTAACTGGCACCAAAAGTTCCACCCAAACCTCACCCCAGACTGTAGGTCACAGAGCATCTGTGAGATTATGATGTTGGACACCGCCTGGGAGCCGCTACTTTCTTCATTCATGTTGATTGCAGCCACTGTCTGAGACTTAGTTGCCTCAGATGTCAAAGACTCAATATCAGTTTTGGAGACTGAGAGGACCAAGATCACAGACCTGGTCAGCTGGATGTCTGGTGAGGGCTCGCAGGTAGCAGTCTTCTCTCTGCGTGGTTCCCAGGACAGGTGGAAGCAGGCTCATGGACTATTCGGGGCCTGCTCTCCTGTGTTCAGGATCTGCTCTTCCAGGACTGGCTCGCTTTGGGACCAGCTCTCCCAGCGGCGGGCCTGCTCCCCCAGGACCCACAGCCCCCAGACATTGCAAGTCTCTATATTTAGTGTGTGCCTAGGGAAGAGAGCCTTCACCTCTCCCCATGTCTGTTTCCTGCTGGAACTGCATCTAGCTTGAGCTGCTACAGAGGCAGGCATTTTTCAACTGGAATTTCCTTAGGGCCTCCATTTGTTTATGCAACCCATGATCTCTTGCTTTCATCTCCATGTCCTCAGGCTCACTCAGCTGCTGCTCACCCGCTTTCTGCTGCCACTGCTGCTATAGTGGTAGTGGTTCAAGTCTGCCGCAGCCTGGGCCTTACCCGCAGCCAGGGGCTGGTTCTCCTACAGAACTTTCTAGTGTTTTCCATCACTTTTCATTGTGGAGCTGCTGGTCCTCAGTTCTTTTTAGAAGCCTGTAGTCTGCGTCTAGATGTGATTTGGTTGTGTCTGGAGCTGAGCTCAAGATCCTGCGAGTCTGACATCTTGGGTGTGTCTCTTCTTGTGAGCTCATTCAACAACTCTCTATTCCATATGTTTGTGGTGGGCACTGAAGTACATGACGCAGTTACCAAAAATAAGATGCGTGAAGAGAGTCCATTCTAGTGAGAGAAGCACACTAGTACACAAACATTTACAAACCAATCCAATAACTTTTTGTTCACTGAATGACTTACTAATGTATGTTCTCTCTCCTGCAGACCCACCAGGTTCTGAGTCAGGCATAACTTCTACCAGAAATTAATAAAGCAATACTCTGGTTTATCAGTGAGTCTCTTGTGAATTTATCAGCACAAGTCAGGCTCCCTGTAGGCAAATATATCCAATTAATTTGTGCATATTTAGAGTTGAGGTCCAGGCCCTAAACTCAAGAAGACTCCATCCCATGAGGCTCTGCCTGAAGCATCCCACTGATATCTTGACAATTCTTCGATGCAAGAAAACCATTTATCAGCAACACTCAGACCTCACATGACAAGACTTCTATTACACAATAACATTTCCCTAAGTCATTTTCATTATAAATGCACATGAACTTTCAGCTTATTCTATATAAGTGATTCTCAAACATTAGTGAAATTACTTAAAATTTGGTTTCCTTGGCCCCACACTACGAGATTAAAATCCAGAAAGTTTGTGAAAGAACCCAGAAATATGCTTTTTTAAGCACTTCAGGTGATTCTGATAGAGTTGTTTTCATGACTACACTTTGAGAAACATTCTTTAAAATGGCACTAAAAATGGTGTCCACAAATTTAAGGTACATGCATTATGTGGAGATATTAAGTAACCCTATAAATTATTTTTCATGGTAATTACAGACTCGATGCCATTACAATTTTAAAATTCAACTCAGAGCAGTGCGGGATAGGCCCACTTAGTCCCACTGCTTTGTTCAGGCATCCCTGCCTCCATTCCCACCACAGTCAGGAACACACATACTTTGCCTTTCCACATCCTAAGTCCTGCCCCTAACTCTCCAAGAAGCTACTCCCAAACAATCCAAGCTCACAACAGTTTTTTTTCAATCTAGTTCATCTCTAACCATTAGTGTAACTAAGTAGATTTCACATAGTACATATTTATCTAAATGTTGTTTTATTTTTATACCCAATATATGAATGCTAGAAAAAACACATAATTTGACAATTTTTAAATTCAAGTGTTAGTTGACCACAAGCAGACGTGCATCCACGCAGGCCCACAATCTCTTTGCCAATGTTTCTCCTTCTTCTAATTGAAATTGATCGTTTTCATATCATATGATCTGAATATGAAGAAGTTTAACACCACAAAGGGAACATATATGACGGGAGGAAGTAGTGGAATATGAAAAGCTACCAGGTCTGAAGACAATACTACCAAGGCTAGACAAATACTAGTATCTATAGAAGCTCTAGGAAACCTCAGAGCTACTGGGGATGACATGCGAATATAACAAAATGTCGAGGAAGAATTTATTGCCTCATAACTAGTAGCATGAAGACATAACTGATGACAGAGAGATCAAATATTCAAGCTTCTAAAGAAATCTGCAGAAAATTAGGGACCAGAGACCCTTTTCCTGTTTTCCTAGGAGAAAAGTCAAACTAGTTCTGCAATTCCCATTGGTCACTGCAGTCCCCAGACCCTCTCCCCAATCCAACCTTAAAAACAACACACTAAGAAGAGAGACGGGAGGAGAAAGTATTCTACCTAGGTGAGGAAGAGCTCCAGCTTTTAAACACTCTACTTGTTAGTGGGCTTCCTAATTGCCCTCTGTATACTACCTGGCACTTGATAGCTCAGTTACAGGTATTTCTAGGCAATGTACAAAAATGCCATCCAAGAGCCGACAGTTCATTGTCAACAGTCTCCATCTTTGCCACTAGAGCATGACAATGGCTGAGTGTGAATCCTTATGGCAAGCAGTTTTCTTCACACAGATTATGTAACCCCATGACTGTGAATCAAACCTTTGGAAGCTATTTTTAATTCTTCATTGATGCATTTTTTAAATTGTTTCCTAGTAGAGGTTAGTTAGTCCTGAGAATAAAAATATACTACTTGCATAGGAAATGAAGTCAAGTTCACCAGGATCAGGCATGCTGTGGAGAAATGGAGACACTGCAGGAAAGTTCTCTTCTCAAGCGTGGCAGCAGGAGGACGAGGTTGATGCAACATTAACCCTCGACTAAACTGGAAAAAGAATCTGATATCTCCCCATTGCCCAAAACTAACTCAAGAGAAAGGTGAGAAAGGAGCCTCCTATTTCTGCTTTGAGATATTGGATGGAGAAAAAAAATATCCCTGATTTAGTAACCTAGTGGCTCTGAATGAGCCAAATGATTCAACGATTCAGTTTGTATCATCCATTAAAAGAAAATGATACACTTAAGCCTTCAGAGAGTGTCATTCTATCATCATCATCCACACATACTAAGAGGAAAGCAAGACACCATTTATTTCCAGAGCTTCTCTGGTGAAAGATGCTGCGATGTGTGATACAATGTTGACTGATATATCAATTCACAATTTATTGTGATTGTCAAAAAATGTAAAACCTCGAACAATATAAAATAGAGATGGATCTTTGCCATGAAATACCAAGGATGGTCAATCATTGCATTTGTCTCTGATTTATGATGTGGTCATGTCTAAACCACATTCCATTTCCATCCAAATCACAACCTGGATGGTGGAGGTCAAATTCTTCACCTTATGGCTGCTTACGGCTGCTCTAGCATAAAGGAAAATCGCATCAGATTTAAATAACCTGGGATTCATGCTCTATTTTTTTCACGGACCTACTAAGTGGTCTCAAGTCCATAGTTTAAAGACTCAGAGCCTCGGTTTCCTCACCTATAAAATTCTATGAATATTTTTAACTCTTGCAATCATTAGTGTTAAGTTACAAACGTTTGTGGAAACACCTAGCACAGATGTCACTGAGCACAAATGCTCAATAGTTAATCTTCTCAAAAATCTATTAGTGATGTTATCTAACTTATCCTCTATGTTACTCATTCTTTTTCCTTCTCTGCTACCTGTTGTAGCTGTGGCAAAGTTTCCAAGTACAAATGAAGTGACCCTCATCAAGCAATAAAGAAACAAATCCTCGTGCAGCCATTTCCTGTCTGACAGTTGGTGTGCACACGCCTCACTGACTTTACTGTTTAGCCATGAAACCTTCATCATAAGTGTCATTTGGCTTTAACTTTGCAATAAGGTAATTATAGTGCCAGGCTTATTAAAAACAGACTCCATCATAGGAGACTTTGACGGATGCTGGTTGAAGTTCTAACTTGACAGGCAAGTGGGATGAGCAAGTGCATGGCAGAGCTAAAGACATTATATTGCAAATGCTGTTTATTTTCTGTCAATTCTAAACTATGCAGTAAATAACACATTATAAAAGAGATCCAGAAATAACATTAAGATAAAATGGAACCATCAATTATTCTCTCTTCTTTAGCTTTCAGAAGATTTTTTTTCCCTTTCACTATTGGTACTTTTTTCTTTATTCGTTAATTGCTTTTTTCTCTGACTCCCCTGTTCTGCTCCAGTGCCTATAAATCATTGCAAAAAAGATAAAATGTTACTATTATGAAACGAGTGTAAAAATGGAATTTAAATAAATTTGCTTTTGCCATCGAGCCAACTTTCTCTAACCTTTAAGAGAAAGTCTTCAGCTTCAGCTGAGAATGTTATAAACTTTTTTCAGTAGGGTTGATGTATTTTTAGAGCTTACACTATATTAGGCACTGGGTAGAGTCCAGAATTGTAGCAATCACTTCACAGTGAGTTTTGAGATGTAAATTTAAAATATAAGAGGAAGTTCAAGATCTTACTATAAGGGGAATCTTTGAAACTTAGTCACCTAGGGTATGGAATCTCAAAGAATTTTGAATTAGTCAGCTGTAAGAGCAGAATGATAATAAAAGAAGCAACTGGAAGGAGATGAGGAAGAAAAGAGGATGTGAAAACTTACATCTAATCTAACTCAATTCCATACTGGCAACCATGCCCATATTCATGCTTTGGGAAGATGTTTCAGTTTCAGTGGGTTCCTTTTTCCATGTGAGGGTCCTGGGTTCACATCTAGATCAATAAGTAGTTATTGACATCTATCACTGTCCAGTATCATGATAAATCTGTTTACATAGGAGAGTCATTTACACACAGAGTACCTAATAAGTTGTCACATACTGGGATCCAATTGTGAATGAGATATAAATGTCCCCTACTCTCAAGGAATTTACATTTTATTTCTATATTTTCTTTTAAGATTTGCAGACTAATATTTAAAATCTTTCTTATTTTCTCCAGGATTATGCCCATTGGATATAACCAGTGTTGGCTGTATGGAACTTTTTTCACATATTACTGCATAATCTTATCATTGTCACAGCTAAAACAATATGGGAATAGGAATCTTCACCTATTCCAATTAAACAATCTCATATGTGGGTCAAAACAGAACTGAATAGAACTGAAGAACAGAATGGAATAAAGCTCACAAAGACTCCATGGAGTCAATGCACATGTCTCAAATCTCTCAGTGGTTTATAGAATTACTATTCAGGAAACATCCCTGCGTGTAACAGAAATCCACAAAGACAAAGACAATAAAGCCCACTGGGTACAGTTCTCTATCTCAGGTTCTCCAAAATTTAAGTTTCTCACTGAAAAGATTACATGATTGTAGGTGCACAATGGTTCAAGTGGCAGGGAGAATTGAATAATGGTCAAAGTTATGCATGATAAAAGCAAAAAGTCTGCCAGTCTTTCATTGACTTTTCAACAATATACAGATAAATTAATGATCATAACAAAACAAATTTTTATACATTTCATTAGAGAATTTTAAATTTCTTGCATCCCTGTAGATAACTGAAGATCAAGCTATAAAGTCTCAAAATATCATGATTGAGAATCAATATCAAGTATTAAATTAATTATAAGCCTTTTCTATATTAATAGAAAAGATTGTATCTCTTAGAGCTTTTTGGCTCACATATAGTATCATGGGAATAATTTGAAAATATTTGAACTGCTACCCATTACCAAAATTCCACAGGAAGAAGATATAAGAACTGAGAAGTTTATGTATTTAGTTAACAAAACTAAATCTCATTGGAAAAGTACCACAAAAAGATCCCTTCAATGCCTGGCCAGTCAGAGACATGTCATTATTTCTTTTACTCTCTGAGCACTAAAGTTCTCTAAAACTGTCAAATAAAATTTCAACAATTTCATTTAAATACTCTGCAGTAAGGAATGTGAGCATTGTTATGAGACAGATGTTCTGTTCATGGAAGGAAGGCACAGCAAAGCTCTCCTTGATACAAGTTACAGACAGCAGTCACTGAGTCCTCGTCATTCTTGGGACTTTGTTAAAGAAGGAACATAGAACATTTCAAAGTTGCGTTTTTAGAGGATTTTGATTTCAAGAGAATCTTCTGGAATTTTTTGGCACTTTGTTC
Source organism: Solenodon paradoxus (assembly GCA_004363575.1). NCBI lineage: Eukaryota > Metazoa > Chordata > Mammalia > Eulipotyphla > Solenodontidae > Solenodon > Solenodon paradoxus. The sequence continues at coordinate 2,030,627 of RJWH01000027.1, forward strand.
TCATTTGAATCTGCACTCTTTGGACAATAAATGCCTCTACTCAAGAGGGGCGACCCATGAAGCCACAAAAAATCATGAGAAAGAAAATCCTTTATTAAAACATCTAGATATTATCCCTCTATAGATAGTAAGATTTTAAGAAATTATAAATCCTGAATATTTTAAGAAACTTTATCTTTGTTCATAAATTTCTATTGTTGTTTTCTATTTACTTTAACTGAGATTATTTCATTCGTTGGACAAGATTTACTGACTATCAACTGTGTGTGACAAGCATTCTTCTGGGAACTGGAGCCTGTCTTTATGAAACATATTCCCAAGGGCAAAGAGAGAGAGACAAAAAAAATCCATAAATAAATTATCAGGTGTATTACAAGGTGATAGATATAGAAGTACGTGGGGGTAGGGGGAGAGACAGAAAAGATGGAGAAATCAGAGTGCTTGGTTCAATTTTAAATAAACTGGTCCGGGTAGGTGATGGGGAGGATGACATTTCAATAGAGAGCACAGGCCTTTACCAGGCAGCATTCCATGGAGAAGGAAAAGTCAATGCAATCATGCCAAAAGCCTCTGAGGTCAGTGTGCATGGGTGCTGGTAGTGGTGGAGATGAGGTAGATGAGGTCATGGGACAGAGGGGTGGCAGATAACGAATAGCCTTATAGTTACTGCGTAGACTATAATTTTACTGAAAGCAGCATGGAAACCCACTCGAGAGTTTGCCTCAACTTACCTTTCTATTCCTACAAGCAGCTTCCTAGAGTTGCCCACTGATCCTTGCACTGGATTAATGGGGTTATCTCAGTGAAGGTGGCAGCTCCAACTCTTTTTTAAAAGATTTAGCGAACAAGGGCAAAAGTCATCCACCAAAGAGCTTTACTCAGAACTGGAGCCTGGCCCCTGTTCTGGGACCCATGTTTAGAAGAGTTAGGTCTGCTCGGGCCCTCTCCTGGCAGCGTCTCTCTCCATGAAGTGAAGTCCAGGAGTCAAGGACATGCCCACTCTGCCCGCCGCCCTCCTTCCAGATCACATTCCAATGCCGAGAAACTTTCTGCCCAAATGAGCGACTCATCCCTAAGACCTGGGCAGCCCTCTCCTAGCCTCCTAGCCAAGCCATGGTCCCCCAGGGTGCAAACCCAGGGACGAAGGATATTTGCCGGTGGGCAGACCTGAGTCTTTCAGGCAGGGAGGCTAGAGAATTGAGACGCACTGACTGGAGGCCGCCCGAGTCGCAGACAAAGTCAGAGGGAGTGGCCTGGAGCCCATGTCCTGTTGAAACTCCAGCGCCCAAATATGTCTGGTGCTCTAGGTAACAAAGTCTTTCAAATAATAAACTAGAAAACTAAAACCCTCTTATCAAAAGTAACAGTGAAAACACTCCACCTAATTTTAACTGCAACAAGACACTCTTTCCCTGGCAGTTCTCCTTTCCCTGCTCCAGGGTCGTATTCACTTCATCAGAAAGAAGGGATTTCCAGATCAGGCAGATATGGATTCCCACTGTTATCTGAGCACACCTCTCCTGGATCCCCTTGTTCCCAGGTTGCCAGCTTTCTTGGAGATAAGAGTCACCTGACCACCCTTGGGGTTTTCTTTTCAGCTGCAGGTCATCAGACACACCATGGAACTTGATTATTCTACTCACTTCAGCTGGGAGGCAATAACTGTCCATCAAAATGGCTATTGCCAGCAGCAATCACTTTTTAAAGGGACTCAGCACTTATGAACAATTTTAACTTGAATATAACATATCTTCAACAGTTAGTGGCTTTCTCCATAAGAGTACTTCTTTTTAGAAGTGCTTTCAAATCTATTATCTCCTTTTATTATCTTAACATCTCTGTGAAGCAGGTAAAATAGTCAAAGGAACAGAATCCCAGAGATGGTGAAGGATGTGACTCTGGCCACTTACAAAGGTAGTTTTCCTCTGAAGTCCAAATCTTCAAACGGACCAGACCGATAAAATTTCTAGTACAACATGCAAATCCTGACCCCTTATCTGCCTTCTGAATCCTTCCCTCCCATTCACACAGCCCTCAATTTCTTTAGCCACTTCAAGTCTCAAGTGATCTCCCTCCCTTTGTGAATCTGCCACAGCAGCGTCACCTAAATTTAGAATGTAATATAGAAGATGAATATTTTTCTATGAAACTCCACATCTCTTTATTCATTCAACTAATGTTTGCTGAGTGCCTGTCTTATTCCAGTAATCATGTCTGTGGAACACAAAAGAGTCAACATTCCTACTCCCATGGAGCTTACATTCTAGAGGGGAGTAGATAAATAAACTAGAACAAACACACACCCATGAGCAGGAGGTAGCAGATGCTGTCCCTGCTCTGCGCATACTAATCACTCACCATTCTCATGCATGCCAAGCCAAGAGCTTCCTTCTGTAGGCACCTGTGTCTTCCACCTGAGACTTTCTCTGCCTTGCCTGGCCCTCATGTGGGACAAGCCTAAAGTGATGGGGACTTGGGAACAAGGGAGGCTGTGAGAAGTGCACACAGGTAACTTAATGATCAAGAGTTAATGGAGAAATGGCCCAGCTTCCTCATCTCTCAAGTGAGACAGCTCTGAAACATGCGTTTCCCACTGTCACTCAAGTTCCTCAGTGGCAATGAGCCCCATTTACCTCTAATGGTTACCTGTTCATTAAAGTTCCCTACTTTCCATTGGTTTCAATTCCTTACTTCACTCTGCCACCTATCCTTCCTGGTACCATCTTCCAGAAACTCTACTTAAACTCTAATCCTTATCTGAAAGCATTTTAGATAATGATAAATGCTATGAGGAAAAGAATTGTCATGAGACTAAGGGAAGAAGGGCAAGATTAGATTGGCTAGGTGGAGAAATGAGGTGATGGTTGAGCTGAGACTTGAATGACAATGAAGAACCTGCCCAGGGAACAAGGGGTCTAGGGACAGCATTCCAAGGAGAACAAGTGGGAAGACACTGACTCTGGTGAGTGGGGAACACCCTAGGAAAGAGTGGCTGCAGCAGCTAAGGTCAAAGACGTGGGAAGAACTGGTCCCAGAATCCCTTGGGGTCACCGTAAGAATTTTGTAGATTTCTCACTAAGCACAATGGGAAACTGCTAGATAGACAGCCAAGCCACAGAGTGACAATAATTCACTTATTTTAAAGATCATTTCAACTGTTGTTAGATCCTGCACCTCCCCCCGCCCCATTCCGACAATATTCATAAACAACCACCAGGATGACTGAGTTAGATGCATGTGGAGAGCAGTTAGACTTAGTCTTTCAGGCTGGGCTCACGGGTCTACATACACAGAAGAGAAGACCCCTGAAGTGTAGACAGAGTCAGAGAGGGTGGGCTGGGGCCAATGATCCGTTGTACTCGTGCCTGTGCTGCAAAACAAAATTATAGGCATTCAAGAATTTTCCTATGGTCAACAGAGAACTTCCCAAAATCTTTCATTCCATGACCCACAATCAAAAATGAATTCATAAAGCCATTTGTGAAGACTATCATAGTTAACACAACAGGCATATTATTACTCCAAATCGATCTCAAGTAGCAATGTGCTTAAGAGTTCTGCATCACATATCTAAAAGTTTAGAAAATTCAGTCACTTTCCTGATAAGTCATTTTTGAATTAAAATAGTAAAGACGTCTTTTGCTAATAAGAGAGAAATGAAGGTCAATATACCTGACCATCTGGCCCCTGATTTCAAAAGATCACTGCTTTTAAGTACTCCCTGCTCTTAATGGCGCTGTACTAATGCATATTCCTCCTGAAAGGAACTGCTCTGCCATTTTGTTATTTAATGTGGATGCCATGGAAGCAAAGGTTAGAATCTTGTACCTCTTAGGGCAAAAAGATGAGGCTAGTTAGGCTGATGCTTGACAAGCAGTCAGAATAAATTAGTTTCCCCTCTCTGAAATGTTCCTTCATCAGCTTCGGGGGGTCAGTCACTATTTCAGCTCAGCTCATGGTTCCAAGAGCAGAATATCAGATGAGATGCAGAGAAGTTTACTTCAGAATTACTGCTTTGAGCTAAAGCTTCCTGATGCCTATCCATACCATGTCTGCTAGTCCAGCACCCTGCTCTCAAGGGTCGATTCCACTGTTCATCATTCTTCCCTGGAGTGAGTTACTGGGAGGCAGGTTATTTTGTAAGAGAAAGTATTACAAAAGTCCCTAACACAGGAGGTCTCTGAAAGAATTATATAGGGAAAACCTCACGCAAAATCAAGCCAAAGGAAGTAATCTCCCATACTTTTAAAAGGGAGATTTTATTGAAAAGAATGAACAATTGCTACCTTAACAACTTTTAATTCTGGATATTTTTCAGACATTTTATACCACAAAAGAACCACCTCTTGATGGAAATATTGTTTGCACCTTCAGCTCTCCTGACATTATCCCCTGCAATGTGGGTGTGCTGTCACAAGGTAATGATGAAAAGAGAGATCAAAAGCAGCTATGCTTTGTTGAAAAGTCAATGCCTCTAGTCCATGCTCCGGTCTAAGGATTATAACCAGGGCAGTAACAAGGAAAGTCTATTGTGAACCCTACTACATTCAAAGTCATTGTTAAGGGACAAAGGTAACACTTTTTAATTGATCTCAATCCCATACTAGCAAAAGGAGAAATTAAATTCTGATTTTGCATGCCCGTTTTATATTTTAAGCTGCATCACTTTTTTTTTGCATTTGAATGAATCGCCTTTTTTCATTCTCAGAGTAATTATCCCTTCTGCAATATTTATGTAAATAACCATTCAAGCTTTCCATGTGTGTTTGTGTCCCAGTAAAATCACTTGTTTTAATTTATATATGTGAATAAAGTAGAAAAATATGAAGCTACAAATCCTACATTATTAACATGCATAGGTATAATCAAAACAATGCATAATATGCATTCATTACACAAATTTTTATGGGGTACCTATATGGTACCAGGCATTTTTAGAGGTCCTGAAAAGCAGTACTAAACAAAACAGACAATACCCTTCATCTGCTGGAGCTTGCATTCTAGTGAAGAAAAGGCATACCAATCAACAAGTCAGCCATATGTATGTTTATGCCAGAGGCAATAAATGCAAAGGAGAAAAATAAAGCTGAGATGAGAAACAGAAGGCCATGGAAGTAGGACAGCACTTTTAAATAAAGGGTCAGAAGCTTGGCCAATGAGGTGGCATTTGAGCAGAAACACGAAAAACAGAAAAAAAGCCATTCCTAAATCCAGAAGGAACATTCTAGGCTAAAATAATGGCAAGTATAAAGGCCCTGAAGCAAGAATAGGTTTGGGATGTCTAAAGAACAACAGGAAGGAAAATGTGGCTGATGCCGAATGAGCAGGAAGAAAAATTGTGGACAATGAGGTCAGAGAGGTAATGAACAGTGAGCTGGGGCACATCATGTACAGCCTGGGAGATGGTTATAAAGAACCATCAAGTGCCTGCTGACAAGACAACTAAGACCCTGCTGTTTACTTCTAGTAGACACACACAGACACATGCAAACACATACACATGCACAAATACGCACACTTACGCACATGCATGCACACACACAGAAGAAAATCTACTTCTCTTCCTCACCCCTTTCCTAATCCTCCAGTGATTTATAATTTTTCCCCAGTCACTAGAGAAAGCAAACCAGATTCTGTGGGAAATAAGATTCTTTTTCCCCATTTTGCCCTGAGCAGAGCTGATCCGGAATCTCATAGCTCATAGGAAGTCAACGTTATCAGTTGTATTTTGCCAGTGATGACAGGAAAACACATTTCAAGTTCAATAATTTCTGTTTGTGTTAAAGCAAAACAAAACAAAACAAAATTTAGCAAAATTAAAACAAACTTCAAATATAAAAATAACTTCTGGAATAAAAATTTTTATTTACATCTGAAAGCTAAAATATCATCTTATTTATAATTCATATTAATTCATTCTACATTCTAACCTGAAAGCAAATCATTACTCATTACTCTAGCTAGTGCCTTGGTATTTGTTAAGGCTTCAAAGTCCCCGATATTTCTACTTGTTCCTATCAGGAGCTAATTCACTGATGATCCTCTGATGATATTCTGGTGACAGGTAGTGCTTTGGGTACAGAGTCACCCATTACCCACCACTCACTACCTAAATGAGCCACCTGACAAGGACACACATAGCAAACAGTGTGTGTGTGTGTGTGTGTCACTAGTTCTTTAGAGCCCTGTTGTGATTCTCTGGTCTGCAAGAATCCAGACCTCTTGAACTCCATAGTGCTATGTGCCTTTTACTGCCAGAGATAGAATTAACCCTTAACCATCTTAAATTTCATAGTTATCATGTATTTCCATCCAAAGCATGCACACACACGTACACACACAAAACACACACATATACATTATTAATAGGGCCCTGTTGCTACTTACTAAACACTAACCGTCACCTATCATCATCTGACACTTTTGTTTTATACCCCTTAAGGATCTTTTCTCCATAAGTGTCCTGAGCTCACTCCCTGCCTCTCCATTCTTCTCCCTTTCTGACTCCTAAACAAAAGCTATGAACTTCCTGCTGGGGATTGGAGGTAGATAAGGATGGGATAGAAGCCAGGCAGCTCTTCAGTCCCCAAAAGCAGCAAGCACTCCCAGACTGCCCATTAGCTTTTAAGCCAGGACTCAGTGACTTAATCTGTACACAATGAGAGGTTAATTCATTAACTGCCTCTGCTTTGGTTGCCCCTAGCAACTTTGGCTCCTAACAAAATCCCAGTAAGGGTATTTCTTATGGATTTTGTTAACTTAAAGGAATGTTGAGATCTAATTTATAGCAAAAAAATTAATGAGCTGTAAGAGAAACTTTTTCCATTGATTAAAATCTCTAAATCTCCAACTTCTAGCAATGGTTATATCCCTGTGACTCAAGGTCACAGTGAGAAAGGCCCTGGGTACATGATGCTCTATTGAATTAAAGAAACAAACATTTAGTGGCCTTTAAACCAAGCCAAAGCAGTTCATCTCAGGATCCTGGGACAACAACATGAGCACCAATATGAACCAAAGCAAGGGGTCACCTGATGGGAATGACAAAGCACTTGTAGGTACTGCTGGTCAGGTCAGTCCCCAGCATTCCTTAACTGACACATACCCCAGTCAAGCCAGCCCCCACCCCTACTTTATGCAAATCACTCTGTGCTACTGTGGAAATTGTTTGTGCCTTTTCCAACCCATTAATTTCTCTGTATTTAAGAGGAACAGCATTTCCATCTCTTAGATTAGATTTTGTTCATTAAACCCTCATCTCACTTCCCAACCTGCCAAATTTTCATCAGTTGTGATCTGGGATTCAGACACCACAACCCATTAAACACAACATCTTAGAATTTACAATTTTGTTTTACAAAATCCTCTACAGGCAATCTATCTCACATATATTGGCCTAGGAAAAGATTAAATATAAATGGATGTTTTCTAAAGCATTTTGAATACCTTATTATTGGCTTAACACTTCACAAACTCTTTCATTTTGCAGAATACTCTTAATCATATATAATATGTGATGACTGAGAATCCAAGTTCTTAATTGTTTTTCATGATAATTACTTAAAGTAACTATTTGTTAACTCTCTTTAATTTAAAAAAAGTTTATTTTCACTAGTAAGGGACAGAAATGTCCATGATGCTTTGCGAATGTGTTGTGTAAAGGCTTAACATACACAATTTTGATGATGAAATTGCATGATGCCAGAAAGGAGGAGTTAAATAGAAAAAAGAGTAATTTGCACAAACTAGGGGTGGGGTTTGGCTGGCAGGAGTGTTAAATAGAAAATACAGTATATCCCATCAAGTGGCCCCTTGCTTCTGTTCATATCAGTGCTCATGCTGGTGTCCAGGATCCTGAGAGGAGCTGCACTGGGTTGGTTTAAAGGTCACTGAATATTTGTTTCTTTAATTCATTCAGTTTGGGTGTGACCTCCAGGATCATAGGAGATTGGTATAGAAAAGAGTACTAAAACCTTCTAGGGGACAACTGGGCAATATCAAATCTTTTAGGTCAGCCCTCAGACCTCTTCAGTGGGACATCAGCTACCCAAGAACTATGACAAGGAGACCACACAGGATGGATCATGCCTACAGATGGCAGATGTGGAAGAGTACCCCGCTTCACCACGAGGGGAACAAGAAAGTCTGAGAATAGAGGTTATTGCCCCAGGAGCCAGAAAGACAGCAGAGTGGTAAGAATTCTGGGGAAGTCAAAGGCCTAGATACCCTGATCCATATAAAGTGTAACCATAGGAAGAAGCAGCTTTAGAGGTTTTATAAATAATCTCTCAGCCTCAGAACACTAAAGCAGGGCTGTCCTCTGAGGAAAGTCAAAAGCACGTTTAAATAGTTGGGACTTCCATTCTAATGCAGAAGTTAATCATGTCAGAGATGAAGATATTCATATACAATTACTCACGTTTCCTGATCAGCTCTTCGACAATGTGATTAACACTGTGATCACAATAAAAATGTTTTATTTAGTAGATAATTGTATGTACCGGTATCTACCATTTCCAAATGTCTCCTTTTATTACCCTTGTTCAAGAAAGTCTTAATATTTAAGTGATTTACTGATCACTTAAAATGCCAGCCTCGCCATTAGGAGGTACATTCACTATACGTTGCTTAATTTTATAGTACATTATTTCTTTATAAACAGACACATTACTGTAGAACATTAATTAAACTTTTTCTCCATTATGCACTACATTTCAAGGATAACAGTGCAACCAAGTGCTGGCCTAATGGGCATGCCTGTGACTATTTCTTGGCTCACAAAGGAAGAATGATCCCCAAGAAGTGGTGCTAAACTGGGACTCCAGGATGAGGCAACAGACAGCTCTGATTTGTGAAAGACATACTTAATGAATAATGCATGGCAGATGCGCTTCAACAACCCAATTTGCTGAACTATTTAGCATCAATAACCTAGCTATAATAGAAACAGAAGGCCTTTTAGAGTTGGTTATGTGAAGAGTTTTAATAAAATGATATCACTCCAATCATGTGCATCACATTTGCATTTAGTAAAACCTGGTGTTTAGACTGGTATAAAATGAAAACTTCTGCAATCACTTCTCTGTAAAGTTCTTGCTCAGAAATATATTCATACTGATGCTGAACGAAAATCAGCCACTGAGGAAGGATTTGAGGAACACTGAGCAAAGCAGATCACACAATACTATAAAGGGGCAAACTCTAATTTCAGGAAATCTTTCTGGTTAAAAAATAATTCTATTGGGGAGCACAAAATTAGAAGCAAATTCCTACATTCTTTGAGAATGAAGCAAAAGCATTATGTTAACATTTCCTAATATGAATGGAAAAGAGCAAGAGTCATGTGAAGACACTAATCTTCAGGAAGCCATTTACTAAACACATTTGAATAACCTAATGCAGATTTCCATGTGGACCTCAAACTCTCCAAAATCAGAAGCAAGAACAAAGTCCCATGGTCTAATACCCAAGAAATGATGAAAATACTATATGCAAGGTATTTGGTCAGTATTATTTAAATGGAAATTTAAATTTAGTACCTTCCCATTGATATGAATAAGAAAGGTCCACCTATGTTAAATTTTACAGTACCAGTAATATATGTAAAGAACAGAAGTATATTTGACAAGAAGAGGATTTTATTGTTGCCCCAAGCAGCATTTATTGAGTAAAGAGAACTGAGTTCAACATTCAATATTAATAATTTCAGAAAGACTGGGGAGAAATTTCCCAGAGCAAAAGATTGGTCTGCTGTCTTCCAAAAATTGAACATTAATAATTCCCCAAAATTTAACCTTGTATCCCTGGAAGCCTTGAAAACCAAAAACATCTAGTCGTTGGTCAAGCTGGAGACAGATTTAGGTATCCCAACTTCTTTCTTTTTCCTTCTGGTAATATTTCCTTTTGCTCTACCAATAGCATCTTGTTATATCATCAACAGGTTATTTAAGGATTAAGAATCACAGGTGCCACTTGCATTGTAAGTAGAGAACATAAGGAGTATGCCAGAACACTAACATTTTCTGTGGTAGAAACTCAGGGAAGGATTGAGGCCAACAAGTGGACCTAATTTTATCTACTTCAAGGAGTTTGGATCTAATAATAATTAAATCAACTACTTGACCTTGCTTGGGTGTTAGCAGGCCAGCCATAAAAGGAGAAGGAAAAACACTAACCTCTCCCTTAGGGAGTTTGCTTTTCTTTCCTCTTACTTAAAGGCAACTCTGACTATAGCCTGAGCATGTGCAGAAGTGCTGTGACCTACAGATGATTCTGATCCAAACTATGTCCTGGGACCAGTCAGCACTCACTCCCTCATGCCTCACCCTACTGCCTCAGACCAATCACTACTCACTCACCACCCCTGCCTTGAACCAATCACCTCATGACTTGCCCTATAGCCTGATATCAGTCAGTCCAATCACCACTCATTTTCTTAACCCAATTCTTATAGTCTCCATGAGTAGAATGTTCTGAGGAAGACTGTCTTTTGCAAAGTATTATCTTTCTTGTTACAGTAATAAACCTTTCCTTATTTAAAAAACTTGGTTTGTGTCTTTTGTCTAACACTCACCAAGGGAATGGTCCCACAACATCTACTAATATGGGGAACTTCATAAATGAAAGCATCCTTTAAATGAACATTGCTAACTAGCCCATCACACTTGCTATTTGATTTGCTTCTATTTCTGTATGAGAAAAGTGGATAGGTAAATAATGTTCAACCCAGCCACCTACAGAAGCCTGAAAACATCTTCATTGATTTGATCCTACTTCCAAGTTAATCCAAAGGGAAACACTGAAAACTAACTTGCATGCCAATCAAAACCTAGGGAATTTTCTAGACCATTCTCTGAACTCATATCTAAGTGGTCATTAGCTCCTTCTCATGACTTGATTTAGGTTCTCCTTATTTCCTCCTTGGAGCTTTCATCAAGTCAACAGGCAATGAATGAGTATTACTGGAAACACAGATTCGAATGCTGAGCCTCATCATGGAAAATGTATGGTCCCAGCATTCAAGGAGCTTATGATCGCTGGCATAGATGAACAGTTGAAAAAGTGATTCTAGCATAAAACTGTAGAAAAGGAAACATAGTGCAGTGACAATGAGAGTCTCCACTCTTTAAGAAAATTAAACCTAAGAGAAGGGAAATAATCTCCTGAACACACAGGAAATAGGAGAAGTTCTAGGAGTCTTAACAGCTTTTTATACAGACTCCCAACTCTTCTCATATTTTCACTCCTGCTCTTTACCCCTCCATAGAGAAAAGTCTTAGATCAAATCAGTAACAATGGAAATATGAAGAAATGGTCAGATTCTAGGAGTATTTTGAATATTCCTGACACTTTACCAACATTCTATACTGGGAAACAGAATGAACAGACTCAGCAATTACCCCCAGGTTTTTGGTCAGAGTAACTAGAATGAAGTTATCATTTACAGATATAGGAAAACTATGGAAAAGTATGTTTTGGAGGAAAATCAGGAATAGAATTTTGGACATGCTAATTTTATTTTCATGTCAGACAGAAATCTAATAGAAGATATCAAGCAGTTTGTACACACAAACCTAAAGTCCAGAAGAAAGGTCTAGGTTGAATATTTAAACATTAAAATTATTGACATAACCAATGTTATTTCAAAACTTAAGGTTAGAGATCACTCAGGAAGTAGAGAAAAGGAGATGAGGCCTGAAGAATGTGCTTTGATTATTGCCAATATGTACATCTTAGGGAGATGAGGAGGAACTACCAGCAAAGTACAATGATAAGCAAAAGGGAATCCAAGTAAAAAAAAATGTTTCAAGAAGAAATGTGATTCATTGTGTAAAATGCTACTCACATGTCAAGATGAGAAGTCAGAATTAAACAATGGCTTTAGCAATATTCCTTCATATAAGACATTTTGGATAAATTATTCTGGAAAAAGAATGATTATGAATGAAAAAGGAGAAAATAGCCGGGAGCCTGCAAGGTGTCTTGATGTGAATGGGAGAAGAGAAATAGGACCATATAATTCAAGGAACATATGTGATTAAGAGAGATTTTGTTGGATTGGTTGGTAGGCTGGCTTTCTTATAGATCTAAAGAATGTCTAAAATGTTGCTATTGTCTCTTCTTTTCATATTCTCTCTGGTTTAATAGCTAATCTTTAAATTATTTTTAATTCCACAAAAAAATACATAAAGGAAGACTAAGTAATAAATTAATTTTTTAAAAGTCCCTTTATCACATGATCTCCCACCCACTTCCCTCTGATAACTTCAGCCATCCCAATCTCTAAGTAGAATTTCTCCATGGTTCAAGATCATCTACCAGTGTAGCACACCTTACACAAATATCAGACAAAATGTGGGAGGGAAAGCTCTGCTCTCCTACATGACTTAACTACTTGTTCATATGTGAGCAATTTAGGGCCCTTGCGAAGACTGAGGGAGGAAGCAGAACACATGACCACAAAATATGCCACTTTGCCATGTGAATTGTTTTGCTGAAGACAATTAGGACACAGCAGACTGAGAAAAAGTGCCTCACCTTCCTGCTGCCTACAAGAATTTAGATAGGGGTCCTAAGCCAGAAAGAGTTATGTGGAGCTAACTTTTTACATTAGAAAGATTTATCTGCTTGGCATGGCAAACATTTGTTTACCAAACCTTTGCTCTTCCCATCTTTCTGTAAATTATCTTCCTCTACTTTGAAGTCCCTGATGTCTTCCTCCTTCTCTTTACCTCTAGGTGGCATAAAAACCTCAATTACCTGGTTGTCTAAAGTCTCCTGTCTTTGTAGGGTTCTTGTAGATACAAAATGAAATTTGCTTTTCTCTGGCTAATTTGTCTTATGTCAATTTAATTATTAGACCAGTCAAAGAACCTACAAGGGGGAAACGGAGAAGTTCTCCTAAATATAAGACATCAGGCTTCTGCTCAGAAGGGAACTAATGATTGTTACTGGCTTCTACATGCCAGGCTTTGTGCTAGGTGATCCATGCACTGTCAGTAATGATTAGAAAAGATGAATATTGGAATTGACTAAATGAAATGAAGGCAAAGTGAATAGAAGAACACAAGTATATATTTTGTGTTGGAGTTTTAGGAGAAAGAAAACTAAACTGAAGCAAAATAAGACAGGAAATGTTTCTATTCAGACTACACTCTTATCTGTCTTAAAGAAGTGCTAGAATGAACCAGCTGACAGGTCCCACTACATCTTGGCATGGAATTTTCCTAAATAATATAAAGTCATATATCCACAGGCACTGAGGAAGAAGACAGAGAATTCTCTCCTGACCTAAGTGAGTCTATAAAATGTCCCAAAACTTCTTCTAAATCAAGTATCCAAATTATTCTGCCTGAAGAATCATTATTTGATAGATGAGGCAGGGCTACCAACATAGAAATTAATAAATATTTTTATCAATAAGTGTTTCATTTTGTTGGAGCGAAAACCAAGGTTTGTAGTGGCAAATTGTCCATGTCATTGATATCCTTGGCAATTACCTCTGGCTGACCCCAAAGCCCTGAGAGATTAACCCTCAGATCTGAATGAAAGCTGAGCATTCCCAGTGGTTATACAACAGGATCCCCAAAATGTGACTAAATCAAAGATTTGCATCTATGCTTTGAATTTATTTGAAATCCCATCTGAAAGGGAAAAGCAATACTTTGCAAAAGATCCTTAAGTTCAACATGTCCAAAAACAACTTAAAATTTTACACTACCTATAAAATCTATACCTGTGCCCATTTTCAGTGAATTGTGCCAACTAGCTCTGTCAGTCAATGATGTAGGCGTCATTCTGGACCACACCCTAAACACACACGCATGCATATCAGACCTAGTTTATGGCCAAGTCCTGCCAATTTTACATTCCATCTATCTGTCGGAACGATGCACTTCTCTCTATGTCTGCTGGTACCACTCTAACCCAGGCTACTGTCTACTGTCCTGGACAGCTACAGCAGCTTCTCATCTCCTCCCTCTCTATCATCTATAGCCCCTTCCACTCTACATATCGAAGTCAGAGTCTTCTTCTGAAATGTAAACCTGATCAATTCCCCATCCCACTTTCCCTCCCCCAGTTCTTAAAACAGGCTTCCTATTAACAGAGAACATAGCTTAGCATGTACCTGCATGGGCTGACCCTTACCTACTTTTGTCTCCAGACGCATGTCAAATTATTCTCCTCTCTGTATATGCCAACTTCTCATTCTTCAAACATGCCATACTTCTTCCCTCCACAAAACTTTTTCTCACCCGAAATATTACTCCTTACTCCCAACCAACTAGTAACTCCTAACCATCCTTCAAACTCCAGTTCAAATGATGTATCCTGGAAAAAAGCCTTCCCTAAGCCCTAAAGCTAAGACACACTCTTGTTAGATATTCTCACAGCATCTTGTATCTTTTCCTCCTGGCACTTATGAAAGTTATAATGATACATTTATTTATATGATTATTCCATTCTCTCAGTCATAAGCTGAATAATAGCAGGGACTGCACCTGCATGATCTCCTCTGAAATTCTAATACCAAACACCTAGAAGGTTAATAAATATGCTTAATAAATAAGCAGAGGGCCACTCTCCTTGAGAATCCACTTTGGAGGGTGCCCGAAGTAAGCCTGAATCTCCCTGAGGTAACTTGGCAGCATTTCTCCTACTTTTATTTGAGGCAAATTCAGAAAGCAGATGGAATCTGAGAAAACATGAATACCTTGCACTGACCTAAAATTCTGACCACACTGATATAAACTTTATCTGTCCAAGCAACATTACTACAAAGTACCTGATGGAGTTAGTGTTTTGTTGCATTTTCCCATTCTGAGGTTCAGCATGAACATTTTCTGTGCTCTTGCATCACCTGGTTTATTGCACAATGTTTCCCTACTGCCTTAGGGTTTCTCCCTGCAGTATTAACTTTCCTCTGCCCTTACTTCTGCCAGAGTCTGCTGTGAACTAAGCTCCTCTAGCCTCGCTCTTAACTCTGCCCGAGTCACTTCCGAGCTGATACCTCGTCCTCCGTGCTCTTGGTACCTGGTGGTGATTTTAGAAATGCTGACGTGTGTAGGGCACAACCAGCCTCTGGGCGACCACGTCTGCACTATGTCAATCCTGCTTCAATGCTCAAAGGATTCCTACAGCAGATTAGTTACAGTCCAAAAGTTGAAATCGCATGCTTACCACAGACAGAAAGAATGTCCCAGTCACACTCTGGAATCAGCTGCCCTTAGGTTCTCTCTCCTGCTTAGTTTAGAGAAATACTTGAAAAGCAACCACCAGTGGCTTCCCTGCCAGCACAGCTAAGCATTGCTACGTTTCAGGTGCTCCAGCACAGCTCATGCCACTGGCACAAAGACATCCTTCTGGAAAACAAAGAGCAAGAGGCTATAAAAATGCTGCCGCACCCCTGGACCTCACTTATCTACTGATTGCAGACAAATGAGGGCTTACCAGAGAAGAACACTGACTGGAAAGTCCATTCAAGTCACCTTAATAAAACCCTTCCCATTGTGCAGACATGGAGACAGACCCCATACGATCATAGTTTCCTGCACCCAGTCAAACAGGGTGCAGATATATGTAGAGTTAAGAGACTGTCCTCCCATTCCAGAAGTATTGGTTTGAGTAGAAAGAAAAGGGAGATGCAAGGCAGCAACTGAAAAGAGTAATGTTTCTCCTGTACCAGATACTTGAGTATTTTAATCAAAAGAACAAGGAATGGGGCAACATTCAGGTATGATTTTGGTGGAGTCGGTTCTAGAGGTGAAGCAGCTAATAAAAATATAGGCTGAGTCAATGTGTCCTTACTCCATATTGGTCTATAGTCTGTGACTTGCTCTATATGACTCCCAAGGAGTTGGACAAGCACAAAAGGGCAGAAGTTGGATGATAGCAGGACAGATTTGAATTTTAAATAAGCAGGAACTAAGGAGCCACCTAAAGGCGATGCTGGCACCCCCTAGTGACCACAGGTTCTCTGTCAGTGGCTATTCAGTCACCAGAGGTGGGACTTGAAGGCTCTGGGAGCCCAGGAAAACTCCAGGGTGCAAAATAATTGACATCACTCCTCCAAAGAAAGTACATCTAGTACCTTAAATTGAATCATGATCAGATAGCCTATCGAACTGCTCGAAGGTGGAAAAAATAAAAAGTGATATGAGAGAGAAAATCCTTATTCAAAGACAAAATGGTAAAGAAGCAAAAGTCAAGATATATAGTGAAAGATGTGACTCCATGAGACTTCCAGGGTACGTAGCAGAATCAGACAACCATCTTGCCTAGAGTTCCTGGGGCCAAAGTTCGGAGTATTCCCTGGAGATTTCAAATCTAAAATAGATGATTTTGTGTTATGTTATCATAGAAGATAGTCAAGAATTAGAATTAGTAATGGGACTTCATCAGTTTTCAGCTGGTATTGCTATATCCCAAATTATATGCCGTATTTTGTAAGTATGTTCTCATGCACTTCTTCCTGGAGAGTTGACAGTTTCTGTCCAATTTCAAAAGGTTACCCACTCTGTTTTAGATCAACTCAAAGCATCTTCAAATGCTATCTACATATTTAATACCAAATGTTTAGATATTTGTAAATACTTTTACTTGGTAGTAGATAACTAAAGGTTAAATGTTAATTCTTGTTCTTTGAGGGCCTGAGAGTAAAATAATAGAAAAAATACTCCTCCTACTGAATTGTAATATTTGGGTGATATTCAGGTTTTGATGCTTTATGGAGTCCTACCCAACAAAATGCCTTTATATTAACATAAGTCGAAGAAGGGATCAATATGATATGCAAAGTGAATGTTTGCCCTTTACAGCTGCCTCAAAATTTGCTTAGGAATCTATTCTCTCTCACTCAAACAATGTGATCCAGGCTAGCCCCTTATGCAGATCTAGGGGTAAAACTCCTTCAGACAAAGGTAGCTCTTCCCTGGCCACAATTATTGGTGTAAGACAGGCCAGTGACTAGTCCTGGTGACTCTCAAGACACTTGCTTTTGTGCATGAATTTAAATCTCTGAGTTGTTAACAGGCACCTCGTAACTAAGTGAGATCCCAACACAAAGCCAACGCTGGGTAGAAGCAGATTTAAAAAGTGAATACAGAACCCAGTTCTTGGTCATGTTTTTTGAGTCATGAATCAAGGAACAATTGAGGATATCTATGCGGTGTCTCACTCTTCTGTGCCCATAAACTTCCTCTCTCAAACAACCCAAGCTACTTTGAGATTTCTGTCACTTGCAATCAAAAGAATTCTGACTAAAATAGTAGGTGAAAATGCAAAACTACAGTTTGACATTACTGTTTTAGAGTTGCCATAAAATATACCTCTATTAATTAATTTGGCCTTCCCTACACACACCCAAGTGTGGAAGAGTCCTTTTACCTGCTTTCTCCTCAATTGGATCTTTTACTTCCTTTTCCCTCCTCTAAAATACCTCGAAGATAACATAATTCCCTTGAGGACCCATATTTCCATTTAAAACATGCTCTGAAATGCAATCAGCTCTTGAAATCATTTCACGGAAACCTTAACAAGGCAAAGCAGCAAAAGGAATGTAATATAGCCACAGTTTTTGAACAGGGCAGGTATTAGACATGATGAGGAAACAGACCTACTTCCAGTTTCATTTATCCCAGGAAGCTAAAGTCAGTTTGAAAGGTAATGTCACCTTTTTCAAAGAAATAAATAATTTTTCCATGGGGAAGAAAAATGGGTTTTATATCCTGAGACCTAATACTCTCTTTATAATTTGTGAAATTACAGTTCGAATAGCAATTAATAAGTGACCAAAAACCAAGCTTTGATCCCAGAAGACTTGAAGGCTATTAATAGTAGAAGTAGAAATAAAGTGATAAATGAACAACTCTTTGCCTGTTACGGTCAATAAGCTCATGAGTGCTTAGAAACCACTATTTAGCACTGTCCTTCCTGTAATTATTTTAAACACATACAATGTCATGGTTGTAAGCCAGACACAGTCATACTTAATTTGAAATTAAATGATTAAACAATCAATAAGTAAAACTACTTGCCTAACAGGAATGGTTTTTACTGCAAACAACTAAGGAAGGGGGTGGGGGGACTCACAATTGATTATACAGAATTCTACATATTGTGAAATAAAGTAACAGAGGAATTATTTGATAAATTGTAAACTCCAAAAATTTGGAATTTCCAGGTGTGTTCAGTCATCTTAACACAATAGTGCACGAGAAAGTAAGTACATGTTGACATCTAAATATCTTAGAATTTGTCTCAGTTGGTCCCAGACTTATATACTGCCTTGTAGAGGTAAATAAAATCTACTAGTTCAGTGAGTTCATGGATATTTTCAGGTTTATCTAGAGATACTTATTCAGATGAAATGAAGAACTCATTCTTCCAAGCAAATTAAACTCAAATTTATAGTACAGGTTTTTAAGTTGAGATCTCTTATTCTAAAGCTTTTCTTTTAACTTTAGCCTCATAAAATCCTCTCATCATTCATTTAAAAGACCAGTTTAGAAATATGTGGGTCAAGTCCAATGACTCAAAGCTCAAAGATTTATTAGCAAGTTATAGCAATAGATTTTATAGCACCCTCACTCTCATTTCCTGTGACTTCTGAGGTACTCAAATATAAATCAAATGAATTTAATTTTCAAACTTTCCTCAGGTTTTCAGATAACTGGACAACCATATCTTCTGATCAGAAAATCAACATGTATGTAAAGAGGCCTCTCAGAGCAACTCTGACTGTACATCAGAGCACAGTTATCTATAATGTTTTTGGGTCAAGTTCTTCCTGATGGAAAACCCAACACCCTTTGAAATACAAGTTAAAATACAATGCACCCTGGTGGAGTAGCAGTTTAGTTGGCTGCTTTCAGCCGGCACAGTCCACATACATCCTGAGAACCCAGTTCACGTCCCAGGGGTCATGGCTGGGAAAGAACAAAAAGATGAACAACTGAAATAAAAGTAAAGTGCTTCTCCTTCCTCTCTCTTCTTGCCTGCTTGCCTCTGATTGCTTTCATTCCTGCCTGCACCTTTCTTTTAAAAAAAGAAAAACAATGAAAGTAATCATTTAAGTCTTCAAAAGATATTTGTATTCAGACTAAGTACAAAAGCTTATGAAATATTAGACAAAAACATGAAGTTTTTTATATAACATACAAATTTACAAAATATAACACTAATCACTTGAGATCTAGTAGGGTAATGGAAGTGAGATGTTGTGGAAAAACAATGAAAAAGCATTACAAAAATACCCAAGTATTTAAACACAAAAATATATTAATATACAAAAATAAAATTTTATTGATGTACCATCAGTGTACAAAACTATGTGAGTTTCAGGAGTAAAAACAATGCACAAATCAATAATACATAAACAAAATAAATACAACTACTTTTTATACTTGAAAGATTTTTCATATAAGTAAACTAAAACTGGGGAAAATAATATTTTATAAATAAAATTTCAAGCCTAAAATAAAAGTACAACAAAACCTAATTTGGAATTTAGAACCTAAAACATAGTTCAAACAAGATGACTTCATTTATAAATACATGTATTCATTCTTTAAGTGGTTCCATGCAATACACTCATAAATGAAACTGTATTTTCTGGAAAATAGCAATAGCTCATTAAAGTTACCAATTCACACAGCTGGAGCATGAATTATTAATAAGATTAAGATCTGGTAAAAAAAAAAAATAGTATTAGAGCTTAGCTCCTTAAAGAACCATGGAAATAGAAGAATCAGGGGAGAAAAAAACCAGCTCTCTCAAGGCAGAGAAGTAAAGCAACTCATCAATTGCATTTCAGATATTAATAAGCAAGAAAACTAATGAATCCTAGCAAAAATAAAAATCAATAATAGAAAAAATTCTATAAATGAATATTATAGATGGAGTTAACAGTTAAGCAGAATAATAATTAGTCAACACTCAACACAGCAGATACAGGTTTTTCTTTAAATTTTATGGCCAAAGAATGAAAAATAAAAGAGATGGGATTACAACAGACTCTGAAAAAAAACAAATGATCATAAGAGACTACTATAAATACCTGTATAACAACAAATTCCTGAATCTTAAAATTAACAGATTTCTAGAATCCTATAACCTTTCAGAACTGAACCAAAAAGAAAAATATAGCCTTAAGAGCTCAATCACAATCACAGAAAAGGTTATGTATACACCAAGCAGAGCTAAGAGTACAGTAAAACAGGGCAACTTGAAATGACCAGGCCAAAAAACTAAATTAAAAAAAGCCTATCTTTTATCACTGCCCCATCTTCCAAAAAGTTCTCGTTTGTATGGATTTATCAGCAGTTAACATTCATCAACTCAGCAGTGCAAAAGAAGCTAAATTCATTATGCAAGATCTGACATCTACTCTTTCTCCACATGTTCGACCAGTGTGCCTCTGTGGCTTTTTAAGTTGAAATAAATTTAATGAGAAAATTAGAACAGTTTACTACAGTTAGAAATTTCAGGTAGATGATTCATAATGATTGTAGTAGGAGAGAACCAAAGTTTAATGCCATTGCGTTACCATGCTGAAATTCAATCAGTCTTCCTGAAAAGTCTAGAGCGCCTTAATTCAGTAAATTGTTACCTACTCTAGTCCTAGCTTCACCCATCTCTATGAGCATTAATGTAAAAGATGTGCCTTTTCCCTTCATTTGTTTTTAATTTCTCAGTTTAAGATTTTCAAATTTCATAATCTGTAGAATTGAAAAATACAGAAATTCTTGAAAACAAAAGTACTTATTATCTGCCCATACAGGAGAAACCACATTTAACTCAATTGTAAATCAGTTAACATTTAATTAGCGCTGTATGTCACATACTCTGTAAATAGGGGCATAAAATAGGTTTGCTCCAATATCTGAAAGCAGACATTCCTACTCAGTATGACTTGGCAGGTTAATTTGGGGGTCTGGGAATACTATTACCCTTAATTTACATGGGAAAAAAATTGGAGCAATCCCACACCTAAGAAAGAACTTACCAACTCATACCAAATAGGAACATTCCACTTCCAGTTAGCAAGGATAGCAAGGCAAACCTATAAGTGAGAGAGAACACAGAAAACTCTAATCATAGATAATTCTAATCACCAATGTTCCAGACCTTCCCACATTGGTGGGAATTCTTCTCATGTTCCCTAACCTCTTCCACTTCTGATACAGGGTAACATTTGCAAAAGGCATAAAAGAATGTCAGACAACAGAAGGGAAGCAAAGCAACACAATTCTACAGAACACTCATCATCTCTCTCTGAAAAAAAGTTCTATTTTAAACTTTATCCACTGGTGATAAATATTGTATTCAAGAAGACCAATGTAGCCTGAGGCAAAACTCCCAAGGTAATGGGTTTATTTTCAGAATGGTATACATTTCTTTTGACCTATCTTTTTAATTCACAACAGAGGCTAACTCAATCCCAGTACTAAATACAATGTCTGTCCAGAGGAAGTGCTCAATAAATAACTGTACAACAATTGACTCATTAATTACTTGGCTGATCATATTACTGATTTCTTTGGTCAAAGTCAAACTCTATCCTACCAATGAAATATGGTTCCTGACTTGAGCACCTTAGCACAGCTAACCATCATGAGAAAGTTGTCTCTGATTTAACTAAAATGCTCACAACAGGGATTTAGCACTCAAATTTGAATATTCTAAGATAGGTAAATCAACAGCTGAGAGTTTGAGCGCTTCCATGAAAACAAAGAATCTATGGGGTTAAAATTATCAGATATTATCAAAATCTGAGGCCAGCGGGATCCTTCAGATCACACATCTGCCCCTCATCAACATGACCATGTCTGGAGCCAAGTGCTATGAACTGGTTGGAAAAAAAGGAAGAAAGAGGGATCAGATCCAAAGATGGTGTCTATAGCGGGCAGGCACTGAGATGCTGCACAGTGGGGTAAAAAAACAGTTTTTTCAGAGCCAACACAGAAAAAGGGATTTTCTTCCTTTAGCATCAGCCAGAAGAACTTGGAGAACAGAAGAAGACTGACCGCCAGCTCTGCAGGTGGGTTTGGGTGCAGGGATTTAACGGAGACTACAGCAGCAAAGGAGAGCCCCCAGTAAAGAGAGTTTCGCGCTGCCGCAATCTGCCTTCCCTACCAGAGCCCAGCTGGAGCCACACAGGCTGCGTGGACATTCTGAAGAGTGCAGAGCAGTCACAGTGACCTCCAGCACCCACCCAGGGTTTGAGATGGTGGGATCCCGCTGCCGAGTCCCTCTTCTCCCAGCGGGGACTGCAGGGGCAGCTCCGCCGATCTCTAGCAGCGCAAACTCAGACAGAGCAGGGAGCCACTGCCACAACTCTTGACTGACAAAGGGAAACCGTGGAAATGGGAGCCCGGCAACGGTAAAAGTGCACGGCCTTTGTCTTCACGTGCCAGGGGTTAGAAGTGGTAGTAATCCCTTGCTGCCTCGCCCTTCTCCTGCAGAAGGAACACAGGCAGTCTTTCCTAACCTCTAGCCGCACAAATTCAGACAGAGCAGAGAGCCTCAAGGCTGAGCCAAACTACGCAGGGAAGGAGTCGCAGCGAAGGCTGCTGGCAGCTCTTGGCTAGAAAATAGCCAGAAGGAAAAAACTGGAGATAGAAATAATAGTAGCATACAGGTGCTGCGCACCCTCCACTACACACCTGGGGTCTTGTGCCCTCTAGGAAATGGGATCCAGTGGCTAAGACCCTGGAAGAACAGCCTGTGGAAAGGACTTGACCCTGATGGTAGCACTACATCCCCAACTCTGTGCCCACCCCCACCCAGCAGCCATCATCACTCCCTGACACAGCAAGACACACTACAGTAGCCTATAAGGGTCAAAAATACAAAATAAAACAAAAATGGAGCATCCCCTGGTAGAAATTAAAACAAACAAACCAGCAGATCAAAAGATCCCAAATCATGGGGAAAAAAGCCACAATACACCCTGAAACCTCAGAAAATGGAATCACAACAAAATGATAGCTCACCAGAAATTAACTTTGAAGATACGGAAAAATTATTTTTTCTAACAGATAAAGAATTCAAGTCTGCAAATCATAAAGAAATTCAGAGAATATAAAGAAAATCCAGATAAACAAAATGAAGAGCTTAAACAAATAATTAAGACCCAACAGGTGGAGATTGAAGCTCTACAGAAAAAACTAACAAGAACACAGGATTTAAAGGAGATAATTCATGAAACTAAGAATAAGATAGAAAGCTATGGGGCAGAATAACCCAAATGGAGGAAAGGATTAGTGATATAGAGGATAATAATGCAGAAAGGAGCCAAGAAGAAGAAGAAAGAGAAATTAAATACAAAAAAAATGAAGAAACACTCAGAGAACTATCTGACACCATCAAGAAGGGCAACATTAGAATACTGGCTAGAACAAGTAATGAAAATTCAGGTCAATAAAGCAATCAAAACACTCAAGTACATAAATTCTAAAAAAAAAAAAAATACACCAAGATATGTAATTGTGAAACTGTCAAAATCTAGGACAAAGAAAGAGTTCTAAAGGTAGCCAGGGAGAAAAAAGCTAAGAGAGTTTGCAACCACGAGACCTCTTCTGCAAGAAATGTTAAAAGAGGCCCTACTAGCTAAACCAAAGAGGAAGAATTTCACAAAACTATAACAAAGTAGTAAACAGATCAACATAACCAGAAAACAAAAATCAAAATCCAATGTCAATAATTACTATAAACGTAAATGGATTGAACTCACCAATTAAAAGGCACAGAGCTTTTAAATGGATTGAGAAACATAACCCAACTCTATGTTGTCCACAAGAAACTCATCTTAGGTAGAGAGACAAGCAATGGCCTAAAGTGGATGGATAGAAAACAATACTCCAAGCTAATGCCAAACCAAAAGAGCAGGAACAGTTATACATATCAGATAAGAAATACAGAGGTCAATAAGAGAATACTACATACAACTATATGGCAACAAACAGAATAACCTAGAAGAAATGGACACATTTCCAGAAAGGTACAGTGTCCCAAAACTAAACAGAAGAACTAGAAACCATGAACAGATCAATCACAAGCAAGGAAATTGAAAGTGATCAAAAACCTTCCCCAAAATAAAATCCCTGGACCAGATGGTTTCACCAGTGAATTCTACAAAATATTCAAAGCAGAATTAATTTCAAACGTCTTTAAACTGTTCCAAAAAACAGAAGAAGATGGAAACTTCCAAACATTTTTTATGATGCCAATATCATGCTGATTCCAAAACCAGATAAGAACTGCAACAAAAAGAAAACTATAGACCAATATCCTTAATGAATACTGATGCAAAAATTCTCAACAAAATATTAGCAAATGAAATTCAACAACATATAAAAAGAATCATACACCATGATCAAGTGGGATTTATTCCACGAATGCAGGGATGTGTCAACAGATACAAATCAATAAATGTGATACACTATATCAATAAAAAAGGACAAAAACACATGATGATCTCAATAAATTCAGAAAAAGCATTGACAGGATTCAATAACCTTTTATGTTAAAAAAATAAAACCTCCAAAAAATAGGTACAGAAAGAATGGACTTCAATATAATTAAGGCTATATATGACAAGCCCACAGCCAACATTGTACTCAACAGAGAAAAACTGAAAACTTTTCCCCTAAGATCAGAGATAAGACAAGGAGCCCACTTTCACCATTACTACTGAGTATGGTGCTGGTAATCCTGGCCAATGCAATTAGACAAAAAAAGATATAAATGGTATCCAAACAGGAAAAGAAGTGAAATTATCACTTTTTGCAGATGACATGATAATATACATAGAAAACCCCAAAACATCAAGTAAAAAGCTACTTTAAATGATAAGCAAATATAGTAAAGTGGCAGGCTGCAAAATTAATATTAAAGAATCGGTTGCATTTCTGTGTGCCAACAATGAAAATACAGAAAGAGAACTAAAGAAAGCAATACTGTTTACAACCGCACCAAAAAGAAAAAAGAAATACCTTAGAATAAACCTAACCAAAAAGGTGAAGGACCTATACTATGAGAACTATAGGACACTGCTAAAGGAAATAGAAGATGACACAAAGAAATGGAAAGATATTCCATGCTCATGGATTGGAAGAATCAGTATAATCAAAATGGCCATATTGCCCAAGGCAATATATAGATTCAATACAGGCCCCGACAAAATTCCAAACATATTCACAGACACAGAATACAAAATAATGAAATTTAACTGGAACAACAAACAACTCATGATAGCAAAAACAATCCACAAGAAAAAGACCAACAACGGAGGAGTCATACTCCCTGACATCAAACTCTGCTACAAAGCAATAATAATTAAAACGGCATGGTACTGGTATAAAAACAGAAAGACAGATCAATGGAAAAGAACTCAAAGTCCAGAAATAAATCCACATATATATGGACTCCTATGCTATTTGTAAATGTAAAAATACCACTATGTGTAGCTCAAAACAAGTCATTGTCAAAATGCAATATTTCTTCAATAATAATAAAAAATAAAATTTTAAATAAATAAAGTGAAAAGAAAAAGAGGAATTTTTTTATTTCAGTTTACTTTCTGTTATATTCTTCATACAAACCTTCAAACAAACCTGAAATTGATATGCCAAAGTCATTTAAAAATACATCCATGAGGCCAATTCAAGGAATATAATAATAATCTCTTTTGTTTATTATTAACACATATGCTATTTACATCAAAGCACAACAGTGCACTGGTTAGCAGCACAGATGTTGAAAGTCTTGTTAGCCATGATCTTGGATAAGTTGCTTAACCTTTGGATTCCTTTCTCATCGTTGAGTAAACAATAAAATTTACCTCAGAGTTATCATGAGGGAGAACAATAATAATAACACTCAGTAAAAAGTAGCAACTACTATAATTTCAACTTAAAAGTTTTTAGTTATCCAGCAGATCAACAGTCATTTTGCATTTTACAATATAATTTCAAAGCCAGGAATGAAAACAGGTAATAATAGACTTTCAAACAGATGATCAGAAACTTAAGAATTGAAGTCTTGGGTTCAAATAATAATAGAAGAATTAACATTTTAGCATCTTCAAGTTAGCATAATGAGTTATTGGAAATCCAAATTCACATGTCAACCAAAATTGGGAATTTTAAGGTGTAATGGCTTTCATACCACTCCTAAAATATAGAGTAAGTCAATTTCTCTACCCAGGGATGATAATTTACTGGAAAAGATATTAAAATATAAAATACTACCCTACCAATTATCAAGTAGAGTCTGCCTTACATATGTCCCTAATCCTCTCATTAAGGGCTTTCCAGACAACTGACAGTCCAGTGCCAGAGGAATAAGCTCTAACACAAGTTCACCTAGGAACCCCCAAGACCAGGGTTGCAGTCAGCATGCATATTAGCACATACCAGTTGTCAGGGGTTGACTTAAACTCACAGAAAATATGTTGAAGTTCCATTCCATAGTACCTACAAAATATGACCTTATTTGAAAATAGAGTCTTTAAAGAGGTAATCACGTTAAAATGAAGTCAACTAGGATGGACCTTAATTCAATATTTCTGAGATCCTTATAAAAAAGAAATATACGGACATACAGACAGATGTGCACAAGGAAGAATGTGTATGAAGATAAAGTCAGAGACTGGGCTGATGCATGAACAAACAAAAGGAATTCCTACTCCTTGAGAATTACGAAAGGCATAGACCAGACTCTGCCTCACAGTCCTCAGAATCAACACTGATAAAACCTAAATCTCAGACTTCTAGACTCCAGAATTGTGAGACAGTAAATTTCTGTTCTTTAAGCTACTCAGTCTATGGTACTTCATTATAACAATCCCAGAAAATGAAAAAAAATCACTTCTGATTGTACCTCTCCTTGAGCTGGTATTCACTTTCTGGCCTTTTTAAAAAGCATAAGCACTTTACCTCAAATCTTAGAAAAATAAAAGCAAGATTATGCTCTAGCCCTCTGAGTATACTCTTACAACCTAAGCAGGAGTCCAGAACCTTTAGAAACTAGGAAGAATTTGAGAATCAAAGGTTTGAGAATAAAAAAAAAAAAAAAAAGGATGATTATGATAGTCTCTCAAAGCCTGAGCCATGTTAGATTTTCATATTTCTGAACAGAAGCTAAATTTTGCTAACAAGAATTTCTTGAAGACTCCCCTTCTCTTTAACTTTAGTCAGCAGCATATGATATCCCTGAAAGATATGAATAATGTTCTTAACCATAAAACCGGTTAAGACTAAAACTAAAGTTCCTATGTAATTGTTTCACCAAGCATGCCTAAAATAAAACAAGAATGCTTCCTTCTGAAACACAAGTAGTCTTCACATTATTCATCTTAAAATCTCACGAGGTAAATTAAAACCGTTGGTGATAGAGATCTTAGGATACCATGAGTTGATCTGATCTACCGGTACTTGAATTTCTCCCTCTTTTCATAGGTAAAGAAAAGAGGGCCAGAGACCCACACTCAATCATGAGAGGGGCTAAAACTAGATTCTAAATAGATTTTCCAATAAACTATTTAATCCACTCTATCATTAGAACCAATTATATATAAAGATACAGAGAACTGAAGAGAAATAAGGAATGGGGGCACAGACACTCAAAGAATTAAAATTGAGAGGGGTAGTATAGTGAAAACACAGAGGAGCTGTAGAAGAGAATCACTGACAAAGAAGCTGCCCTTTGAGTTAGACCTTTGAAATAAGCTGGTGTTCCCCAAACTGACACAAAGACCAAAGAGGTAGAAGAAAGGCTTTCCCGTCATAACAGTACAGCAAAAATCACAAAGTTGGACATCTCCAACCAGAATTGCCCAGACTAGGGCATATTCATCCTTGGATGTCAAAAGTTGGGCCTCTGTTTTACAGGCAGTGAGCACTACTAAAGGATTTCTGCAGGGATATTATCAGTCATGTGTTTCAGAAAGCTTGCTTCATGACAATATTCAAAATAAACTGGTGGTAGAATAAACTGGACACAGGGAGACATTAAAATGTTATTTCAAGGAGCACCCTGGTGGAGCAGCTGTTAAATCTGCCACCTCCAGAAGAGCACGATCCATGTACATCCCAATGATCCAAGTTCAAGGAGAGCAACCAATGTGAACAACTAAATAAAAAGTAAAATGCTTCTTCCTCCTCCTCTCCTGACTGTGCCTTTACTTAAAAAAAAAAAAAAAAAAAAAAAGTTATTTCAAATGTGCAGGAGAAATAGGAGGTAGAAAATGTTGAGTCATCTCAGAAAGGAAATCAGCAAGTGTGTGTGATAAGTTAAACAAAGGGAAGAAGAGCTAAACCAAAAATGACCCTGAAGCGCTAAGGTAAAAAAAAAAAAGATGCAGGGGTAATGTGATTAACTGAGAAAATAAACCCAGGGAGAGATAGTAATCCTTGGGGAACTTTCAGATTCTCTCTTTTACCTTATTTCTGATTCTAACAGCGTCATAAAGTTGTGTGGAATGGGCATAAAACTTTGTGATTAAAAACCCCATTCATTAATTTAAAGAAAAGAAAAATGTTCTTTAAGTTTATTGACAATACACGGCCTTTTAGTCGCTTCCCTGTTACTATTGTGACTTTGAAAGACAATTCTCAAATGTGAAAAACACCAAATATTTTTCTTTATAAATTATCTTAGTAAAGATGTCAACAAACAAAAGACAAATAATTGATTCTGATTCAGAATTTACATTTTAACACAAAGAAGTACCATACCCAAATTAGGTTTATACCTCCGTATAAAAAGGTATCAATTTAATTAATAGAAGAACACAAGAGAAAAGTCAAAGATAAATAAAGGCTTAGCCCCATCTTCAAGAAACTCTTATTTATAATGAGTTTGAACAAAATGCAGGACATTCATGGCTTACATCCATTAGCACCTGCAGAAGCTATCAAGGGCTCTGTAAGACCAGTCATCAAAACAGACTGAAATTATTCCTACACTATCTTTAGGTCATCTCTTCTGTGCAATTGTAGTTGATGATTCAAATACAATCCTCTCTCTTGGGCTCCAGATATTCTTTAACTGGGTACTGTCCCTCACCTCAAACTCAACGCAACCAAAACTGAAGTTAAATTTTTTCTTTTCCCAAATCTTCTGGTACCTCCTCCCTTATTTTTCATCTTAGCTAGTATAATTATCATCTACCTAAGTTTCCTAAGGTTAAAGCTTGAGAGTTTTCTAGGACAATGCAGCCTAATCACCTCAATTATTCCCCACATTCATTTTCTAGTAGTGTTCCTTCTCTTGATCATATTAACACTGCCATGTTTCTAGATCACATAGTTCCTACACGAACAATTACAATATTCTTCTAATTTTTTGCCCTGCCTCAGATATCTACAATTCCAATAAAGTGATAATTGTGAGCATAAATCTCTAAGAACTATCCTATTATTTGGCAAAATATGCATTACTAGCTTCTTCTTGCCTTCAGAATGAACTCAAATGCCTTATGAGATAAGCAAAATAATGGTCCTCCAAAGATGCCCACTTCCTAATCACCAGAACTAATAATCTAGCCACAAGTCAAGAAATGCAAGCAGTCTCTAAAAGCTACAAAAGGCAAGGACGAATTCTTAGAATCTCCAGAAGTATCATAGTTCTCCCAACACCTTGTTAGCATATAAGACCCATTATGCCATCTGACTTCCAGAACTATGAGGTCAACAATCTCTGTTATTTAATTTATCTATGATAATTTGTTACAAAAGCAATAGGAAACTAATTCTTCTTTGTATGGCACAGGGTTATTCACAAACCAGGTCCTATCTACCACTGATACCATGCAACTTCACCCAAACTCAATTAAAATGGAAATGAAGTCAAGTCTTTCGTCTTCATAAACTAAATCTGCTAGAACCTCCTTCCTTATCTTCTTACTTAGCTAACAGAATCACGATCTATGAGCATGCCTTCCAACTTTCCTACTCAAACCTGATACTTAGTTTTCTAACATTTCTATGCTTCTGTTTATAGAGGTCTTGCTACTTTCTCTACTTGTCCTTTAGGAGTCCACTAAAGCAGCAACTGCTCTGAGAAAACCTTCCTGGTCATTGGGATGGAGTTAAACCTCCCCACATTCTGTGTCCTTCCAGTGTCCTATACTTGGCTTTGTATTTATCACAATCTATTACATTGACTGCTTTGTCAGCAACTTCCACTACCCAGGAGCTTCTTGGAAGCAGACACCCTGTGTTGATTCATCTTTAGATCTCCAGTACTTAACACAGTACCTAACTCAATAGGCAAAATGAATACGATTAATGGTAAGAATAAAAATAGAACAGTAGACCAAAAGGAAAACAAGGTTAAAAATGGGATTTTAGGATAATGAGAAAATCTTAACTTATTGGAAATGGCAAATGAACCACTGTAAAAAGAGAAATTAATTAAATATGCAAATGAAAAGGGAACAAAATTTATTTCACTAGTCTGAAAGTAGTCCAAATAAGTGAGATCATTGACGAAAATGGAGGAACCATCCTTGAAAAGGAGAAAAAGATTAATATACATATATAAATTCACTTTTAAAAGATTAATAAAGAGGGGAAAGGAAAAATTCATGCATTTTTTCCATAATGTTAGGAATTTAATTTTATGTTAAGGCATTCTATTTTTGTAATTCCCCTATATTATCTTTCTCTAAAACCTCTCAGCACAAATTGCAACAATAGATAAAATAATAGACTAGCTCTTGGGAAATTTTTAGGGCTCCAGATTTTTTTCCATTATGAAAATATCGAATGTTCTTTATACAAATGACAAATTCCAGTTTGTTGCCAACCAATTCAATTTCTGCTAACACAGCCCATAACAAATCTTTGCTAGGTTGAAGGCAAACTGGAGTTTCTGCACCCTGATATCTAGGCCACAGTACATCAGCTATATTCTCTCAAACATATTTTTCACAAGAAAAACACACCAAAATTTTCTAGAAAAATCCCATTCCTATTGAAGTTGTTGGTGACAGGATGACAACCAAAATGCTGCACAAAAAAAGGAATATTGACAATTCTTTACATAGATACCTGCCTCAAAGATCAATGGTGATGGGCACCCTACTGACATTACACTCATGAATTCATTTTAGGAGTCAAAAAAGTCTCCCATATTGACAGATACTGAAAGCAAGACAACCTTACATAAAAACACGCTCCAAGCAGTCAACACAGCTCACCTGGCATGAAACTGCAATATAACTAAGTAGAGTCCATACTTCAAAGAATGCTGCTCTCTTCCCAAACAACCTCTCAAAGCTGCTTCGCCTACAGATGAAACTTCTGCAGAGTCAGGAATTTTAAATTCATTTGTTTAGCTTTTATCTCCAGTCACTTTCTCTAAAAATACTTTAAAAATTTGCCTCAGGGGGGTCAGATTCTCAGAACCTAATTTAAAAAAAAATGAAAGAAAACATGATCAGGCTTCAGGAATAGGACTAGGAAGTCCTATTCCCCACCCATATCCCCTACAGAAAAGGGTTCAAGCAAGTTATCTTGTTCCTTTAAACAAGAGGTTGTTACCAACTATTTTTTTCTCTAGTCTCTAACGCCTTATACTACTGGCTTCACCAAACTTTATCTGCACATCCCCAAGACTCACTCCATTTTAGACAGATTTTACAAATTTCTATGGCTTTCTTTAAAAGATAATCTCACCTAATTCAATAAATAAAAATAGACTAAGCACATTTCATTCATTATCTTATACATTTACTCAATTAATATGCACTAAGCTTCTTACACATACAGGCATGGGGATCTTCCAGAATGAAAGCTGACATAGACTAAATATTTGTATTTACCAAAAATTCCTATGTTAAAACCCCATCCTCAGTGTGATGTTATTTGGAGGGAAGCCCTTGGGAAGTAATTAGACTTTGAAGTTGGAGCCCTAATGGATGGGATTAGTGCCCTTATCAAAGAGCTCCCAGAGAAATCCTTGCCTTTTCCATCATATAAGAATGTAGCAAAAAAGATGGCTATCCATCAGTCAGGAAAATGGTCTCACCAAACACCAAATCTAATGGCATCTTGATCTTGGGCTTCCCAGTCTCCAGAACAAATAATTTTCTGTTATTTATAAGCCACTGAGTATATAATATTTTTGTTACAATAGCTGAGCTAAGACAGAAACCAAAGACATTAGGCTCATACTAGGATCCAGCAACATTGGCTAATCTAATCCTTGGGACATCACATACACAATAAAGATAATTACCTGAGCAGTTACTTAGCCCCCTGCATCACAGGGTTACAGAACACTTATGAGACAAGATTCCTACTCCCAGAGTTTACACAACATTTAGAAAAACCAACACTTTTCAACATGAAAAAACTAGAGAAAAAGCCAAGAAAGAGCCTCTTTCAAGGCAGATAGGAGTTATCAAAAGGGGAAAGGTCCCTAGGAAATTCAGAAGAACTGTCACATGAGTTGACTTATTGTCTAGAATGTTTGAGTTTTTATTGCATTACAGAAAAAGGAAACACTGGAGCTGGGTGCTGAGTTGAAAATTTGCACAGCATTTGAAGGCTGACTAGAATACAGATTTCTCACTCAAATTGAAGAAACTACTATAAGATACTCCCCTCAAACTGAGAAAATACATAAAATATACTGGGAGGGCTGTATGAAAAATTATTCCTGGAGCAACTCTTAGAAAGTAAATACTACTTTTTCTTACAGAGGGGAAATAGTAACAATATCAAGTCTCATCTCATTCCAATGTTTTTAAAAAATAGAAGTGCTTTGGATTTTTAATCTACTGTTCTTCTACAGCTGTCATAAAAAGAGAACATTCTCACTCATATTTTAAAAAATGCTTCTTTTACTGATACTTACAAATTACATTGTATGTGGAAGTGACAGTACAGTAAGACACTCTGGTTTGCAATGAGTTGGTCCAGTAAGAGATACTAGAGACCAACACAGTTACAAAACTCCACACCTCAGATTGTCCAGTGCTCACTGTCATGATTTTATAAAACCTGTCTTCTGGGACGATTATATTATCTTCATAATTCACAGAATAAAAGGATCCCTGTCGGATTCTAGTGGATGCCAAACATTGTTAGAGCAATGTCACTCTTACATTTTCAAATATGTATTGCCAACATTAAGAAATAGTTTGGAAAGAAAAAAATCATGCATAAGCATCCCAATCAAGAAAAAAGAAAGTAGAATTCATATTAAAATGATGTCATACTACCAGTTGAAAAAATGTCCACTCTCAAATAATAGCACTTTACTAATCCCATGAGAATAAAAGGAGCAGAGACAATATTGATGATTATGTTAATGGCGCCAGCTTCCTACTGAAACAAGAACTACCCTTCTCCTTAGGGATGCTTTGTTCCCCTTTCGACCATTTTGGTGACTTTTTATTAATCTCCTGAACTGATTTTTATTAATCTAGGAATAGTTCTTAAGGAAGGTATTAGCAGCCAAAACAAGCTGCATTTTGATCTGTAGTGATCTGTAGAAAATAACATCTATCTTATTCAAATATTGGATTTAAAATACTTAAATCTGTACCACTGCAGGAAAAAAAAAAGCCTGTTTTTTTTAGGTTAGAGAGAGAACACAGCAAGACTGGCTATGTTTCTTTAAAGATAACAAAAATATTGTCTAGCTAAAGCTGCTTTATATACAGAAGGTTCACAAAAATACTTAAAGAATTAATTATTAACTGTAAAATTTTTCATTAAAAAACTGGATAAAAAAGTTACAATATTTATATCCAATGAATCCTACTCAGCTATTTTAAAAAATGAATTTGTGCCTTTTGAAACAACCCGAGTAGAACTAGAGATGATTATGCTAAGCAAAACAAGACAGAAAGAAAAAGAAAAATACCAGATGGTTTCACTCATATATGGAAAATTAACAAACAAAATGAACAAAACACAGCAAAACTTTCCGAATTCTGATGCAAGACTGTGGTTACCAGAGGCAGAGAAGGGGATCTGGGATTGAAGGAGTAAAACGGTAGTGGTGACAGGCACTAGCTCTCTGGTGACTGGTGCAGTGTGATGTAGACACTGACTGAGGTAGGAATCTATTCTTCTGAAAATCATATTACATTGCAAATGAATGAAATAATAAAAAAATCATTTTTTTAAACTGATTAGTCAACACAGCCTATACAATGAAAGCACTTCTTCAGATGGGATTATTTTCCTTCATCATCTCCCTCACCACTCCCCTGATTTCAAGTATGTCTGGCAGGCAATCATCTTCTCCTTAGTAAAGAGAAACAATGCTTTATTATACAATTACCTCTTATTGCTTTTTCTCTATAAACAAATACAAAATTTCCAAGAATGGTAGCATTGGGCCTACATTATTTTTCATGTTCTTCTACTTGGCAGAAACATATGAAAAGCAGGTGGAGAAATACCGGTGTTTAACAACAAAAAATAATACACATCTAGTTTTTTTCTTTCATGGTCTTTTCGTAAAATTGGAATCATTCTGGACACAAACATTTAACCTGTCTTGTTAGACACAATGAATATTCAATAAGTGTAGTCAAGAAAAATACAGATTTGATATAGAATATCTAGTGACATCTGATATCAAATAATGTATACTTCAATACCTGAAACTACCCTAGGTCCCAAGTAACACATTTTTTGAAAATGAAACGCATCATGTGTACTTCAGGTTACATTCACATTTATATTCCTCTTTATGGATCTAAAAGATGAAAACAGGGCTGTTATGGTTCACAGAATTTTTCAGTCTGCCTAGAAAGAACAATAAACATAAGCTAAAGTTTGATAGTCCAGGAAGGTACTATTATACTGAGAACCTACACAGAATTAAGCCTTCCTAAAAATTGTTGAGAATAATAATTAACACTTATAATGTTTACCAAAGGCTCATCTCAACTCCCCAAATTACAAATACACTATTTAGAAAAATGTTTTAATCAAGAACCCAGTTCATCATCATTACTACCATTATTATTTAAATGAAGCAAGAAAATTTCCAACAACAAAAAAGAAAGGCAATGGGAAGGATGCAAGAAAACCAAAATTTCCAAGTAATTTAAATAACAGTGAGGAAAGATATATTTTACTCAAGAGTGCTGACCGTGATAATAAAATAAGTTTCTAGAAATCTAAGCTTTCTTTGTGTTTGGTCCAGTATAACTTCAGAATTTATCACTTCTTTAGTGGTAGGAAATTCACTATAAACTGCCTGGTTTGAGAAGAGATGAGGAGAGTGAAATGCCTTATCAAACCCATGGTACTGAGAAACTTCAGACTGCTCCATAATAGGTAAATTTTCAACCTCCTTAATTGATGATAGATTAAAACCATTTGAAATCTGTTACTTACATGCACACACACCACACACACTCACACAAACACATGCACACATAGACACAGATTTCTACATAGCTAAGAACTGTGAAGATCTGAGATTTAACCTACTTATAAGCTAACAAATTAGGTGCTACCATTTCATGGCCACAGAGAAGACAGGAGTCTTCTGACTTTTAAGTCAGAGACGAAGGACTGTATTATTACTCATAGGACAGCAAGCACAACCTAACATTTAGTTTGACTCTTACATCCCAAGTCTCATGGAGAGCATATTGAGTAGCCCTGGGTGGATGCTGTGCATATAGTGAATTTTCATGACAATCAAGGAAAACCAGGCTAAAGTAAACTAAATCTTTTATAATAGGCAGCAAATAAGTCTGCCTTACATTTGCTCCATAGGGAAATCTCTTTAGAACCTGTCCTTGCTCCTGAGGGAGCCGCTACTATCTACAACTTTCAAGGCTATTCACTTTACAAATACCCTTGAAAGAATTATCTGCAAGAGGTTTTGTTGGCAAGAATGCAAAAATACAAGACGACCATAGAGAACTGTCTTCCAACACATGCACATAGACTATATCTATCTGTCTAGATAGATAGCTTATGACATATAGATATAACTTTGCTAGCTCCTTAAATATTCTAATTTAATGTGACACCAAGGCTCTAACTCTCTATTGTGAGAACATTGCTGGTTGGTAGTCAGGGCTCTGCCTTCCTAAATAATTCTGAGAACTCAATTCCAGTCACTTTGATATCTTTCTCGGGTTTGGGACTCAGACCGACTCCACAAAGCTGGATGATTTCAGGCTCCCCTTAGATGTTAGGTGTTGTAGATTACTTATGTGTTCATTTGCTATTGTTGCTATAAAAATTTATCTCAAATTTAACAGCTAAAATCATTGCCCATTTATTTCCTCAAAGTTTCTGTGGGTCAAAATTCTGGACACAGAGTAGCTCTAACCAGATTCTCTGCTTAGGATTTTGAATGACAAAATTAAAATGTTGGCAGGGTTACATTCCTAAGTGGATACTCAAGGAAAGAATCCACTTTCAAACATATTCAAGATGTTGGCAGAATTCAGTTCCTTCTCAAGCTTTCCATGTGGCCCTTTGTCTTCAAACCAGCAATGGTGTGCCAAGTCCTTCTCACATGTGGAATCACTCTGACCTGCTTTTCTCCTCTGATCTTTACTTTTATGGATTCCTGTAATTACATTGGGTTCACTCACATATTGCAAGATAATCTCCCTATTTTAAGATGAATGGGTTTCAATTATACCTTTGAAGTTTCTTTCGAAACGAAGTGTAGTCCTCAGACTAGGAGCACTGATATCACCTGAGAATTTACTAGAAATGTGGAATCTTAGGATTCATCTCATATCTAATGAGGCAGAACCTACATTTTAACACGATCTGCAGATGATTCCCAAACACATTGAAGTCTGAGAAACAATATCTATATTTCTAGAACTCACAGCCAGATGAAGTTGCTACCACTCAACAAGGTAAAGAATCAAAATCTGGGTGATCAGAAAAAAAATCCTTTCATTTCTCCTTATTATTAGAGTCTTCATTTGACAAAACATGGAAAACTGAAGAGTTGCAGTGGGGCTAATATTTTTATCCCAGCCATTACCACCTTCTGCTGGTGGATGCTCTGCCCAGGTAACAAAATTCCTCACATTGCAGAAAGAGGCCATTTTTTTCCCAGAGTGCTGTAATCTCTCATTGCAAATATTCAATTCAGTTTTTTCTGGGCATGCTTATGGTAAGATGGATAGTGAGACAAAAAAGCTCCACATGCTTAACCTCATGTCAAACCTTAACCCCTTCGCATCTAGTGGTGATCCAAGCCACTAGTTTGGAACCTTTACATTATAATGAGCTTTTCTTCAGTAGCTGGCATCTTGTTGCAGCTGATCTTAGTCGGAACTACTTCTATCCTTCAGAGATATTTTAAAAATTTCGAATCCAAAAAGAATGTCCTTAGTCTGATTCCAGTAAATGCAAAACTCTTTCATACCACTCTATGGAAATAAAACCTCTAGAGTTTAGAGTCAAGGATTCATGTCAGTCACTTTTAATGGAACTAAAAATGTTTTTTTTAACAATAATATAATGTCCTTCACTCTTTAATATACAGAGAGCTAGAGGTTGCATTTAAATCAAGTCTTAAAGGAGTGACGTCATAAACACAACAGAATAGGAGTTTTCTGCTCTCTTGCCCGCAAAGAACAACTGAAATAGACAATCACCTATGGATAAGAGAGCCTTTGTGGAAGGCCAACAGTCTAGCAGAAAAGTTCTAGCACACCATTAAAGCAAACACTCTGAGACTGGAATTACAGAGAAGGAAAAAGAAAGTTTCACTTTATTGGCATCACCCCTCCAGGGCAGCATAGATCAGAGCCAGTAGAGAACTTCTTGGCCTATAAGTCTCCTATGGGAGAAAAAGAAGGCGTGTGAGTGAAGGTCTAGCTTCCGCAGATGTTCAGGACACTGCCAAAGGGACCAACTTCTTTCCTACCCCATCTAAAATACTGAATCATGAACTTCAAGACTGGGGTGCAGAGAGTAACTGAGAGAACAGCAGCTGGGATGGAGGAGTATGTATCACAGGGATATGGACCCTACTAAATGCTTCACAGACACTGTCAGGAAGCCTACCCACATGTAATTGGGGATACCTCACCCGCAGATCCCCATGTGGCCCATGAATATCCCCAACACTCCACACACCAAACCCACATAGCACCCAATCCTCCTCCTTTCTGCGCACATTTTCAGTGGTGGGGAATGAGATCTTTTCTCAGATGGCTAGTGAGCATTCACAGAAAGCCAGCCCAATCCTGCAGACATAAGAGAATCCAATCACTCAAACCTGGGCATTCATCACCACCCGAGGGAAAAGTAAAAGGGAGCTGTCAGCACCTGGCCTGGCAATGCAGTTTAAGAAGGTACATGCATTTAAAATCCTGCCACAAGAGGAAACAAGAACTGTAGAACAAGCATTCACAGGAAAAGTCTAAGAAAGCTTCAGAGTTCCTAACAAGGCTGATAGAAGGTATTTCCTCCTGGAGTCAGCAAAAACTGTAGGAGATGACTGCTTCTTCAAATGCAAAGACAGCAAAACAAGACATCTAGGAAGATGAAAAAATCAAGGAAGCAAGACCCACCAAAGGAAGAGTGTTTCCCGAGTCCAAAAATAATGGAGAGCTACAATCTTCCCAATAAAGAATTCATCTTTTCCTGCAAGAAAATCTTTTGAGAAGCTTGACTTTTAAAAATGAAGGGGCAATCTGGCAGTCATCCATAGCAGGGGTTGCTCATCAGAAGGAATAAGGACAGGACCACTTAGGACACTATTTCAATAATCTCAACAACAAGTAAGAAGAGAAGATCAAGAGTAGTGGAGAAGGCAACTCAGAGGAATGTAAAAACTGAAGACAGGTCAGAACAATGGATAGGAAGTAGTAAGAAAGATAAAGAATCGAGCGGTGACTTCAAGCCTGGATGACTGAAGAAATGGAGGCATCATTCACAGAAACAAAGGTGAGCTGATTTGAGGGAGGGCAACCAGAGAGTGCTTTATCCTCAGATGTGTTAAGTTGGAAATAAGTTATAAAAATATATCTTCAACAAGTAGAAATGTTGACCCCAGTTTAAAGAAAAGTCAGAGCTTTGGATACAAATCTAGAAGCTGTGGGTGCAAATCTGGATGTCAAGCAACCAGTTAAAGATATTGAATTAGATTTTTGATCAAGTATGAAAGTATAGAAAGAGAAAGGGTCCATGAGTAGAACAATAAAGAATGTTTTAGAATTAGAACAGAATTAGAGAATGCTCTTTTGTGGAATAAAAGACGTCCATGAAAGAAATGAAGAAGTCACATTATAAGTAAGAGAGGGGTTACTGAGGTATTTTCTTTGCCACATTAAAGAAAGGATATTAGAAAAAGAAAACACCAACGAATGTAAATTCCTATAGCGATCAAAGGACAATGAGATAAGAACTTTTTTTGTATTTAACACTAGATCACTATTGAGGCAGCACTTTAGTAGAATTGTAGGTAGGTTCAAACTCAGTTCATACATAGGAGTCAGAATAACGCAGATGGTAGATTTTTCCACAATGATCCCAATTCAAATTTATTTTGCCTAACATACCATGTGTTTTGACTTTCCACTAAAAACTATGATAATATTGTGATAAAGAGATAAGAACAATGCTATCAAAACTCGTAAGATACTTGTTGACAACGTAAAGTGAGCAATAAGTATTTGTAATCAGAGGGAGAATCAAGAGATGATTTAGAATTGGGGAGTCCTCTGTACATTAGTAAACAGCAGGGAAGTGAGTAGCTATGGAAGCAGGGACCAGACTAGATAACAGAAAAGGAAGTTACTGATAGCACTAGGTTTCAGAGGAAGGCCGAAGTTGGGAACAAAGCACAAATAAGTGAAAAAGATGAGGTCTTCTTTTAAATAGATGTTAAGTAAAGAAAAGACAAAAATGTGAAGGGATGAATGTGTTGTTTAATAATGGAGGGACTCCTTTCACAACACAAACATATATGAAATCATTCCATATATTACAAATTTTTCAATTATACCTCAATAAATTGAGGAAGAGGATTAAAGCCGGAGACACTGTCAAGAAAAAAGGAGTAAAATGGGAGGGGATAATTATGTTGGACTATCACATCGCTAAAATTTAATTTTGAAGAGATTAGGATCATTTGATCATTCCATTTGACTGACTTTCAATAAGTATCAGTTGCATAAAACATGTGCTCTTAGTTCTACCATGTAAGGAAGGAAGTATCTTGATCTCAAAAAGGCAAGGACCTGGCAGGGGTTTAAAGAGAGATTTGACAGTGTGACACTGAGTCAAAATGAAGTGGATAAAATAACTGCAGCTCATTAATGAGGGCTCAACTGAGGTTGCAGCAATAATCTTCTTTTCACCTTCTGCAACTCTGTATTCAAGAGCTACTTTCTCAGAAATACTTTCTCTGGACATTCTTTCAAAAACTACAATTCCTTTTCCACCCAAGTCTCCCTCCTATTCCTGTTTCCTGCTTTATTCGTCTCCTGAGCATTTATACTGTCTATCATGCTATATATTTTATTTTGTTATCTTGTTTGTCTTCCCCAATCAGAATGTAAGATAGGACAGGGAATTGTGCCTATTTGTTCACTACTCTCTGTCAAGTGCCTAGAAGAAGATACAGTGCATTAATGACTCTGTATGAGATAGTATTGTCAAAGTTAAATGCCTTTCCTAATAGCAGTGTGTTTCATTTTGTGTGGTTTTTTTGTGGGGGTTGGGGGGGGAGGAAAAATATATGGTGGAAATGTTCCAGAGTGAATAGTAACAGAAATGCAAGGGAAAGAAGGATTCTAGAATGCTAGCAATTAGTGGACAGTGAAGTCATTGGGGTCAGCAAAGTGAACCGATAAAGTACCTAGTAATTATGCCAGTAATAGCCACAAATATCACCTCCCTCTTTAGATGATTGTGGGAAGGGGGATGGAATGTGTGTCAAGTATATATTCTATGTGAAAAACAAAATTGCCTGGCACATACTGAAGTGGCAAATAATTGTTATCTAGTGCTATTTTTTTCACATTTACATTTTTCTGGTCCAGAGCCATTGAGGGCAACTTCATCACTCCCAAGTCCATATCATACTTCTATTTACTGAGAGGAACCAGAAAATCATCCCTTCACTAATGAGAATGTCTCAAGCACAGAATACTCTTCTACCTAGAAAATCTGTATTTTCCAAGCTTGTCAAGATAAAGTTAAGTCATCCATCAAAACTCTGCTGGGTCACATTATTCTGGCACACACATACATGCACACACCTTTTTTGAATTATATTCAACCTTGTGACTCAGGTGACTGAGCTGCTGATGTGATAACCACTTAAAGCCCAAGGATCCAGGATTGAGAACAAGGACTAGGGTGAAGAAACAAAATAACCAACTAAATAAATAGAGACTCTTCTTTCTTCTCTCTCCTTTCCTTCCCTGGAAGAAAGAAGGGAAAGAAGGAAGGAAGGGAGGAAGGGAGGAAGGGAGGGAGGGAGGGAGGGAAGGAGTGAGGAAGGAAACAG
This sequence comes from Solenodon paradoxus, assembly GCA_004363575.1. Classification (NCBI taxonomy): domain Eukaryota; kingdom Metazoa; phylum Chordata; class Mammalia; order Eulipotyphla; family Solenodontidae; genus Solenodon; species Solenodon paradoxus. Next base: position 2,072,111 of record RJWH01000027.1, read on the forward strand.
AGAGAGAGAGAAAGAGAAAGAAAGAGAGAAAGAAAATGATATGACTACCCCTAGATTGGGTTCATACTCTAAAACATGCCTGACACAGGCAGAGTGATGGAATTTATATCATACCACTTTTGCAGCATTCAGATAACAGCCAGCTCTAACCTCAAGATTACATTTAATCCACTTAGCCTTTTTCCAAGCATGTTTGTATTATTGAATTACTGGACTGCAATTGAAGCCATGTTCTTTTGCCCCTAGATATTACCTCACCTTGTGAAGGGGTAGAGGTAGAAATAGAATCATTTTCCTATTTGAATATCCTTTTAAGTACCAGACTAACAAACCATCTCCATCTGAAATGACTCCACATACTGTACATCTATCATCATCATCATCATCATGACCATCTGCAGACTTGAGTGAATGAATGGGAGAGGTGCTACAACTGGGAAAATCAAGCATCAGTAAAGCAAAATCATACACCCAAAGTCATATAACTTGTACATCATGAGACTCAGATTACTCTGACCCCAAATCCAACATTACCACACAGGTTTAAGATAAGTGACTCCATCCATGTTTTTCACTTCAGAATGTTGAAAAAGAGATTGTGGCATAATTACCTCTCAGAAAGGAATTATACACTTTTCCTTCAAATATCTAAGAGGAATTATTTTCCAAAACCATAAACAATATTCAATATCTTTAGACATTCTGGATTCAATTTTAAAATATCATATTTGCTATTAAAGAAGACACTTTTCTGTATCAAATTTTTCTGACCAATAATTAATTAAATCCCCTTTAAGTAAGGAATGTGCTTTCAATAAATTTTTAAGAAGCAGCATTCATTGATGCTAAAGCATCTTAAATCTGATTTTCTGTATATTTTCACAAAAATTTGAAAAGAAAATATGACATGGTTGCTAGAAGTTGTTTTACACACACACACACACACACACACACACACACCCCCATATTTCTTTATTCCCTAGATCTGACAAATCTTGATCTACACAAATGGAACTGAATAGACAAAGAGAAGGCCATCTTGATGTAGAAAGCATTCTCTCTCCTATCTGAGATCTCTGTCACAAAAATGTAAAACTTATCATCATCTATTAGCTATTGATAATATGCAGGACAGTAGGCATTTCACAATGTTATAAAAATGCAAAATTATGGTCTTTTCTGAAAAAGAAAACAGGTGGAAAACAGGAACAAAAATATATAGGAATAGATGTATGTATTTCCAGTTTTTTTAAGCTTCCTGGTAAACAGTTTTATTAACTACTTCTGTGAGGCAGATTTCTCCCTATGGTAGTAATCTATTGCTATATAACAAATTCCCCCTAACTTAGTGCCTTAAAACAACAACTATTTATTATCTCCACTTGGGGGTCAGGAATTCAGAAGCGTTGTAGCTGGGGGCTCTCCAGATATTGAAACAAGCTGCTGGCAGGGGAACAGTCAGCTGAAGGCTGATGAGAGCTTGAGAAGCCCCTTCTGAACTCATGCAGTTGTTGGCATGAAGTTGGCAGGAGCCTCTGTTCTTTGCTGGCTGTTGGCTGAAACAACAGTTCCTTGCCACCTGGGCCGCTCCACAGGCCTAGTTGAGAACCCTCAGAACACGGCAGGTGGCTTTCTCCAAGATGAATAAACAAGCAACAAGGCCACAATGTCTTTTACATCTAGACTCAGAGCTATAACCACTGTTCTGCCCCACTCAATTCATCACAAGTGAGTCACTAAGTACAACCACTGGGAGGGGCATCTAGCTTCACATTTTGAAGGAGGAATACCAAATAAGCTGTGGACATCTTTCTAAACCACTATACCACCTACCACTCATATTTTCCTGCCTTCCCCCAGTCCTCTCCCAGTGTCCTATGACTATTGGACTTTCAGGACCAGCATTAACTGTGTGTGTGTGTGTGTGTGTGTGTGTGTGTGTGTGTGTGTGTGTGTGCATTTATTTCATTATTCACTATGTATCACACACAAAAATAAATAAAACTAAAAGAAAAAAGAGCCTAACCTTATAAAGCTAATAAAAAATAAAAAGAGACTGACAAACAGGTGAAACAGGTGAATATATAATATGATGGTGAGAAATGTCATGTAAAAGAGTACTAATAGAACAGACTAATGAGTTAAAAAGTTATGAGTACTTAAACAGCAAAAATACAACACATCAACATATCATACATTTGGTGAATACACTGCTTCTCAACCTTGAGAATTCCAGTGACTTCAGTCTGCAAAAATGATTACCTTTGTCCTTGACTACATGCTTTTTCTTTTTTTCCTAACATTTATGCAAGACCTAGCAGCAAGATTTGCTTGTGTGTTCTTTCTCCTAGCTTTGCCAGGACTCCACTGTATATGCCAAGTCTTTAAAAATAGCCAGAAATTCTCTCACAGCTTCCCCTCAGCCATTTTTTCTTTTGCTACTGGCTCTCCTCCACGAAAAGTTGGCCTATAATGCTTCCCCTTCTGGAAAACCACAGGCTGTGCTGGAACGAGTGTCTGCTCTCCACCTGAGGTCCATCAATAACCAAACCCTCTCCACTACCAGGAATAGGGAAAGTATTCTTACTGTTGGCAGCTGGCATCTTAGCTGCCATTGTCTCCCTATCAGTTCATCCATCTTGGTCCAGGATCCACTTCTTCACAACTGTGTCCTCAAAGTTTCCACCAAGCAGTCAGGGTTCCAATATCTCTCTAAACAATCTTTTTTTTCTTTTTTTTTCCCAAGGAAAGGTGCAGGCAAGAAGTAGGTGAGTAGGCAGGCAGGCAGGAAGAGGACAGAGCACATTATTTTATTCAGTTGTTCATCATTGGTTATTCCCCAGTGGACCTTGGGATGTATGTGGACGGTGCCTGTTTTAAGATGCTAGGCCAGGACACACTTCTAAATAACCTTTAATAAGAACAATTGCACAGTCCTCCATAAGCATCAAATAAAACAAAGAATTTTACATAATTTTGAGATGTGTTATTACCCATTTAGCACCATGAGCACCATTTGTACATGTAACAATTCTCACATTTGGTAATGTAAGAGCTTAGGAAAGATTCAAATTGAGAGGAGACTACTTGTAATTACAGACTTAAAATATTGGGCTACAATTAAAAATTTGATTCCAAAAAAATTTGATTTCCTAAAAATACAAAACCCCTTGCCTATGTTTTATTTATTCAGTTATTTCTTGTCCTCATTCCATCCGAGCCCTAAATGTTTATTTCTATTTAACAGTACCTAAGTGTTGGGATGTTGATGTCAAATATTTTGAAAACCAACTTGATCTCTCTTATCTACCATATTACTCCAAATGGAAATACACATTGGCATGTCACATAAGTCTTCTTGGTAACCTTCTGTTCACAGATGCTGTGCCAGTGAGGAATATGAGAATTGGAACTTTCCACCAATGGCAGGCAATATAATTGAATTAGAGTGTTCCAAATTTTCTGAATGGCATTGGATTGTACTTTTCCATATTACTTTTTTTTTTAACTCTGATCTGAATCAGTCCGATTTTTACATTTAAAAAAAGTATTTAGCATACACATCTTGTGGAATAAAGAAAGGTGATTGTATTTACTAGAGTCTTTGTTTCCATTTGGCACCATTATTTCTATTTGGCATTTTTTTCTCTCATGCAGCATAATCTTTTAGTTTGTTGTAATAAAGTAGTTATAAAGGCTAATACTTTGCTTAAAATAAAAAAAGTATCCACTACCTGATAGGGAAAAAAATGTGAATATATGCTGAAACCACGTTCTAGTTTAAACCATTGACAAATATAATAATGGGGTTGCCACATGAGCTCTATCACATGATTTGACAGTGGCACCTACTCACACACATGCACACACAGGAAAATCCAAGGATGGTTCAGTCAAGTATCAATCTCTTGAGAGTATGTCTTGGTCAGCCCTAGCTGCTATAACAAATTACATAGACTGAGTGACTCAAACAACAAAATTTGTTTATTGTAGTGCTAGAGCCTGGGAAGTTGAGATCAGATTGTGATTAGGGTGTCCACATAGTCAAATTCTAAGGAGAACTCTCTTCCAGGTTTACAGACAGCTGCCTTCCTGCTGTGTCCTCACTGAGGAGAGAGAGGAAATGGGGTGGGGAAGGCAGGGTGAGGGTGGGGGTCAGACAAAAGGAGGAAAAGTCAGGAAGCAAGCTCTCTAATGTCTTCTTAGGACATTAATCCACTGAGGGGTGCTCCATCCTCATGACCTAATTATCTTTCAAAAGCCCTATCTATCTCCAAATACACTGGAGATCAGGGTTTCAACATGAATTTGACAAGGACACAGTCTATAGCAGATACAGAGAGATCACAGGAATAAACTGAAAATATTGTACCAATTTCCTTGTGTCCACCTACCATTTCTTAGAGAATTAATGAAAGGAAATTGACCACACTCCTGCCAAAATAGTGAACTCAAAGTTAAAAGTTTTTTTTAAAAATTAACTTGACAAAATACTTCTTATCGGTACCAAATAAACTCTATTGCGTATTATTGCAGCATATACTGTCAAGACGTAACCATCCAACTACAAACCACATGAGCAATGTTGAGACTTACCAGCTGATGGTTACTGCAGGTCAATGGCCTCAACCAGGTAAAGCTGAGAAAACACTGATTGTTCACAGAAACAAGCTGCCAATATATTATCCAAATTCTAAATGTTTTAATGTCTCCCAATGTATTTCCTATCTTGAAAAATTACAAAAGAAATCTAGAAGGTGAAAAAGAATTACAGGGGAAAAAAATTTTAAACACTGTATAACACTATAGAAAAAGTCATTTTTAAACACTTTTAATAATTATAATATTTTGAAAATATTGTGTTTCTTTCTCTGACTTTTCGAGTATGAGACAATTGCTTTAATTGGCATCGGACTGTGGAGAGGAAAGCATGCTTTCACTGAAACCATGAAGTAATATCTAGTTTCTAATATGTAAAAGAAGATTATGCAGCAAGAAACAGACAACATCAGATTTTCATCTTGAGAGAACATAAACTCCAAAAGAACAGGTATTGTCTCTGTTGTGTTCACTGCTGCTTCCCTTATGTATAGCGCCTGGAACATAGTAGATATTTAGTGAATAGATGAATGAAAGAGAGACTTTATAAATTCTTCTGTCTCCTCCTTTTACATATCAGTAACCAAGCCTGTAGTTTCCAATTCAGCCTGGAGTTGCCAGACCCAGAGACTTCCCCCTAGATTAGAAAATACAACTTTCTGTAATAATGAAGGTATGTAGCTTTTGTTCTAACAAAGAAAGAGAATGTGATGGGGGATTGGGGTCAGGAAAATTTAGCCTCTTCAAGGAGATTGTGAAGAAGAGAAACGATGGTGCAAGACCACCAGTGTGATAGGAGGAATTTGAAAATGTACAGCGGTGACGTGGCAAGTAGAAAGGACTTAACACGTACACTATTCTACAGGTGATGTAACTAATGAAATCCTTTGTAACCATATGTGGAAAAAGTGTGCTGCTGCACTAACTGGAAAGTATAAAAGATGGCGCCTCAGCACATTCCAGGCTCAGCCTTTGGATATGAGTCTGCTGAGACATACCAGCAGAGTAAACCTTGCTTCCTGATAAACCTTGGTGTCCTGTTCCCTTGCTCCCTGGGCCTGTAACACCAGAAGTGTTTGCCCTGATTTCTGTGCTGTATACAATTAAAGATAACACTAAAAGCAGAAAGAATAACTCATTCTTCTTTATTTGCTTAGCACCCCTGAAAAAGATCAAGCAGAATTCATTTCCTTGTGACCGTAAAAAAGAACCTTGAATTTTTGCTGCCGATTAGACCTGATGCCACCTTCAGGTCTAGAGACCACTCACAATTCCTTACCCCACAGGTATCTTCAACATGGTTGCTTATTTCATCAAATACACCATGGGTCTCTACTCTAAGGTTCTCTGTTTTTTGAGAAGGTCAGTTCTTTTTTTAAGAACTTTCATCTGATTAAATCAGACCCAGCTCGGATAACCTTCTAGAATTTACTCAAAATAAACTGGGACCTTGAAATATCTGTAAAATCACTTCACCATTCCCACATATATAATTTAATCCTAAACATAATATCTCATCATTTTTACTACATGGTGTTGATTCGAAGCAAAACCTCTACTCAAGGGGAATGAATTACACAAAGATATGAACACAGGAATAACTGGGGTCACCTTAGTGCCTATTCTCCACACTAGCAGAACTAGTGTTAACTCCATCTACCCCAAAGAGAAGAAAGCAGAAATTACAAACCACGTGGGATAGATAACAAATAAGGTGATAATGGTGAGCGTCCTCCCAGAGACCATGAAAGGAAGCCATAGACACATCAATTTCCTCTTCCCAAACATCCAGAACAATCTCAAAAGGAGACAAAGTAAGGTGAAACAGACTCAAAATCCAAGAGATTGACCACTTTCACCTCTAGAGATTAAACTCAACCTAAATTGTATAAATCGAAAGAGCAAACAGAGTTTAAAATCAGCAAGTTAATAGTTAATAACTTTTTAACTATTCAGGATCAGATTAGAGACAAAATAAAGGCAATACATTTTTGTCCACACATAGAGATGTAGAATGAAAACTGATTTTGACTCATTGCATATATTTTTGTGAAAATTTTGCTAAGTAAATCTATAAAAGGAATCTTGGCCTTGGTGGATATGACTAATGTTATCCACTTATAAATGAATGAACACTATAAAATAAGACCATTTCCATTTTTAAATGCAGTATAATATTCAATATAAATAAAACCCTGTTATTCTGAACATAAAAAAAATAAGGTACATACCTTTTGCTCTGAAAAAGTTAGTTTTTCCTTGCTCCTACTAAATACTTCTGAATATATAAAGAATGCCTATTCAAGTGTTTGTCAATGTGCAAACCAGTCCTGGACATGGAGGTCAGAGTGTGTTGACAAATATATGAGAAACAGGGAACCTCGACATATGAGTTTATTTTAATGTGTAGAATAAGTTACTACAACAAAAAAATGAAAAAGAAACAAAGACTATGAGGAATTTTTAATTATGCCCATTTTATAGATCAGAGAATTAAGGCATTGAAAAGTGAATTTGCTCAAGGTCACACAAGAAGTTAGTCCTGTAGGAATTTAAACATAAATCCACCTGGTTCTAAAGGTCAAACCTGGAATTCTTGCACTATAGCTGTCAGACTGGCCTACAGAAATCAATTCAACTCAGACTATAGCTGAATACAAAACTATAGCTGTACTTACTGCCTTTAGAAATGGAACAATGAGAAAATGAATTCCAAATTATACCTTGAGGCAGAAACTCTGCTCTCTCTTCTGGAACCCTGGAGGGGAGAAGGTAGAGGCTCTCCCAGCCCAGCATGTTTTCCTACCTCCAGGACAAAAAGAAGATGCCTCCAACTAAAAGTATGTGCTGACTGTTGCTCTCACAAGCTGAAGCAGAATTAGTGATGGTCACTTTCCGGACTCAGAATGAGTGAAAAGCCAAGTCACTCCTCAAACTGGGATGGCCCTCTGACACGCTCTCACTGTCCTGAAGCTCCAAGGATTGTCCTCTCTCTTTCCTTTCCACTACCACTATTTGTTGCTTCCAGTCAAGCTCTTTCTCTTTTCTAACCTTCCGCAAAATAGAGGCCGACTGGTCTTGCATCTTGTGAATTTTAACCTTCTTATCGGAGAAAAAGCAAATTAGAAGCTCCTCATTCATCCTACCCTTCCTATAAGATGTGGAAGCTCACATTTGCGTGTAATTTCCAGTGACCAGACAAGAGATTCAGGTGAAAAGGAGGTGACTATAACCAGTTGCTATGACAACGGCAAGATATAAAATGGCATAGCAATTCATAGGACAAGCTTTTAAAATTACATAAATTTGAATTATTACAAGAAAACATTCAAAACTACATATATAAAATGACTGGTCAATTGAAAGAATGAGGTATATCACACAAAAAAACTACCTTGAATTAATAAAGCAATTAAGGATATATACACAATTTTAATACTCAAGAGACCACGAGAAAGATGGAAAATTACTCATGATTTTAGTGCCTCTCTAAAGTTACTTGTCAATCAGAACGATCCAGCTGCATTAATGTTAAAAATTTCCATGTCTACCACAACTCTAAGAATTAAGTCACAACTAAATTACAAGGCCAACAGAGTGGAACAGAAGTGTTTGCCTTCACTATTATTCCCTCTCTCAAATTTTTCTCTTCTTGATTTCCTAACATTGCATTCATTTACCACCATCTTGCTTTCAAATTGTTCCTTTCTTTCAGTCCTTTTAACTTCCCCAAGGTTTTGCAGATGGCACTCATTTCTTCAGTATTTATTCAAGTGTTCTAAATTATTACTTGCTGCCTAATGACTCCCAAATCTATACTTCTGCTCCCCAACCCTCTCCAGAGAAGCAGACCCCACAATTCAACTGCAAAAAGAAATCACTAGCATGTCCTATGAATGGCATCTGAAAATCAGCGCTTGTAAATTCAAGCTTAAAAATGTGTTGTCCTATTCCTGATTTCCTTAATAAGGTTAATAATGCCAACACCTTCAAGAAATTCAGGCAAAACTCTTTTTAGTCACTGGCTTTCCCCCACCCCTTCTATCCAGGCACTAAGCCCTATTAACTCCACCTCTGTAACAGCTGTTGAGTCTGTCTATTCCAGCACAATCAATGTGGGCACTAAGAGAACTGTCACCTTCCATACAAACGACAGCAATGGGTTCCCAACCTTTCTCCCTGCTTTCAAGATTTCCTTAGTCCAGTGTTGCCTATAGAATCCTGTCATGAGAATGACAGGTTGTTTTGTTTTTAGTATAGATTTTCAGACCTTGCTCAGGATCTACCTACTGAATCAGAAGCTACAGTAGAGGGCATTGCAAATCCTAAGTATTCCCAAATGATGCTTCTAATCAGGTGAATATAGTTTACTCAGTAATACCAGACTGACAGACAGCCCTTGCCCAAAATTTCCCATGGCCCCCATTGCTGGTAAAATCAAGTCCAAATTCCTGGCTTTATATATAAGGCTCTACAATCTAGTCTACACACATCCTTCCAGTCATCTTCCCCATGATTGCTTCCCACAAACCCTATGTCAAAACCACATTTGTCATTTCGCAGTTTTTATTTTTCCCACCATAATGCTTTTGTTTACACAGTACCCTTAGTCTGGACTACTCTATAGCCATGTCTCTCTATGTTCAAACTCCACTCACTCTTCAAAGTTCATCTTAGCTTTATAAATGCTCCTTTTCTATAGCATCACCATAGCAAGTAGATGCATCTACTGTTGTTCTATTACGCTGCTATTTTTGTGTGCATGCCTACCTCTGCTATGGGATGAAGCTCCCTGAGAAAGATGCATGCCATTATTCATCCTTATATTTCTGGAGTGCTTATAGTAAGCAACACACGGTATGTGCTCAAATTGAGGAATAAGTAAGTGAAATAGCAACAAGCAACCAGAACTGGCTGCTAGGGGCAGATTGGTCTGCCCATTAGTCCCTCTATTCACCTACATAACTCACATTCTTATCATTGTCTGAATGCCCTGTTATGTCTTCCTCCTTGCTAAGTCAAGTTCCATAGTATTTAAGACACTGTCTTTCAAATTATTGACCATCAACTTCTTACATCAGAAAGACCCAGGTGGGTTGTTAAAATGCAGATTTTTATGTTACTACTCCCAGGCCTGAATCACAATCTCTGGAAGAAGGAGGCCAACGATCTACATCTCTGACCAGCACCACCGAGTGAATTTTTTGGCACAGGAGTATTAAGAACACGTTTCTAAACCTGGTTCAAGCCCACTCCTCCTAGACCACAATTTGATCCCTAGTATGGGTTTAATGCATTGCTTCTTCCCGCTGATCTTTTTTTTACTGTTGATTTACAGTTTTATTATATCATTTTGAAACTTACCAAATAATTATGATCTTTGTCAGTTGTGGATACCAAACACTATCAAGAAAATGACATATAAATGGAATACAGTTTAACAGTTAAATGTGTCCCTGTAATTAACCTGTCCCCATTTGTAGTGAGTGCTAGCACTTAGGATTGTTAGGCTGGTTACTTAATGCCTCCAGGTTTCCACTTTCCTATCCATAAAATGGAGTCATGATGCTACCTACACGGTTTGCATGAGGACTATATGGAATAATTCATGAAGAGTATACTGGAAGACCCCAAGAATTATTGGTCATTATTACTACTTCACGATTATCAGTGTCTGAAAATTCTTTTCATTTGACTTGACAAATAGGACATGGAATGAAAAAATAAAAATAAAAGTTTGCCATAGCTATTTACCTTTCTTATGTTTCCCTCACAGTACAGAGCTACCTTGAACATGAATATCAGAGAAAAAAACCATTAGACAGAGGAAACAGTTCCAAATTTAGAAGGATTTATTACTGAAACATTGTACACAACTCAAATTTTCAGGGCCTTATTCTAGAAAGCCTAGTGTATCCTATGGTTCTACACATTAACAATAGAGAGGCAATTACTGTCTCACTCATGATAAATATTAAGAACTGAGATTCTCTGTTTAGAGATCTCAGTAGCCAATTTCATGATGAGTCCTGTCATTGTCTCAAAGAAGATAGTAACTTCTCGTTATTTCTTTTCTAAGGCATTTTGACCAGTGCTTCTTTTCCAGATTCAGTTTTGTTGTCTAGTTAATATATAAGGTCATGGTTTATGCACCAGCAAAAATTATCTGGGGACAAGTATTTGTTTTGTTTAACACTGAGGAATGCTCCAACAAGGTTCAATTTTAAAAAACAAGCAAAAGCCAAGGGTGTATGTTACCTTGCAATTCATTTTCAAAAGCTATTTGCTTTTCTGTACATTTAAAGTGCAAATTTTCTTTTGTGAGAGGTACTTTTTTAATCTTCCATTCTAATAGTCTTTTCAAAACCATATTTATCATGAATATTTACCCACACATTTTTTCAAGAGTTTTATACTTTTAGCTCTTGCATCTAACTCTGACTACTTTTAAGTTGATTTTTGTTTATGGTTGTTGGTTAGGGAGGTATAACCTCAAGTTCTAGGTCAGTGTGGTATCTGAACTCACCTCCTCCATGGACATGATAAAGCTACAGCTACATTTGAAAATATTTACACAGAAGAAACCCTGAAAAGAAGATAAATACTGTACATATGAATACCCAGTGGCTCCAGCATCATATGCTAAAATAACTACTTTTGATTCATTGAATTGTCTTGACACACTTAAAAATATCAATTTGACATAAATGTAAGGGTCAACTGCTGGACTCTATTCCGAATTTGTTCATCCTTTTCAAGATTATTTAGACTATTCTGGGTTTTTTGCATTTCTTTTCGACTTTTCAAATCAGTCTATGCAATAAAAGCAGCTTCGTTTTGATAGAGGTTGCATTAAATCATCAAGTCAATTGAGTATTTCTGTATAAAGAACATTAAGTCTTCTTATCAATGAATATAAACATTTCATTTACCTAGATATTCTGGAATTTTCTCTCAGTAATGATTTGTGATTTCATGCATGTAAGTTTTATATTTATTTTGTTAAATTTACTACTAAATATTCTTTTTTGATGCTATGATAAATGAAATCGCTTTCTCAATTTTCTCATTTTGTGTTCATTGCTAGTGAATATATAGAAATACAATCTTTTGCATATTTTATTTCCTATCTTGTGATGCTGCTAAATTCACTATTAGTGCTAGATTGTGTGTGTGGATGTGTGAATTCCTTAGGATTTTTTATTTTCAAGATCACATCATCAGTTAACATAGTTTTATTTTTCCTTTCAAATCTGCGCTTCTTCATTCACTTTACTTGATAATTACCCGGACTAGAAACTCCAGTACAATGTGGAATAAAAGTGGTAAGACAGGCTGCAATTTAAGAAGGTATCTGAACTCACCTCCTTCCATGGACACTACATTTGAAATAACCTACACAGAAGAACTAAAAGTCAGATAGAGCTTCACAACACAGGAAGAAAGGATAGCACCAAGATGGGTAAGAGAAACATTGATCCCACTCTCATCAAGGAAGAAATTCCAGCCCAGGTATGATGATTTGCAGTTGAGAAAGGTCCCAAAGGACACGTTGGGAGTATGGGGGAGGGGCATGCCCTGCTCCAGGCACCACAATTGTGGATTCAGGTAGCCTCCAGAGCCGCACCATTGAGAGCTGGTGGAAATATGCCCAGGAGAATCAAAGAACTATGGGGAACAGAGAATACATGCTTAAAATGCCCACATACAGGTTCACATGCCCACAGACCTAGAACAGAAACAATGGTCTGAAAAATATCCAAATCATAGGTGAAATAATCCCACTTACAACTCTTACAACATCTGGTTTAGAGGCAGGAACATATAGAAATAATCCCCAAGTCAAAAACATGGTATGTACCTTCTTGGAAAACTTTCACAACCTTGCTAAGAGCAGCACTAGCCATTTTTGTACCCTCCCCCTTGGAAAACAGCAGTGCCTCAGAGCTACACACCTGAGAAGTACCTACGAGCTGTGTACCAGACCACCAGCCCCCAGGTGCTAGGCCTCTAGTCACAGGGAAGCAACCTTCATCTACTCTACCATATGTCAGACCTCCAACCTCACATACTGGACCAAAAATTGCTTGTACCAGGGTGGGCTGAGAGCTTCACCTACCTGCCAAGCAGCAGCATCAGGCAAAGGCTAAACTGCATCCACAGCACTGCCTACTCAGTGAAGCACAGCACTGTGCCTCTACCAAGTTCAACCATCACACCACGGCCAAGCCAAAGCAGATAGACGTGTTCATCCCATACAGAGAACACAGCTTGAGGGCCTGACTCACACTCACAGGGGACTACACTACTGAACTCGGTGGGGACATCACCTGCACAACACCAAACCTTCAAGACCAGAAGAGACAGTAAAGTTGCCTGATACATGGAGGCAGAAACAGAGGACCAAAACTTTCCCTGAAGCCAAAAGCCTGATATAGAGCAAGGTCCTACCTCTCTTCAATTCTATGAAAGCTGAGAGAAGTGAGGAAAATGCAGAAAAGCTTGATGATTGCTGAAAATGGTGCATTCGGTTCAAGGAAAGAAGCCATTCTAATAACATAAAATTTCAAAGTGAAACATCAAGTGTTGATGCAGAAGCTGCAGAAAGTTATCCAGAAGATTTAGCCAAGAGAATTGATAAAGACAGCTACACTGAAAACCCTATTTTCAATATAGACAAAAACAGCCTTATAGTGGAAGATGTCATCTGAGACTTTCATAGTCAGAGTCTATGACTGACTTCAATGCTCCAAAGGACAGGCTGATTGCATCATTGGGGCTAATGCAGCTGGTCAGTTTAAGTTGAAGACAATGCTCACTTACATTCAAAAATCCTAGGGCCCTTCAGAATAATGCTAAATATATTATGCCTGTGCTGTATAAATGAAGCCACACAAGCTAGCTGACAGCATGTCTGTTTACAACAAGGTTTACAAAATATTTTAAGGCCACTGTTGCTCAGGAAAAAAAGATTCTTTCAAAATATTACTGGGCATTGACAATGTGCCTGATCATATTGTCACATCTTCTATATCAGAGATGGACAAGGAGCTTCATATTGTTTTCATGCTTGCAACACAACATGCAATCTGCACCCCAGAGATCAAGAGCAATTCTGACTTTCAAATATTATTCAAGAAATATATTTTGCAAAGCTATAGCTGCCAGAGATGATGATTCTTCTGATGGATCTGGGGAAAATCAATTGAAAATCTTTTGAAAAATACTCACCCTTTTAGATATCATAGGAACAATCGTGACTCATGGGAGAAGGTCAGAATATTAACATTAACAGAAATTTGGAAGAAGTTGATTCCAACCCACATGTCAGGGGTTTAAACCTCCAGTTGAGGAAGTCACTGCAGATGTGCTACAAATCGTAAGAGAACTAGTATTAGAAATGGAGCCTGAAGAATATGTGAATAATTGCAATCTCAGGACAAAACTAGAATGGATGCAGAGCTGCTTCTTACAGGTAAGCAAAGAAAGTGATTTCTTGAGGTATACTACTCCTGATGAATATTCTGTGATCATTATTGAAATGACAACCTAGAGTCTAGAATATTATAAAAACGAAGCTGTTAAAGTGGTAGCAAGGTTTGAGAAGAGTGACCACAATTTTGAAAGAAGATTCACTCTAGCTAGAATTCTCTCAAACAGCATCAAAGGATACAAAAAAAAAAAAAATCTCTCATGAGAAGATGAATTAATCAATATGGCAGACTTCGTTATTGTCTTATTTTAAGAAAATGCCACCACCACTCCAACCCTCAGCTACCACCAACCTGATCAATCAGGAGACATCAACATTGAGACAGGACACTAGACCAGAAAAAGATTACAACTTGCTAAAGGCCAATATGATAGCACTTTTTAGCAATAAAGTATTTTTTAATTAAGTTATGTATATTTTAGGCATAAAACTATTTCATACTTCACAGACTACAGTATGTTATAAACAAAGCTTCAATATGCACTGGGAAACCAAAAATAAATGTGACTCACTTTTTGTAGTATTAGTTTTATTACAGTGGTCTGTAGCTGAACCACAGTATCTCCAAGGTGTGCCTATATGTGTTTGCCTACTGTGACTGATTTGTTTCACTAAGCATAATGTCTTCTAGGTCTATCTGTGTTGATGCAAATGAAAATATTTTTTAAGACCAAATAATATTTCATAGCACACACTTACCACATTTTAATCCATTTATCTGCTGATGGACATTTGTTTCTGTATCTTAGCTATTGTAGTAATTCAGTAATGAACATGGTAGTACAAATATCTCGATCTAATTTCAACATTTTTTACTATATTTGCCCAGAAAAATGATTGGTATATCATATTACAGCCACATTTTTAACTGTTTGAGTTAACTTTTTGACTTCATACTTCTTGTCATAAAGACTGCACCATTTTAAATTCCCACCAACCTTTATACAAGTATCTCAATTTCTCCACAATTTAAGAATGTTCATTATCTTTGTTTCTTTTCTTATAATAGCTATCCTAACAGATATGAGTTGATATCTCATTTTAGTTTTGATTTCCAGTTACTTGATAAATGATAGTGAGCATCTTTTCATAGATCTGTTTGCTATTGTATGTTTTCTTTGGAGAAATGTTTATTCAAGTCCTTTGCCCATTTGTAAGTAGGTTATGTGCTTTTCTATTTAGTTGGAAGAGATCCTTATATATTTTAAAAATTAACTCCTTATAAAATGGTTTGTAAATATTTTCATCCATTCCATAGGTTATCTTTTTCCCTCTGTGGATTGTTTCCTTCTATTTATTTTTCTATGTTAAAAAACTTGGTAATCTTGGAATAAATTCCACTTGTTCATGGACTGTTATCATTTTTATATGTTATTGGACTTGGCGTTCAAATATTCTGTTGCACATTTTTGTATCTATCTTCATAGGAGATATTGATCGATCATTTCTTTTCTTGTATTGTCTTTGATTT
Organism: Solenodon paradoxus; assembly: GCA_004363575.1. Taxonomy (NCBI): domain Eukaryota; kingdom Metazoa; phylum Chordata; class Mammalia; order Eulipotyphla; family Solenodontidae; genus Solenodon; species Solenodon paradoxus. The sequence goes on from RJWH01000027.1 coordinate 2,087,674, forward strand.
TGGGGTAATACCAGCCTCATTGAATGAGCTGGGAAATGGATTTTCTTCTACATTCTTGGAAGAGATTGTGAAGTATTGGTGTTTATTCTTCTTAAACATTCATGGAACTCATCATTGAAGCCTTCTGGGTCTTACTGAGACATGTTTTATGGCCTAACATATAGTCTACCTGGAAATGTTCCTTGTGCACTTGAGAAGAATTTGCATTGTTATTTTTAGGTATAATGTCATTTAGTTGGTTTATATACAGTGTTGCTGAAGTTTTCCTTGAGTCAATTGCCATTCCCTATGTGTGGTCCATAATTTCCTTTTCTTGTGTGTCTCAGAAGTTTTCACTGCAAACTAAACATTTTAAGCAACATAATGTGGTAACCCAGGAATACGATCTCCCAGAGTATTTTGTTGTTTGTTGATGATGATGGTGATGGTGATGCTACCTGTATCTTTAGTAACTTGTCTGAACTCTAAATTCTGTAAAATCTGTATTCTCTGTCATGTACAACCGCTGAAGTCTCTGCTCAGTTAGTTTAGTGGTCACCTAATGATTGAAAAGAAATTTCCTTGAATACCTTGAACCAATAAGTCTCCTAACCTTTTCTGAATGGCTCTGTGTGCCTGTTTGGGACAACATAAATACCCTGGCAGCTTGAAAATCTGCCTGAGATTTTATATCCTATTTGTGCAGAGACTCAAGGTCAGCCAAAGGTAAGGAACTGGGATGTCCCCCGATGCCTACTGGGCACTGGACAACCCTGAACATGAAGGTATGAAGGTAGCATTCTACACCCCCAGGAATGTGTCAGAGCTTTCCCAGACCCCTCTGTGCATCTCATTTCCCATATTTCAATATTACATTTTTGAGTCTGTCTCTTATTTGCCCTAACATGTATTATTGTTTCAGAAAGCTGGACATTAAACACTTGCTACTGATTATTGTTTTTGACGAACATCATAGGAGAAGGTCTTTTCCACTAACCAAACTCTAAGTTAAATCAAATAGAGACAACACCTATGAGGTGTTCTTTTCAGAGAACTGCCAGACAGGTGAAATACTGACAGTGGGCTGGGGATGGGGGACTTCAGGGAGAGCTCCAAATTTATTCTTCCTTTTCAGTGGATGTGAGGGTACTGGCTTTCCTGACGTGTTTGTGAGGTTACTCATTTTCAAAGCCACTTGGAGTTTGGAAAAGGGGGTAAATATGTAAATTAAAAGTCCACAATGCTTGCTATTTCTATAGCAATTCATCCATTTTCTTGAATAAACAACCCTCAAATTGTTTCAAATCTTTGCTTAAATTTCATGGTTTTAAAAAAGTCAATTTTCATAATTACTGCCAATGTTTTTCTTGCTTGTATGAAAGAGAAACATTTCAAAGGTCTTAATACACCATTCCCCTTTTCATTAAGTGATGCTTTGTTTTGTTTATTATTTAAGGAAAGATGTAGGTAGGACTGAAGGTTAGTAGGCAGGCAGGGAGAGAGAGGAGGAAGAAGTATTTTACTTTATTTTTTTTTAGTTGTTCACACTGTGTTTTCCTCCCAGACCTGGGACTTGAACCAAGGGGTATGTGGCTTGGGGTCCTTTAGAGGTGACTGACCAAACCACTATCCACCAGGGCATGCCAATAAGTGATGTTTTAAAGGATTAATCTCAAATATATAAATAACACTCAACAATAAAAGGGTAATAATGATAGTGGTGAATATACCAGAACTTACGGATGGGTGTGATAGGATATATACATTGAACAAGATGCAAATATATTCTTCAAAAACTATATAGAATTATAAACCAATAGTATATTAATAAAAAATTAAAATCTTTTTGATAAAAACAATATAAACAAGCTACTGATTCATGAAATTATATTGATAAATATTAAATGCATCACACTACATAAAAGAAGCCAAACTCAAAAGGCTACACACCATATAATCCCTTTTTACATGACATTCAAAAAAAGCAAACCAATATAATAAGAAAATAGTTAACAGCTGCCAGGGACTGGGGGGAAGAGGAACAATCTAAAGAGACATGAGGGAAATTTTGAGGTAAGGGAGAGATTCAATAAAGAAGTTAGTTGATTATGTGCATTTATCAATATTTAAAGAAACATGGACCTAAAAAGTGTACACTTACTATATGCAAATTATACCTGAACACACTTGACCTAAAAGAAAGAAAATCTTTCCTACCCTAAACAACATTTTTTCTTATTATATTTTTTCGCCTAAGACTACCTTCTACCTTTAACCAACTTCCAACCATTATTTGTTTAGCAAGGATAATTAAAATTATCCTTCATGAAATATTTAATAATCTCTTACATCATGAGTTCTCTTCACACAAAATATATGAGAATTTATGAGAGGAAAAAGTTAGCTTTAATAATCTATTTAGCCAAAGGATATAACTAAAAGGAAATTCAATGTAGCATTTTTATAATAACAAAAGGATAGAAACAATATAAATGCCAACAGTAGTTGATTGGCTAAATTGTAATTTAAAACCATTATCATAGGATATTATGTAGTCATTAAAATTATCACATAATCATAGACCAATATATATTAATGTGAAAAGATAGCTATAGTATTTTGTAAAAGTAAAAACAAATTACTAAATAGTATCTTACCATGATTTTGTTTTGAAAATGCCTGGAAAGATGCCCCCCAACATATAAATGCTGAATAATTCTTGGTGGAGTGATCATAGGGAGTTTATATTCCCTCTTGGTTTCTGATGGACACATGCAGAATAACCCTAATACTTATATTAAGACCTGTTAGTCTGAGTCCAATGTTGCCTGAGTTACTGGTCCCTATCTTTGTAGCTCTCAGTTCAAGAAAGCTAGAAACCTGGGCAGTGAGAGCCAAGGAAGACAGGTGATAAATTAACATGGTGTTCAAGCCAAGAGTGCTTTACTGAACCACACACAGGAGACCTTTTGTATATTTTTAAATAGCAACATGGATGAAGTGCACCTGGCTCAGAATGTTCCTAGCTCATATCCAAGTAACACATACAGAACTGCTCCATTCTCAGATATAAAAGGCTGGGCATGGAGAAAAGCGATGAACTTCCAGAAGTTTTCATGTAACCACCACCACTTAGAGCTCTCATCCACAAAAATGTACTTGCTCATGACTTGGAAACTTACATTTCCATCTGTCATTGATAATGCTGTTACAATATTTTTTCTGTAGCCTCTACATAAAAAAATCTTATTTGATTTACCCAAATGTAATCCATGTCTGGTCAGTCTGAATTGACTACAATTGACATTTGTTAATTCAGTTCATTTCCATTTGTAAAAAAAAAAAAAAAAGCAACAAAAATCTATTTAGTGCAACTGTAATAGCATTCAATTGCAACAAAATGAAAAAGACAATCTGTTGGTTATAAGGTAGAAAGTTCTCATTACATTAAAATTGACACTTCTTTTTCATCTATGGACTGAGTTTTTTCAAAGATATGCTTCAGGCTTATTACCCACCTGGTGTAATTTATTATATTTTCTATTGCAAAATTTATTAAGTAATATGAAGAGCATTTAACAAAAACTGTCCACCATACAAAACGATTTCTGAAGAAAATATTTTTTTAAAAAAATATTCTAAACCATCCTAAAAGCAAAGTATGTCTTAAAAAATTGATATGAATGACTGGTTATAAAATAAACAATCAAAAAGCTATTGCAAGGAATATAATAAACCGGCTGAGAAGCTAAAAGACTTCTAGTTGCAGAAAAAACTGACATTTACACCCTTAGCCATCATAGTGAAATGGAAGCTATCTTCTTTTTTAGTGTCTGCTTACACTGTATTGGGAGGAAAACTGAAAACACGAAACATCTACATAAAAACACATGCATCAAAACAAACATACAAAGTCGAATTGGATGTCTACCCAATTATATTCCCTAGTGGAACTGAAGAGTAATCAACTCTAATCAAGTAATTAAGAACATAGGATGTAAAACATGACCAAATTTGTCTTGATCTCAGATCCTGTGCCTTTTAAAGCACAGACATGATTATTGCCTCATTTACATAGTATGAGTCATATTCCAAAAGCACCCAAGCCCTGAAAGACTGATTACTCCATTGAAGTTTGAGTGCATGCAGTATTTAACACAGATACCTGAAGCTTCCATGTAGGCTAAGGTTCACAGATTTGTCTCGAAGAAACAACAGAGTAATTCTGAGCTTTCATTTGGTTAGCATTCATTCATTATATCCCTAGACACTCAGAGGACCAATAGTTACTGGCCTCATTGTAGGTAAGACTTCATAACATACATGCCATGTTCTGTAGTAGGACTGAGTTATATATCTAAATATCTTAATAACTTGAAATAATGCTAGGAGACAGAAAGGCATGCTTGTGCAATTAGTGCTATGAAATCAAGAGCAGCAGACTCCAAACTTTTTAATCTCATAGCCAACCTTTTGACAAAATATTTTTAGTATTCATCCCAATGCGTATATATTTATTTATTTATAAATACTAGGGAAACAGTAAATGTCCTCTCCCAATATGTTACTTTGACACGTGGATTATTTCAAAATGAAGTTAATTAAGCCCCAGTCTTCTCAGGAAAAGCTTCTTACCTCTCCATAACTTCCTTAAAGAATTTAGGTAGGGGGCCTATATTGGAAAAAGAACTATTACCAGGGGTAGTTTTTTACATTAGAAAGACTTATCTGCATAGCAAGGCAAAACATTTGCTTACCAAACATTTGCTCTTCACATCTTCCTATGAATTGTCTTTTGGCCCTTTGAAGTCACAGCTCCTAGGCCCTCTCATTAGTTCGACTTCAGTATAAGCTTCAATTGCCTATCTCTGGAGCTTCTGTGTGAAACTCATTTTTCTCCTATTAGTTTGTCTTATGTTAATTAAATGATTAGCCTATCCAAAAAATCTAGACGGGATTAAGGGAAAAGATTCCTGCCCCTACAGTATATACATGTACTACTATTGTTAATACTAGTCACATCATATATACTTTGGATGAGATGGATCCTTAACAATGTAGCAAGTAGTTTATTTTTTAAACACTTCTTGATAGTTTCACACTGTTTTGTAATTGTGATATGATTGATAAAGAGTTAAAATCAGGACTAGGAATGCAACTTGAAATTCCCTTGTAGCTCTCCCACTTCATGCTAAATTTTTTGGTTAAAATCTTTTGAAACCACTTGTCCAGTTAGTGAGGGTTCTTATTCACATCTAGACTATAATCCATAGACCCACTTAACCAGATACATAGGAACTGCAAAATGTTGCAACACACTGAGCGTGAACACAACAGTGAAGGCACGAAACCATCGAGCCCCCACAGCTCTCATCGCATTCATTTGTGACATGAAATATATGCTAAGCAAGGGTCGAGGCCAACCTGCATATTAAATATTAATAAATTTTAATCTTTCTCACATATAATCATTTAAATACAGTTGCTGAAAAGGATGGAATTGTGCCTTTTGCCATAACCTAGATGGGCCTGGAGGTAATTATGCTAAGTGAAATAGAACAGAAAGAAAAAGAGAAATACAAGATGGCTTCACTCATAAGCAGAAAATAAAGAAACCAAACAGACACATCTCAACAAAATTCACAGGATGCAAGACTGTAGCATGGGGTGCGGGGAACAAGGGAAAGAAGGAGTTAACAAGCTGGCTGTAAAGGGCACTAGAACTCTGGTGCTGGGTGTGGTGTGAAATAGACACAGACTGCAATGTGAATTCAATAATCTTAAAAAGTATATAGCAATGTAAGCAAAAAAAATGATTTTTTTAATCTTTAAATAAACATTCTAACCTTTATTACAAGAACCTTAACAGATTATCTAGTTTAATCCCCCATCCCCCAAAGTATACATACAAGTAAATCTCAACTTGAGAATTGAAAATAATCAATATTCTAATAATTAATATTAATTGAGTAATATTGAGTTTCATATAAAAGGGACCATCTAAGTATTATAAGGAAAGGGGAGGTCACTAGAGTATCTCATACCAAACAACAAAATAAAAACCCTCAACTACCTGAAAGCAAACTCTCTATGAGGTTATGCCAATGGACACATCATCCTGGTATCTAAACTTCATGCCTTCCAGACCATTCTACAGAAAATATTGTAAAGACCTCCATGATACTATCCTCAATTACAACTTAATATTTCTTTCTTACCACCATTATTTTCTATCCTTCCCATTGTTATCATCTTCTTCCTAAATAGTAAACATTTAGAAAATACATTTCTCAACTAACAGAACCAAATTTAGGATACTCTCCAATATTGTTCTATTAGACTCTCCATTTGAGCTCCCCATTAACTACCCAATTAAGTCCTTGGTCATACAAGGCCCTGTCCAAAGTGATCACCTCTTGCTACTTAAATTTAGATCCACCAGACTTCTCTGAATTTTCTCATTTCCCTTAGTTCCTCATACTCCTCATTCTACAAGACAGCTCTGACAGAATATCTTATTGCTTAAACAAATTTCAAAAGACACAGAAATCCACTCAGCCTTACCTTCACATCCCTCTCAGATGCCCTAAGGGCACCACCACATGCCACTGGCCTCAGAAAAGATCATTCATTCTGCATCACTGCCTACACACATCATGCAGTCAGCACGTTGTCAGTACCTGCTGTTGCTAACTTTGAAAGAGCTGAATCTACACCACAGACACTGTCATTTCTTTTTCCACCCAGCTGTATTGAGGTATAATTGACAAAAATATTATAAATAATGAAGGTACACAATGGGATGGTTTGATAAACATAAATATTGTGAAATTATTATCACAAGTTAATACATCCATCACCTCACAAAGTTACCATTTTTTTGTATATGAGAATGCTTAAGATCTATTCTCTTAGATTTCAAGTATTCAGCATGGTGACTATAGTCACCATGCTGTATACTGGATCACTAGAATTTACTCATCTCATAGCTGAAAACTTGTTGCCTTTGACCAGCATCTCCCCACTTCCCCAACATCATGACACCTGGCAGCCATTTCTACTCTGCTTCTGAGTTCAATGTTTCAGATTCCACATATAAGTGAGATTATACAGTCTTTTTATTACTATGCCTGACTTTTTTTTTTTTCACTTACCAGAATGCCCTCCAGGTTCATCTATACCGTCACTATTGCAGGATTTCCTTTTTATGACAGTAGTCATAAAATAGTGTTACATTGTGTGCGTGTACGTGAGCGCATGTGTATATCATTCTTTATCTGTTTATCCATCAATGGACACTTAGGTTAATTTTATGGATTTAATTTTCTCTGGATATAGGTCCAGAAGTGAGATTACTGGGTCATATAGCAGTGATATTTTTAATTTTTTTAGAAACTTCCGTGTTGTTTTCCACAATAACTGTACCAATTTACAGTCTTATATGTGCTATGAAACCTCTTTAATAATTACACCACTGTTATACTTTTAGTAACACCTTCTAGATATTTCCTGAGGTAGTCCCCCCTCCAAAAATATTATGGAGAAACAAAGTAAAGCTCTATTAAATAGTATATTTGACTACTAGTGAGGTTTTCTATGTAAATACTTTAAATGACTGAAAAAAACTAGCTTTACCAAGTGTCATCATACACTAAATTGAAAAAATACCAAGCAATATTTTTTCACAGGATAAGAAGGTGGTCTTTTCAGACCATGCAATATAAGGCATGAATTAATTAAGTAATGACTTCAAGGTGTTTCTGTTTGAAGATAGTTCTCTGAGGTTTACAAAATGTGGAACACAAAGTGGGGCAAATCCATTTGTGGTGCAGACTCAAGGAATGAAATGGTTCTTCTCACCAATGAAGACTTTCAATTGTCCCTTTCAGTTCCTCAACATGGAAAACACTTATTTGCCACAAAAACAATAAAGAAAACAGAAAAATGCAGTCAGAATGCACTGAATCTCAGTGCATCATTTTCAATTACAAGTAAAGTAGTAAGTTTTTGTAGCCTATTTGAATCTGCAGGAATCGATTGATTAATAAGTGATTAACTTATATTTAAGGAAGTCTAGAACTTAGTAGTGATAAGGGTTCTGAAGCAAGTGAACAGAGATGACAATTTAGGACACATACAATGGAGCACAAAGGAAAGGATCTGAACTTAAGAGAAACTATGTTTAATTATATGGTTATGGACTGTCACCTCCTCTCTATAAAGAAAGAGCTGGAAATTTGTTTAAAAAAACACTATCTAACCCTAAACTATGTCACACATAAATGCATGGAGTGGACTGTTTATAGATCACATTAATTCAAATCTTATTTTATTACCCAATTTAAAGAACCTTTCCAGATATGATGATCCAGAGTCTTATGGAACTTGTACATCACTGCTTTTTGAGGTTGGAAAAATTCAATTCAGGAGAACCCTTGATGAACAATGTCTTTAGTGCCTATGTATGCTACACTTTTGCTTAGAAATATAAATTTCAAGTACACAATGGTGGATCAATTGTTAAGCCCACACCTGGGGCATAGTCTACATACAGCCAAGGACCCATGTTCATGGTCTGAGGCAGGAGGGGAACAATGAAAATGAGCATAATAAAATAAACAAAATGTTTCCTCTTCTCTCTTCCCTCTGCCTGCTGCCTGCCTTCTTTTATTTCTGCCTGCCTTCCTCAAAAAGAAAGAAACAAACAAATTAACTTTCATTAAATAAATTTTAGGTATAAATTGAAAACACAGTAAAGAAGTACTTAAAACTAAGAGAAGTTTTTTGACAGTGGTTTAATGTGACACTGGTTCAGTGTGACAGAACTATTATTCTTATACTCAGGTTCTGGATGAGATCTGAATGCTAATAAATTTATCTTTAAATAGCAACTGTCTCCATCCTCAGAAAGTTGCAGGAAAAAATTTGTTTCAGATGCTATGAATTATATATTACTCATCTTGATCTCAGTCAAATTGATCATTCTTGCTTCACTTGAAATAAAGACATCTTTCTTAATTGAGAATCATAGTCATTTTTTTAAATAAAATTGAGAAACAAACCAGACATTGATTCTCCAATGGCTACCAAAATCATTATTCATCTGAACCAAACAGAAACACCCTTTTAGGAGAGTGGCATAAGTCTTACCTGTGAGGTCACCAAGATGGTGAGTTCAAGGTGTTTACAACCAGAAGCTCAACCTCTTTTTATCTTTTCTTCCTCCCTGATGTTTTACTTGGTCATCATTCTCCATGAGGAGCCTCATCTACAGCAATCCTAGAGCATTCTTTACCCTACTTGTATTAACTGCAACAGAAAGGAAGTTCACAAAATGAAAACTTCTTATCTTAATAACAAAGATAGACCAATCTAATTTAATGATGTCGTGGCTTAATGGCTAAATCTTTAAGGCCAGCCATAAATTGAACTTTATATGAGATGTTCAGGCTATACTAGTTGGAACTGTATCCTAAATACCATAGCAAAACTTATATGAGAAAATTTGTTATAGCATGTTAAAGTGAGAATCATAAGTGTGAGTACTGATAACTGAAAATTATTTCCAAAGAAAACTAATTTAACATTACATTGATATATAAGTAATTGGCAAGATATATTGTCAAGTCCCTCCTATCCTTTGAAAACTAAAGACTGATTTCAAAGTTCTCTTGTTTGCAAGAGAAAAAAATCCAAACCAGTTTCAGTAGCACAACTTGTGAAATCCAAGGAGCTGTAACTAAACAGTGAGATAGGTAACCAGAACAACTTGGCAATTCCTTGAGTAAATTCTCCTCTCCATCCTCTTCTCTCTTATCCTCTCTGCTTCTCTCTTCTCCCCTTACCTCTCCTCCCTCTCCTTCAATCCCATCCACTGATGACTGACTTCTGCAAATAGCAAACTCTGCAAAGTATTTGTGACTTATCTCATGGCTTCCAGTGACTTCCACTGCTAAAGGGAAAACACCTCACCAATGTCTCTTCATAAATGTGCACATAGTCAAATGGCCATCTTACCCAAAGCAAGACTTCTGCTTAATAAAATATTTAGCAAAAACAAATTCAGTGCAATTCATATCAAATTCCCAGGGGCATTTTTTCAAGAAAAGTGAAAAAACAATACTAAAGTATGCATGGAACTCAAAAAAAGATCTTGAATAACCAAAGCTATCAGGAGAAAATAGAAGAAAAATGGAGGAATAAAACTCCCAACTTCAAACTATACTACAGAACAACTGTCATCAAAACAACAACGTATCAGAACAAAAAAGACCAGTGAAATAAAATTGAGAGTCCAGAAATAAAACTACTTATACACAACTAATTTATGACAAAGGAATCAAGAAGACACAATGAAGGAAGAAAAACACAGTGAACAAATAATCTAGGAAAATAGGGCAACTATGTGGAAAAAAATGAAGCTAGATTATTCATTAACCTATGTACAAAAATTAACTTAAAATGAATCAAAGACCAGAATCTACAGAATACATGAAGGAAAGTGTAGGAAAAATGCTCCATAATATCAATCTCAGAAATGTCTTTGGGGAAGCAACATCTACAGCAAAAGAAACTGAAGTAAAAACCAAAAATTAGAACTATATCAAACTAAAAAGTCTCTGTACAGAAAAGAAACCACCACTAAAATAAAAAGCAACCAAATGAATAAAATATATTTGCACAACATACATCACACAAGAACTTAATTGCTAAAATATATAAAAAGCATATACACCTCAACAACAAAAACATAAACGGCCCACTCAAAAAATAGGTAGAAAAGTTGAAAAGCCCTCTCTCTGAGGAAAATATACATATGTCCAACCTACACATTAAAAATTTCTACATCATTCACCATCAGGGAAATACAAATAAAAAATAACAATTACATATCACCTCACACAATTGAGAATGTCCTATATCAAAAAAACTAGAGAGTGGAGTAAAAAGGAACCATCCTACACTGTTGTTGGTAATGCAAATTAGTGCAATCTCTTTAGAACACAGTATGGAGAATTCTCACAAAAAATAAAAATAGACCTGCCATTCAATCCAGCAATCCACTCTAGGCATATGCCCAGGAAAAACAAAAACTCTATTCATAAAAAAAAACATGCATCCCTATGTTCATAGCAGCAAAATTCACAATAGCCAAGACCTTGCAAATAACTTAAATGCCCATCAACAGATGACTGGATAAAGAATTCTATGCAGCTGTTAAAAAAAATGATGAAATCATGTCTGTTGTAACAATCTGGATGGAACTGGAGGTGATTATGCTAAGTGAAATAAGTCAAAAAGAAAAAGAAACATGCACATGATGTCACTCATACGTGGAATATAAAAAGAAAAACAGAAAAATCTCAACAAAATCCACAGGATGCAAGACTGTGGCTGGGGATGGAGGTGAAGAGGCATAGAGCAGGCAACAGGCATTAACAAGGTGGTGATAAAAGGCACTAGAACCCTGATTGTGGGTGTGGTATGAAATGCACACAGACTGAGGTGAAAATCCAATATCCTAAAACCATATAGCAATGAAAACAAAATAAATAAAAAATTAATAAATGAAGAATAGAAAAGAAATATAAGTTAAAATGACCATGTGCTTTGCCAGAGGGAGGATAAATTCATACCATCTTCTGAGAAATGATTTGATATCTGCAAAAGGCTTTAAATACAAATCACAATTTTTGGTCCAATAATTCTAATGCTTTGAAATTTTCAACTGAAATACTAAAAGTTATGCACACACAAAAAATTAATAAATAAATAAAAATAAAAATTCCCAGAAGGGTCAAATGGCCAACACAGGTCAAGAAGATAACTCTGATCATGGATTTTGAAAGCACATCACAATCAACACAGGATTCTGTCATGAGAAAATATGAGCTCCCAGAAAAAGAGAAGATAGCGAGATACTATAAAACACATTTGCATCTGGTTGCAATATGGCAGACTCTTAAGACCTAATGCTCACCTCCTCCCCTCAGAACAATGAAAATACTTATCTGGCAACTATGATCATTGAAAAGGAAAGGGACCAGCATCTCCACAAAAAGAAAAGAAACACATTTCCATATTAGGTAGCAGAAGTCAATTTGTCTCGACCACACCTCCCAGTTCAGAGACTCTGGTCTGTGGGAAAAGACCAATGAAACCAACCCTCTCTGAGTTAAAGCATTTTCTTTTGCAGTGAACACTTCCATACTTGGAAATCGGCTTTCCAACACTGTGATAGGAGCCTTGGCATGGGGTGGAAAGAGGGTTGGCATCCCTATGAACAGAGATGCTGTTTCATCAAGGAGCTGGTATTACTGGAAGTTGCCATTATAAGAAAACCCCAGGGGTGGAGGGGGTAACACACTGGTGCAAAACTTTTGATGCTTACTGCTGCCTTTTCAGAAGCAGTCAGAAACAGAAAGACAGATCAACAGCACCTATGTAGACAGTGCATTATTTCCTGGCAAGCACCATTCCATTCTACTGCTTTTAGGGGAAAAATAATTGAAAGAGTTCCACCAAAATAACAACTTCCTCCAGCCTGCTGCTACAGATAAACAGCTTCCAATCTGCTTGATTTCTGCTGAAAATTCACCCTCAGTCCTCAGGGCTTTTTTTTGCCCCCTCAGGGACTGCCACTTCCCTGGAGAGCTGAAGGACTTTCACAAGGGACTGTATTCCATAAGAACAGTGCCCAGCTCTCTCTCTTTCAACAGCTGTGTTGGGACTGTGCCCTTTTTACAGAATGGGCCCACAACTCTTGGGTCTTTTTCTTTGTTTATGCCTATGACTGAGGAGAAAACCTCTACATTCCCTCTGCCAATTCCAATCCTGTAGGATAGAGTCATAGACCTCAACACTATAGTGCTTCAACAAATCTGAGGAAAACTGAGATGACACATCAAAAGGAAGACCAGCTTTGTGGGCCAACACACACATCTATTCTGTGCAACTTGATGCCCTAATGCAAGTAATTTACATCAGGGATGCCTAACCCACAGAAATATATACGAAGTGCCAAAAAGATCAAAGAGAGAGAAATACACATTAAATGATGGACCAAAACAAAATGGCAGGGGAAAATCTGAATGCAACGGATTTAAGTAAACTACCTAATGAAGATGTTAAAGCAACAGTTTTAATGATATTCATACAAAAATCAGGAAAACAATGGAGGAACAAAAAGAGAACTGCAGCCCAAATAAAATATGAGGCACTTCCAAACAGAATTCATGGAGCTAAAGAACACAACAGCTTACAGAACACAATAGAGGGGTTCAACAGTAGACTTGAAGTGGCTCCCACCAGAATCAGTGAGCTCAAAAACAGGGCAGTGGAATGCACTCAATCAGACCAGCAAAAAGAATAAATAATTAAAAGAAATGAAGATAGCATATGAGACCTGTGGATTAAATAAGAAGAACAATAGTCACTTCACAGTGGTCCCAGAAGGAGAAAAGATAGAGAGTGAAGGGGGAAGAAATACTAGTTGAGAATTTCCATAACCTAAGGAGGGAAGCAGAATTCCAGACAAAGGAAGCTCAAAGAGCTCCAAACAAAAGACACCCAAACAGATCTACACCAAGAAACATCATTATTAAAATGTCAAAGATATAAGATAAAGAGAGACTCTTAAAAGCATCTAGAGAAAAATGGGTTACAAACAGAGGAGCTCTTTGAAGATTGTCAGTGGATTTCTCAGCTGAACATTACAGGTCAAAAGGAAATAGTATGATATATTAAAAGTGCTAAAAGAAAAGGACTTTAACCAAAGATACTCTACCTTGCTACATTTTCACTTATAATTGAAAGAATGATAAAGAGATTTTCAGATAAGCAAAAGTTAAAGTAATGCATCACCACAAACCTAGCTTTACAATAAATATAAGGACAATTCTATAAAATGGGTATAAGGAAAGTTCTATAAAATGGGAAAAACTCACTTAAAAGCAGCTAGTCATAAAAAATATAAAATGTGGAGAGAAAAAAAGAATGAACTGTTAGCATGAGCTCAAGACTTTCTTTCAAGTAATAACAGGTAATATGCATAGAAACTTTTATGTAAATTCCAGGGTAACCTCAAAACATAACTCCCGGGGGAATAAAGAAGAAAATAAAAAGGGAAATGAAACACAACATAACTGATTTCAAATCACCTAAAAAGAGAAAGAGAAAGAGAAGAACAATGATACTAACATCCAGAAAACAATGAACAAAATGGCAATAAGCAGTTACATATCAATAATCACTCTAGATATTAATGCATTTAACTTACCAATCAAAAGACAGAGTGGCTGAATGGATTAAAAAACATAACGAACTTTCTGCTGCATTCAGGAGACTTATCTACATTAGAAAGATAAACATAGGCTCAAAATCAGTGGTTGAAAGACAAATCTACCGGCAAATGGTAACCAAAAAAGGAAAAACAGCCATTCTTATAGCAGATAAAATCACCTTCCAACTAAGGGAAGAAACAAAACATGGGGATGAAAATTATATAGTGATCAAGGAGAAGAATAAATAGTTATTATTAATATATATGAATGAAATGAAGGAGCATCAAAATACATAAAGCAATGGTTAACAGAAATAGAGATATCGACAGCAGTACAATAATGGTAGAATTCAACACCCACTTACAACAATGGACAGATCAACCAGGTATAAAATTAACAAAGAAACAACAGCTTTAAATGACAAATTAGAACAGATGAGTTTAAAGACATATACCAAACACTTCATCCAGTAACTGCAGAATTCACATTTTTCTCAAATGCTCATGGAACAGTCTCAATAGCAAAACTGTGTTGGGAAACAAAATATTTCTTAACAAATCTAAATAGATCAAAATCATGCCAAGCATTTTCTCCAATCACAAAGGCAGAAAGCTAGAAATCAACCACACAATGAAATTGGAAAATTTTTAAATAAATGGAGGATAAACAACATACTTCCAAATGACTCTTAGGTAAAAGAGGAAATCAAAGGAGAATTTGAAAGTATTTGGAAACAAATTAGAATGAAGTCATGAGCTACCAGAACTTATGGTAGCAATGTTTTTAATACTGCAAGATCAATATTAAAAGGAAAATTTGTTGTGATCCAGTCCTACTTCAAGAAACAAGAAAAAATTGCAAATAAACAATATAACCCTACATCTAACACAACTAGAAAAAGAACAATTGAAGCCAAAAGTCTGTAGAAGGAAGAAAATAATAAAAATTCAAGCAGAAATACATGAACTAGACATCAAAAAGAATTCAGAAGATGAAAATAAAGGTGGTTCTTTGAAGAAATATCAAAACTTTGGCTAGGTTAACTAAGAAAAAAATAAAATTATTATAACTAGAATCAAAAAAAAAAGAAGAAAAGTAACAATGGATACTTAAGAAACAGAAAACATCATAGAGACTATCATGAACAAACATATATTTATGAATTAGACAACCTCAAGAACATGGACAGGTTTTTTAAAACATGCAATCTACCAAGATTGAATCAGGAATAAGTGGAAAACCTGAGCAGGACAATCACAAGAAAGGAAATTGGAGAAGTAATCAAAAGTCTTTCCAAAAATAAAAGCCCAGGATTAGATGGCTTTACCAGTGAGTTGTCAACCAAACTGTCAGAGAATGAATACCTATTCTTCTCAAACTTCTCCAAAAATTTTAACAAGGGAAGGGGCTTCCAAACACTTCCTATGAAGCCAAGATTACACTGATACCAAAAGCAGATAAGGATGTCACCAAGAAAGAAAAGTACAAACCAATGTATCTAATGTACATAGATGCAAAAATCCTCAATAAAATATTAGCAAACTAATTCCAACAATACATCCAAAGGATAATCCACCATGACCAAGTGGAATTTATGCCAGGGAAGCAAGGATGGTTCAATATCTGCACATCTATAGAAGAAAAATCATATGATCATTATCAATAAGATGCAGAGAAAGCTTTTAACAAGATTCAGCACCCATTTATGATAAAAACTCTACATAAAATTGGGATAGAAGGAACATACCTCAATGTAATAAAGACCATAGATGATAAATCCACAGCCAACATCACACTCAATGGTGAAAAATTAAAAACATTTCCTCTAAGATCAGGAACACGATAAGGCTGTCCACTCTCACTATTGCTATTTACCATCATACAGAAATCTTAGCCAGAACAATTAGACAAGAAGAAGAAATTCAAATTGTGAAAGAGGAAGCAAAACTACTACTATTTGCAGATGACATGATATAGATATAGATAGCAAACCCTAAAACCTCCATAAAAAAAAATTACTATAATTAATCAATGAGTACAGTGACAGGCTACAAAATTAATATTAAAATTCTGTTGTATTGTTATATGCAAACAATATGATAGAAGACACTGAAATCAAGAAAACTATGCTGTTTACAAAAGAAACAAAAAGAATTAAATACCTCCAAAGATGCTTAACAAAAGAGATCAAAGTCTTGTACCGTAAAAACCGTAAGACTTTCTTGATGGAAACAGAGGAAGACACAAAGAGATGGAAAGATATTCTATGCTCATGTTTGGGAAGAATGAACATTGTTAAAATGACCATCTTTCCTAAAGAAATATACAAATCTAACACGATCGCCATTAAAATCCCACTGGAATTTTTCGAGGAATTGAAACAATTTTTTTTTAATTTGTATGGAATAACAAAAGACCCCAAAAAGCCAACGCAATCATGACAAAAAGAACAAAATGGAAAGTATCACACTCCCAGATCTTGAGCCATACTACGAAGTTATGATTATCAAAACTGTACGGTAGTAGAATGAAAACAGAGACACACATCAGTGGAATAGAACTGAATTACCAGAAATAGATTCACATATATGTGGTTGATTAATTTACTACAAAGGGGCTAAGAGCATATGATGAAGGGAAGTCTTCTCAATAAATGGTGTTGGGAGAACTGGACAGCCACATGCAAAAGAATGAATCTAGACCACTCTCTAAACACGATACATGAAAATTACTTCAAAATGGATTAGAGACTTGGATATTAGATTGGAAATCATAAAATATGCAGAAAATAATATAGGCAAGTCATTTCATGACATCAGCCTTAGAGAGATCTTTGGAGACACAACTCTAGAGGCAAAGAAAACAAAAACAAAAGTAAACGAATGGAACTACATTAAACTAAAAGCTTCTGTATAGCAAAAGAGACCAACACCAAAATAAAAAGACAATCTACAGACTGGAAGAAGATATTTACACAACAAACATCTGACAAATGCCTAATATCTCAAATATATAAAGAACTCATAGAACTCAACAACAGAAAAACAACCAACCCAATTTTTCAAAATGGGATGAAGAATTGGATAGACATTTCTCCAAAGACATACAGATAGGCAATGGAAAGATGTTCTTCCCACTTGTTATTAGGGAAGTGTAATCAAAACAATGCAATATCGCCTTAAACCTGTGAGATTAACTATTAACCAAAATTCTGGGGACAACATGTTGGCAAGGATTCAGAGAAAACGGAACCCTTTATAGTGTTGATGGAAGTGTAAATTGGTGCAACCTTTATGGAAGCAGTATGGAAATTCATCCAAAAAATTGAAAATGGAAATCTCATAGGAGCATGTCATGCCTCTCTGTGTATTGATCCCCAAAACACTGATTTGTAGAGATATATGAACCCCCATGTTTATTGCAGCATATTTACAATAGTCAAGAATTAGAAACTACCTAAGTGCCTATCATAAGAAGAATGGATAAAGAAGCTGTGGTATATGAAATCCTGTCATTTGAGACAACATAGATGGAGCTAGAAAGGATTATGCAAATATCTCCAATGAAAAAGACAAACACCAGATGATCTCAGTCATCTGTGGAATATAAACAAAGCAAAGGAACAGATAAAATAAAAAACAACCCTTGGACATTAACAATAGAACAGAGGCAAAGAGTGGTGAATGGGGTAGAGGGTGGGAGCAAGTGATGGCAGGGTCCAATGAGCAGTGGGGAAGGAATTGGTAATTTGGTAGTGGGCAGGATGATTTGGCATATAACTGAGAAACGGTAAACCCACATATACGGGTTTACAGCCTTTTGTAAATCAAAGCTACATCAATAAATATTACATTTAAAAAATACATGAGCATTAAATCTGATTCCATTAGACAGTAAGATCAAAAGCACTTTTTAGGGAAAGTTCATATTATTTTTCTCAATGTCATGATAGTCTTTAATCGCTCTGCTTTAATTTTCTCAGACCTAATTCCAAATCTCTGACAGCTCTTTGTCCTTTATTTCATGGGTTTAATCAAAGTAATGACAGACTTTTTTTAATGAAGTTCATTCTATTTTTACCTCCTTGAAATCACACAACTCCTGCTTTGTTAGGGTTGATAGAAAAATTGGTTTTTCAAGAAAAAAAAAAAAGAATCAAATAAGCATAAGTCCAGAAACTGACATGTTTTACTCTTTTTAAATAAAGCATCAAAAGGAGAAAAGTGCAATTAAAATACATTATAAATAAGTCACTGCATTTCTACATGGAATGTTTTAAGGCAAAATGGGTCAATAGATGCTCTAAAATCCACAGTCAACTAGTTCACAAATCAGTGGGCTCTTATGCTTGCTTTTGTTTCTCTCTCTTACTCTCTCACTCTTGAAAGCTGGCTAAATAAACACATGTACAAGAAAAATCTCTGCAACTAAAAACCCTTGATGCATTCTGTATTACAATAATAATACTACTCAGAATGTTACAATGGATTAAATCTCTCCTTGTTTACTTGTTAATAATCTGTGTATTGATTTTCCATGCCTTCACTTTTTTAGTCATTTATTACATACATTCTCCACCAATTCTACATCACTAATGATATCTACATAGTAGTATAGGCATCCTTCTCAAACTCACTTAACACTACAGACATCTCCAATGAGGACATAAACTGCACTTCAAAGATTTAAAATGCATATACACATGTGTGTGACTTAGAATATTGTATATTAGAAGTATTTTAGAAGTTTCTGGCAAGCTAGAATTTTTATTGAAGCAAGTTATTTTCTCTAAGATCATTATCTCCTCCATAGTTGTATGTTACTTATCTATCAATATCTCAACCCATAAAATATTCTACGGGGTGCTTTCTTGGTTCCCAGGCACATGGAACACAACCTAGATGGAGTAGTGAGTCTGAGACATGACAATGAAGGCTAAAAAATATGAAGCACTGGCTTGTTCCTCACATGGACGGACAGTAACTCCTCAGGGAGAGCCCTACTCAGCCATAACAAAACCCATAAAGTTATTAACCACTCAAACATTTCTCCTAAGCGTACAACATGGACACCAACAGGGCCTGTAAACAAGGCTCTTTCAATCATTTAGGGCACAGAGCCACATTGAACATGGCCAGTTGTGATGACCTTATGCTGACAACAGTTATAAGGAGGAGACAATTAAGCTCTGGATATTGATCTCCTGACGACTGAAAAGGCAGTTCTTCTATAGGGGAATTAGGAAAACAGGGATGACATTTTCTGAATAGGATCAGAGTTAAAATGCAAACTTTAGCAATGCATCTAATCAAAAATTACTGTACACAAGCACAAAACCAGATGAAATCCAGATCATTAGAATTGGGTTGACTTCTCATATGTAATCTCCCAGCCCTGGTAAAACCCATCCCAGGTTGAATGTTATGTCCAAAACTGATAGTGTAATGAATCTGAGCAGACATTCCTTGAAGACAAAAACTAGGACCTTTCCTTTCTATCTTGGGAATGGCATATAGAGTTCATAGTGTGACAGTCAATTTTATGTGTCAAATTGACTGGATCAGGGATACCCGGATAGATGATAAAACATGCCTGGGTGTCTGTGAGGTGTTTCTGGGAGAGATAAGCATTTTCATCAGTAGACTAAGTAAAGGGCACCCTCACCAATGTGGATGGACATCTCACTTGTTGAGGGTCTGAACAGAACAAAAAGGCCGAGAAAGGGAAAACAGGCCCTCTTTTCTTGAGATGGGACAACCATCTTCTGGACAACAGCATTCCTGGTTCTTTGGCATTCAAAACTCCTAGCTCTTAAAACTTCAGTTTTAACTAAATTATGCAACCAGCTTTCCTAAGTCTCTAGGTTGCAGACAGCAGATTGTAAAATTTTTCAGCCTCCATAATCATGAGTCAATTCCTGTAAGAAATCTCCTTTTATATCTACCCGTTTATATCTATATCATATCTATATGTAAAAATTGTAAAATTGTGCTTTTACCATTGCAATGTTCAAATTAAATCAATTCACTGGGCTGTTTCGTCAAGAAAAAAAAGTGTTTCAAATATTCTACTAAGATCATTAATAAGAATGCAGCAAAGGCAAAAGCAACCGGATGTATTTAGTAAAATTAAAGAATTCCAAGATGGATTTTTCACAGTTTTAAAAGAAAGTAGAGAAACTTAAGCAGGTATTTTCAAATAACTCTTTGCTTAAATCTAAATGGTAGGGAAGAAGGGTGGGGAAGGAATTAGTCATTATCAGGAGCCAAAACCATTCTTACATGGCTTAGTCAGACTCAGAGGAAGAAATGTTTCAAGGACAAACAACAACTCTTATTTCTCACTCACACACCAATTACATAGTTTTTGGACTTAGGAGTATACAGATCTCTTGACAAGTGGGCACTATCACTGTACCAAGGGCAAATTTTCCTCAGTCCCTGTTAAGGGCACTGCCAATTACAGATCTTTCTCGAGCACCTGTGTGACCAAAAATAAATTAGCAACTGGGCGAGGGGGTGAAAGACAGGGAGATTGATGAGCCTGCAAGCCTAGTATCCAAGCATGCTGGAAAGGGAAAGAACAAGATTGCCTATGAACAATGCAAAAATTTTGTAAATGGAGGTTTTTAACATTTTAATATGAGAGCTTAAATGCTTTAACATTCTATTTCAGTTCAGAGTGGTACTCTATAATAGCACTGTCCAACAGAAATATAATACAAGGCACACCTGCAATTTAAATTTTCTAGAAGCCACATTAAAAATAGGTAAAAGGAAACAGATGAAATTCATTTTTATTTTATATTTTATTTAACCCAGTAATTCCAATATATTATCATTTAAACATCAGTAAATAGAAACTGCTATTAATGAAACAGCTTACTTTTTTCCCCACATTGTTTTTGAAATCTTATACTTATAGCACAACCAACATGAGCTAGTCACATTTTAAATGCTCACTAACCACATGTGACTAGTGAGTGCAGTATTAGACAGTAAACAGCTGCATAGACACCCCAAGAATATTTATTCACTCATTCAATTAATATATAACAAGTGCCCACTCTGTGCCAAACACTGTGCTTGGCATTACGTATAGAGCAGTAAAAATCATTAGCACGTTTCTGCTCTAATTCAGCTTAGAGCATGTCATCTTGGCAGGAACAAAGATATTAAGCAAATAATTATCCAAATGTGATAAAGGATACTCATAAAGTGCTAAAGAGTATACAATAGTGTGGACCTAGCTAGCAATGAGGAAGGGAGAGAACAAAGGAGTGTTCTTGAAGAAAGGGACACCAAGTTTAGGGGCTGGGAGAAGGGTAGCTAAAGGGAGAAAAGTTGTCTAGGCACTTAGCAGATCTGATGAGGACAGGAAGTGAAAGAAAGTACATGAGCTAAGAGCATGATGTGTAAGAGGGAAAGTGGCAAAAATTAGGTCAAAGAGGTAGGAGCCAGAGTCCATCAAGGATGTGGGCTTTTATCATAAATTTGAGGGACAGTTTCAGGATAATGTTAGAGGGGGTGTGGCATGGTCAGATTGCTTATTAAGAAGATAAATCTGGCTATTGAATGGAAAATGCACTTGAGGTTATAGTTTGGAAACCAAGTAGGAGGCTACAGTAGAAGCCCAGAAGAAAGAAGCAGTGGTTCAAAATAGGATTTTAGAGAGAGATGCAAGAAATATATAGAATGCAGACTCAATAGGATCTGATACCAAAGACTCATTCAGATGTGAGCAGTGAGGGGTAGGGATGCCAGCCAGGTTTCTGACATAAGCAACCAGGTAAACGGTAGAGCCACTGGTGAGCTGCAGAGAGAATGAAGAGAAGGTTGAAATAAAAGAAAATGAATTGCATTTTGAACATGCTAACTTGAAGTGCCTATAATACATCCAAGAAGAAATATCATTTAGACAGAGACACACATCTGAACCTGGAGAGATTTGAAGCTCAAAGTTTAATTTCAGGTGTCATTGGCAAAAAGATCTGAAATCTCAGAAGATGAAGTCACCTAGGACCCAAATTCTGGCAGAAAGTAAATCCTGAGAATCTTGATCTTGTAATAACTGAATAGCAAAGAACTGCAAGATGACTACTGAGACGTGGCCAGGGATTTCAGATGATAAAAAAAAAAAAAATGCAAAAGAGTAACAAGACAGGGAAGCCAAGAGTTTTGGAGGGGAAGAAGGAATGTGTTGAATGTGTGAAAAGTTCATAAAAATTCAATCAAGAATTGTCCATCAAATTTATAAACAAGACAATTTTGTAAAAGCAATTTCAATGGCATGACAGAGGCAGTTGGATCAGGAATATGAGACAGTATGTATCAACAACTCTGGCCATCAGGTTATGACAGGAAAGTGAGTCAGTGCAGCACCCTCACCTCTTTCTTCCATTCTCCATTATCCTTCTTTTATTTGACAATGTCTGATCCACCATAATAGCAATGCTGACACACACATATTTACAGTTATATATAAAAGGTCTGTTTGTAGCTAGTTAAACAAGCATCATACCCACAATAGGAATGGAGACCAAATACTATGAGGTGATGTTTTGTCATCAAAAAATGCTTCTTCTTTGATACTTCTAAGTATAAAAGAATTGGCACAGTGGTCAGATTTTCCTAAAACATCCTTCTGATGCTAAGGCACGTCCAGTCTACCCAACTGCACATGTGTAAATCTACTCCTGGCATGTGGTGATCTTCATTATTCTATCTTCCCACCTTTAGAACCACTGGGCAGAAAATACCCACAGGAAATATGCAGGCCAGTGAGACACAGATGATAAAGAAAGAATAAAAATGTATCACCAGACTTGAGGACAAAAGGGCAACCTGTCAATTCCCTTCTAAGATTCTTAGTAGTTTGTCCATGGTCAGAAAAGGCATAGCTTTCCTTGATTTCAGAAAAGACAGTGGAAAAACAGAAGCCAGATCTCAACTCTTCCTGGATTTAAACCCTGGTGCCCTTGCAGGTTGCTGCATTTCCTTAAGCAAATCACTTCCACATTCTGAGCCTCCCACTTCTTTATCCAAAGAAAAGGGGGGTCTAATAATATCTCCCTTAGTTTTGTGGTAGAAATTAAACAGGAAAATGCTTAGGATGGAAAATGTTCAGTGGGCTGTCTGGCATTTAGTAGCTTATAGTTAATAAATGGTCATTTCTTCCCAGAAGAGGTTTTGATCCTTCTGATTAAAATGTTCTCTACATGTGTATTAGCCACCCACCATCCCCACCTACCCGCCTTCCACCACTCTCTGTGGCTCAGGCAACTAAGACACATGACTCTGTAGCTCAGGCAACTAAGACACATGCTGTGAAGCCATGGAACTAGGTTTGAACAAGGGACAAGGATGGTGGGGGAGTAAAAGAAGTGCTTCACAAATGTTCATTAAATGGCATAAACAGAAGAATCTAAATGATCATTAGAACCCAGCAAGTTAATATGTCAACATATTTTGAAGGAGTTAAATAAATCTTGAAATCACACCATTATCTGACAGATGGGTAAGTAAAACAGTCCAAGGCATGGTCATTTCAGGCTTCCCAGAAAACAATGAGGTACAGTGCCCTGTAAGGTACTTCGCTTACCTTCCCACACAAGGAGATTTTGTCATATATATATGCTTGCTGACACAATGGGAATCCCAGTACTACATGTTGAATTTCAGAACCACAAACTTATTTTTTAAAAGATTTAGTGTTACAGAATTTTTCAAATTTCATTTCATAATTTGGAGATTAGTAGGCCTATATTTTGCTTCCTTATCCATTATCCTAGCTTTTGAACTATAGATCATTTGTCTAAATCTCAGGGTCCTCTGAATCCTCTGAAATAAATTTCTCCGATCTGAGGATCTAAGGCAATGCTCCTTCCATGCTCTCCCAGCACAATCAGTGACAGTCATTGGAAAGATCCAACATTTTTAAACCCTTTCAGGCCCCCTTCAGAAAGCAAATAAAGTGCTTTGAATCAAAAGGACATTGTTTCACAGTTAAGCTATTTAATCTAACCTAATGTACATTTTTAGAGTACATCTGTTAGCAATTCAATACTCTTTATAATCTATTTTTGACTCCTCTAACAACCAAGCCAGATTCAGGATGAAGAAGTAGTAGAGTCTTGCCCCGCCACTAGGGCCATGTCTCCATCATGGTCCACACCAGGCAGACGCCCAGATGATGAGGACTGAATTAAGAGCAAAATCTTACATGCGGAAGTCAAGATGTCCCACAATCTGGTCAACCTCGTCTTCTACATCTCTCTCATGTAAACACTACAAACTAATAGACTTTAGCCACTAGCCACTCCCAACAAACCCCTCACTCTTTCTCATCTTGCACTTTTCGAATGTTGTTACATTTTCAGGATTGGCTTCCTTCCATCTCCACCTATTCCAACCTACCTATCCTTCAAAGTCCACTTCAAATGTCTTGTTCAACACAAGCTGAAAAAAATTCTCTCTCCACTGAATGGCCACAGACTCAGATTATACCCTTCCCATGGTACTGTGCATGTACCAAATTTAACCATACTCATTTGGAGATAAAATCCATTTGTCCTACTGATCTGTAAGTTTCTTGATGGCAAAGATCATAACTATATGTGGCACTAATTCTTTACAACAAATAAGTGTTCAATAAATAACAATCTCTGTTTTTAAAAGTCTTAGGAAATGCTCTGTAATACTACACACATTGTCTCCTTTTTCATTTTGCCTAACGTTCAAGGGTTGTGTGAAAGGATGGGCAAAGCTAAGGTCCTTTTAACTAGTTTCCAAGCTTTGCATCACTTACCACATTCTAGCTTTCCTTCCTGTCATCAGAACATTTTCATTATGGCTTTCAGTATAAAACCAGATGGGGCCCCTCAAAGAACTTTGTCCTCCTTTGAGATGATACTTCCTAAAAAAGAATTTCAACTGAAATGTAAATTTGTTTTTCGGCCTGTAGGCTGGTCCTGTAGATGTTGACATTTCTATTGTAACAATACAGTAAGCATTTTTATCGTGTGAGAAAACATCCTTCCTACTACATAACAGCTATATAAATCTCAGAGACCATCACCTACCACCCAGGATCTCATCAGAAAGACAAAGTTCATTTTGGGGATGGTAAGTGCTCTCTGTGACTCTGTCTAAAGAGGAGGTGTTCCTGAAAAGCCACCTGCTGAGCACAGAATTTTAATAACTTGAACTGACACAATATATAATCATTCCTTATTTGAATCTATATCACATTCACTGTGTAAGAGATTCTTCTTCCTAAGACATGTTTCCCTCACCTTTGAAGATTATTAAAGTAAAACATTCTCCTTCTGCATCTTTTTTTGGATTTTGATAATTTTTAAAGAAGAGAGAATTCTGTACTCCTTTCTGGAAAACCTTAAACCAAATTATTTTCTAGAATTTTTCTGACAGCTTCCCCTCCACATCAGAGACTCTGCTTGAACAACCATTTACACAAGCAAGTGAGGTAGAGAGAGAGAGACAGCTCAGGCTTCTTCTATGGAGCTTTGCTATAGGGAAAAAATTCCCAGTTGCTGCTGCTACTGCTGCAGGACAGATTCTACAGAACTTTTCCGAGAGGTCAAAGTTCAGGAACAGCTGCTTGATTTTCAGTTAAATCCTAAACTTTGAGAAATCTGTTTCCAAATTAAAAAAAAAAAAAAAAACAGATGAAAGACCATAAAGGGGACATAAAATGTGGACAAAGCACAAGCAGCTTTCAGGATCAAATTTTACTCATGTGTGGAAGTCAAGATCATGTTTACACTAAAGTAGCTTTCACACTACACGTTAACAACAAGCCCACTTACCCACACCAAACCACAAAACCGCACAGGGTGGAGGTCAGGCAACTGACGCGAAGGCAAACTGCACAGTCGTGTCCCCTTCTTCCCTGACACTTCCATGAAGAGACCCTCAAAGCAGCACAATTTAAAGTGTTGCGAAGCACCACAACCCACTTTGAACTCTTAGCTGTTCTGTGATTCTTTAGTAAACTGAAAGAGGGCAGACCTTTATGCCTCTGTACCTCTAGAATAATTCACAGAGCTTGACCAGAAAGCTATGTTGCTGCCTAAATGATAAAGGGATAATTCTAATTTAATTTAAAAGGGTAAGCCATTAGGGGACTGAACACCTCAGGGCTTATTCACAAGAGCTAAGGCCCTTTATTATTAGATTTATATATCCCCAAACCACCAGATCAAAAGTGAGCGAAAGTCATTTCCACATAATGACTCTCTGGTAGCCTATGGATAATGAGTTTGTTATCTCCATCCATCTCTCATTAGGAAGGGATTGGCCCCTTTACAAACACAGTACAGAGTGGCTAAACTTTATATAAAGCTTTCATGAAGAAAGACCTGGGCGGAATTTCCAAGAGCATCAAGCGAAGCAGAGGTTCACCTCATCTTCAATGACTGGTTTGGTACTTTGACATGCTTCCATTTCTGAAGATATACAACAAATACACCTGCCTGAACAACCAATTTTCAATAGGGAGTCTTTGTCAACATTAAGGATAATGGTGTGCATGGTAATAAAAAATGTACAACTAGAATTTACAGCTATATTTTTCTATTATTCTATGTCCATGGCCAAGCCCAGTAAAGACAACAATCAGCAATGTCCTTATAGGGTAGGTGGGCTTTTAATTTGAGGTGGCTATTCACCTACCTTCATGATACCCAAGTCAGCTCACCCACAACTTTGAGCTCTTATGAACAGAACTTCCCAGTCCACCAGGACTGACCATGTCAAGAAGGCTCCAAAGAGGAGACTATGAGAATATAAGTAAACTAGACACACTCTTCTGCTCTTCTGTGTCCTGGAGTATAGTTTTGTGACTTCTTGTTAGTTCAGTAGTAAACATCAAACTAATCTTTAATATAGTCCAAATTAACATTCTCATCAATCTTCAAAACCAAAACAAATTTTGCCATTAGACCTAGCTCGCCAAATCAAGGCAATGTGTACACTGCCAAAGCCATGAGAACACCTTAGTCCTACAGCAAGCAAGCATTCTTCACCCTAGATACACATTAGGATCACCTGTAGAGCTCTTAAAATCCAGATACCGTGGAAGCATCTTAACTAAATCAGGATTCAGGGGTGCTTATATTGTTCTTCAAGTCTCCATCATTGATTCCAAAGTATATCAAGGTTGAGAACCACTACTGCAGAAGATATTTCTATCCTACTATCAGAACGCAGTTCTAGGATGACCATTTCAACCAGGTTTACTCAAGACTCTCTTTGTTTAGAACTGAAAGTCTCACATCCCAGACCCCTTCAGTTCCAAGAAAAACAGGACAGTTGATTAGACTAGTATGGAATTAAGTTTTATCAATAATTAAGTTTCAGCTCTATCACAAAGAAGACTCTTTTTATGCTTCTTATACTTGCCATTGACAAACCAGGTCAAATCCAAATCCACCATTACTCATATACTCTATGACTATTATTCTATCACTCATTTTCCATCCAAAGGACTCAGAGAAAAATGTCTAAGACCCAAGGGATGTTGACTCATGAGCAGAGGAACTACTTGAAAAAGCTAAAAATAGATTTCAATGAACATTTATTAAAAGCCTACTACATGCCAAGCAGTTTCAAATGCTGTGGATCAAAGATGAATAAGGAAAAAAAGCTTATAGTCACAGACTGCTAGCACTTTCACAGCCAGGGGAGAAAAAGGAGAGGACCACGGGAAAAGAAGGAAAATGAAGGAGCAGGTTTAAAAGTAAGGCAGGAGAATAAATTTGTAGATTTTATACTATAACTTTGAACTTTAACATTTGTGAAAAAATATGATACATATCTGCTCAAAATAAAAATGTAATGCTAGGAGAACAAAGACGGAAACTTCCACACATGATTTTTTCAAAGCATATTTCTTCATCTTTCACTTCAGAAGATGTTTTATTCCTAAATTTCAAAAATCAGGGTAGATGAGATGATTCGGAACCACTTAAAACTTCTAGAAAATACAAGGTCAATGACCACTATTAAGCCTGGAGTACATCTGAGCTAAAGGAAGCTACTGCCTGGTAATTTTCTCCATTTTGAAATTTGTGCTCATTATGCTATAAATAATTCTCTCTTGTGAGACTCACTTAAGAAAAGCAAAAAAATAAGAATAGCACATATGGTGAACTGAAAGATCAAGGTACATGGAATAAGATATGGAAACAAACAGTAAAGAGAAAAAGTAATCTCAGAACTTTACACAAAAATAAAATACAGCTCTCCTTTTTAAAATCAAACAGAACTATAAGAAAATTTCAGCATTCATTCTAGAACATTCTCAGCCACAAGGCAAACTTAATTGACCCACTGTAGATAGGTTTAAATCTGTTGTTTTTCTAATTCTCCAGAAAAGGCAGTTATCGGTTCATTCACCTTTCATTTTATTTTCAAGTCTCATCAGAAAGTCTAAATAGATCTCTCTTTTGCCCTATTTTTATTTCATTCCTGAAAAAAAAAAAAAAATTCATCACAACATCAAGCTTAAAGTTATCAAGGAATATTTAAGTTCGAGATCCCCTTTTATTTCTTACTAAGAAATAGACACAAGAAAAAGAGGTAAGAGTTGTTACTTCTTTAAGTTACAACTTCAAGGTTATGCCCTGGTGGCCTTCCAGTCTAGTATACCCTGGGAGTAGTGCCACATACATTCTCAGGTCCAGGGTTTGATAACGTGCTTCTTCCTCTCTTCCTGCCTGCCTGTCTACTCACCTTCATTCCTGCCTATGCCTTTCCTTTAAAAATAAATTAATTACAGTTCCGAAGGACCAATCACATTGGTTATAGTTCTATATAATTTCTAAAATGAGCTCTTTATTCAGTTAGCTTGTACCAGTTGCAATGATTGTTGAATTCTGTAAGTTTGTTATGCCACATAGGTAGCTGGAAATCAGCCATGGTGTGAATGTTTAAGCCACAGAAATTGGCAAAGCGACAATCTTTTTTCTTTTGTAAGATGTTATTGAACATTTCCCAGCACACCACCTATTCTAACTCACCACAGATCTTGAAGGTATTAAGAGTCAGATACAACTTTTTAAATAAAAGACAAAGTCTAGATCAGAAAAAATAAGAATCTCATTGAAATGGCCAAAGGAATACAGAAAATGCAAATTTTTTTCCTATCAAAGTGAAAGAATATGAAGGAAAGAAGTTGTTCTGTATCTCGGCTCAAAACAGATCTCCCTTTAAAGAAGAGGTGCAAAAATAACGCCATAGTATGGATAGAGTTGACTCTTTGGAGGCACAGAGAAATTATGCTGCAGATGCCACACACAACTCCCCTTCCAGCCACCTTGTCATGCCATGTGCAACGCAGGTTAGGAAGACTGTCCATAGGGCCCCTAAGAAGGATCAGGCACTTTTTTATATGAGATCTATCCAGTTTCACAGGCAGAATGCCTTTCCTTTCCACAACCCCTCAATATGCCCTTCATGAAACGGAAATACAGACTTTGATTCCAAAACCTTCCCTCTCTCATACCAAAGTCATGCTGGCCAGGGGAGGAAACAGCAGTTTCTTTTTCCCCCATTCTGAAGGTGATGTTCAAGGAAAGAGATGTTCTATTTTTGTTCATGCTTTCCAATCAGAAACACAAAATTACCGATAGTCCTGACTGCTTGGTTTCTGTTTATGTTTTTATCCAAACATGTTGAGACACCTGTTTCCTATTTCTTTCCTAGATGCTGCTTTATTTGGCCAGTGTTTCCCTCCTAATCTTTCATATCCCTTTCTGTGACAGCCCAAAGTGACGGTGCAGCAGGTCAGCCTTTCATTGATTTAGCAATGTTGCCCTTGGCATGAAGAGGTGGAGGGATGTTTCCAGTTCCTTACAAAGCATAAATGTAGAAAATTGAGTTTTACAAAAGGCCATCACGCTCTATGTGAAAACCTTCCTTAACCAGCTTGGGCTCCAGAATGCTACACGGACCGCTCACAACAGCAGTTACAGGTGCCCTCCGGAATCCCCCTCAGGTCCTGATACCCATATCAGGCCACCAGTCCCCTACCTGCATGGCACACCAATGCCTCCTCCAGTTTCGATACCCTATGTGTGGCTGCGCTGTCATGGATCATCCTTCTTATTTCACCCAGACTCTGATATCTCTTGATATCTGATGCCTTTAAACTCCTCAGGTATAGAACAGAAATTCCCAACAGAATTTCCTACAAATGTTCCTATGCTTGGTGCACCCTAGTGGAGTAGTAGTTTGGGCAGCTGCCTTCAACTGGCTCAGTTCACATACATCCCAAGGTCCCTGGTTCGAGAACTGGAGGTGTGGCAGGGAGGTTGCAACCAGAATGAGCAACTAAATAAAATACAGTGCTTCTTCCTCCTCTCTTTTCCTTCCTGTCTACTCACTTTCGTTCCTGCCTGCACCTTTTCTCAAAAAAAAATTTTCCTATGCTCTACAGAATGACAATAGAGAATGGAGGAAAGGTGAGGGGGAGAGAGAGAGAGGAGAGACAGAGAGAGGGAGAGGGAGAGGGAAAGGGAGGAGGAAGAACAGGGACATTTTCTGTCCACTTGCCTCTGCAAGCTCATAAAACTGAACGCTTTTCCTTCCACTGCCTTCCATGTCCCTGAGTTACCAACATCATTCAACTGGGGCGACACCCTCAACACTGTAACCACACAACATTTGCAATTCCCCTACCTCTTAACACTTTACTCTTCTCCCAAGATATTTTGCAGGGAAGGGAGAAAAGGTTAAGAAAAAATTATTCTACAGTTGCAGTCCTGGGAATCTTCAACTCAGAGAGGTGCATTCACACAATGAAGTTATAGCCAAAAAAAGCTCGGCTTTCCTAGAACCCGTAAAAAATAATAATAACTTTTAAAAAGGAAATAGAAAAGCATCACAGAATTAGATGTCACTAAAAATTTTAATTCAAGATGAGTAGTTCACTGGGCTCTGACTACTTTCCTTCCTGAAATGACACTGATAAACTTGATACCAAAAGGCAGGAAACAATAAATGAGCCTGTCCTTTCCCAGGCAATGCTGAGGAAAGTAAAAGAAGCATGACAGAAACAAGCTGGAAATGACAATATAAAAGGAAGAAGGTTTTCTAGAAGTTGTCCCCATTGTGCCTAGTTAGTAGAAAGTACAGGTTACACGGTACACTTTGGAAAACTACAACACTCATTAGCATCTAAAGAAAAACAATGTTTGGCCAAAGGAGGTCTGAACAGTTTGCTTTCAACTACTACTATAATGCAGCTAATTATCTCTGTCTGCCAAACTATTATTTTTCAGTTAATCTTTTGTTGGTGGGATCATAAAAAAGATGGGGAAGCAAGATTTTTTAACCCTTCGTGACTGATCAGGATCTTCATGCCCCCTCACCTCCAGTTGAAACTGATAGCATCTAACAGCAGTCTCCCACACAGGTGCACAAACAACCTGGGGTATGCAGGATGCTCCCCTAGAATGTTGAAAAACATTAGGACTTCTGTCTTTTACACAATTAATCTCTTAAAGGGGAAAGAAATTGAAATCTACTAGTATTGAATCTATGGCTCAGTTCCAGCCACCTCACTCAGGTAGGTGTCCAATTGCCAGGTAGTCAGATGTCACCTGTCTAGGACATGCATCCAAAAGGGGAGTGGGAGGAGATGATAGGCCTGCCCTTGCTTGTTCTTTGGTTTTCCACATTTTGCTCTATATGGCAGTTTCTGTGTGCCAATTGAGTGGACATGCATATCACATTATCTAATTTAAATCAAACTAATGCTCTGGTGACTTCGAGATATTTCTGCAAAGAAACGAGCATACAAATAATGTGAGTGCAAGCAAAATTATAAGATGGAAATGGCAAAGCAGACACTTCTACTTCAGTACAAGCTCTTTGTCAGCTATATCCTTAACCCATCCCTTCAAGATAAATGAGATGTTTGTAACAATAAGTGAGAAAGTAACTGCTTTTCAAAAGAAATTCATGTGTGAAAAGAGCATTGTGAAAATGAATGTTTGGAAATCTTTCTATCATTATATGATTTTGTTGAAGAAAACAATGTTAAGTATATCGCTATAAACACTCTCCAATCTAAAGACTGTTTTTAAATCTTCCAAATGAAAATTTTCAGTGGGTTTTGAACGCCTTTGTTAAAA
The DNA here is from genome assembly GCA_004363575.1 of Solenodon paradoxus. Taxonomy (NCBI): domain Eukaryota; kingdom Metazoa; phylum Chordata; class Mammalia; order Eulipotyphla; family Solenodontidae; genus Solenodon; species Solenodon paradoxus. The sequence continues at coordinate 2,120,092 of RJWH01000027.1, forward strand.
ACATTAAAATGCATTACCTTCAAATTAGTTTTGCAAAAACATCTGATTGAGATCACAGAAGATGAACATTTGCTAGTCATATTTCAATGAAAACCATTGCAGAATGAATTCTGGGTTGAAATACTTGCATGATTAAGTAAGATGCATTCCTTCTCTACTTGGACATTTTTGAGGAATATTTTTCAACTATGACAATAATTGAAAACCAAGTCTCAAAATAAATATGAATTTGAAACACATCTCCTAATTGCTTCATTGCAAATGAAATGAAAAACTAATAAAGTACATTCAAGTCCATTGCTCCCGTTTCAAAATGATAATAAAACTTTAATGAGAGCAAAAATATTTTTAATGATAGTAAATAAGATTCAGTATCATTTTTATGTTTATTTTATGTGTATACCATCCTTTCTAATTCCTTCAAATGTTATGTTATAATAATATATAAGAAGAAATATACATGGCTATTACAGGATAGATGTATAAATGATAAATATATGTAGTTGAATCTTCAAAAATATTTTACTGATAGAAGAGCAAGATCCAAAAAGTTTTGGCTCCTCAATGGTCTACAATAGCTTCTGGTCTGGTAAAAATTTACTTCTAACATATTACGTGCCCATTATGTAGACCAAATAGCAGAAATTTTTTGGTAGACAAGAAAGGAAAGGAGCAATAAAAACAAATTCCAAGGAGCGAATCAATAAGGCCTCAGTTAAGAAAAATAAAATGCACTAAAACATAGTGCACAAGACATAGGTTTTAAGTATTCATATTCATCTCAGTATCACAATGGGATGCCCATGGTGATTCTAGTTTTCTACTCTAAATGAATTCAATAATTCTGGATATGATTAAAGTATGCTTTTGCTTCAGAGTTTCTAAAACCACTTAACAATGTTAGGATGAAATTTGGGTATGCTCTGGTGGCCTAGTGGATTAATCCATTGCAGACAGTCCACATATATCCCAAGGTTCCTACTGCAAGACCCAGCTAGGGGGAAACAACCAAGATGCCCTTGATGAATTTAAAGCTTCTTATAAGTCTAGGATTTTATGAGTTTTTAAAAAGGTTGTTTTTGTGTGTGTGTGTGTGTGTGTGTGTGTGTGTGTGTGTGTGTGTGTGTGTGTTTTAATTCAGGAACAGGAAAACTTGACCCACTGTAGCAAGGAAACTGTCACATCAGAGGAAAATCAGTGTAAGCTAAAGTGACTGGGTGCAGCCTGGTCTGAATGGGGAAGACAGTGCTTGTTTGATTTTAACACTAATGGTTGCTTTCAGCAAATGCCACAATCTTGGCAGGTTTCTGCTTCTAATGTCATTTTGCCACTTAAAGAGGACAAGGAAATGTTAAAATCCCATAATCTCTACTAATCTGTGATTCAAAACTCACCCAAAGATTAGGACATCAGATGTGGCATCTTTCAGGACTTTCTCTCCCAGGTACTCAATTCATTTTATTTCAAATGGGAAGAAACAAATCCAGGACTGCCAGATTTAAACTTTCTAGCATTTTTATCTCATTCAACTATTATATCTGTGATCATAACACTGCTGGCTCAGAAGCAGCAAAAGACCAGTTTCAAGAGTTCTTGCAACTATTTAGTTGCTGGATTAAAATAGATGTCTGGATAGAAGAGACATCTGCTTAAAAGAGAAAAGCAAAAATATCTTCCACACTATTAAAACTGTATAACCTTCCCCAACTGGGTGATGGTGGGCTGGGGGTAGACAGGATGGCAGCCCGTAGACATTTTGAGGTTATGTCTGGATCATGTTCTTCATTACTGAGAGTTGATATCAAACATGGCATTAAAAAAGAACTTCCCAGGAGCCCTAAAGGGGTCATTAACTTTACAATAGTTCAAACAGTTGTCTGCTTGTGGCTTCTAAGAATAGAGAATGTCTGAATTATTTTCCATATTCCAGAGTTAGGGATGAATATTATACCCTACATAAATGTTTTATTTATAAATAATTTGAAATGGCCTATGAACACAAAACTGTTAAAGGTAGAAAACTCTTCCCATTATAAATAAACATTCATAGCTTTTAATCAAGTATAAAATCCTATCTCCTGCTTGAATAATTTTCTTAAGTAATTAGAATATGCAAATCATAAAGAAAAATGTCTTACGGGTAATGCTATGATTATATGACAAGACTCTGTATCAACAGTCAGGAATGTCACATTACAAATGTCCTTGAGAAGAAGGCAGGGTAGATACTATACAAACTACCACAAAGCTCAAAATAGACTCACTTGCCTTATCAACCACTTTTTTAATCAGGATCATGTTTGCACATTTTTGTTGATGCAGAATCTATGAACAGTTTATTCCTCAGTTCAAGATGTCCTTTTGGACAAGCTGGTTTCCAGAATCAAGGAGTTAATGTTCACATTTTACATTATGCTGCATAGGTTAATTATGAAGCAGGTAGTGGGCATTTCATTTCCAACAGAGATAGACATCTCCACAGGGATGAGGGTAAGAGGAGAAAGATGTGACCTTCATTTCACTGTCGATGAAGTGAATATCCTGAGTGAAAAAGCTGTGGCGGTCAGATGATGCCACACAGCTGCTGACGGAAACTTGAAATATTCTGAGGTGCTAGAGGAGATCCAAGCCTGTTTTTATTTTCTTATTTCCAAAAGCTTTAATACCATTTCTCCACACATTAAGATGCTCCCCATCTCTCCCCACCACTCCTTTTCAACAGTGTCTTACTCGGCGCTCGGCAGCATTTCCAGCTGGGGAGAGTTATTTTTGTCCCCAAACTCAAGTATCTGACTTTTGCTTCTGTCCACAAGTGTCTGTGAAAAACTTATTTCCCCTCTTAGGCTCTTTAACATCTTGTCACCTCATAGAAATGACCTTAACACAATCCAAGGCACAATTACCAGAACAGCAGCACACAGATTCAAGCAAGTTTATTCAGTTCCTTTTTTCAAATTCATTCCATTCTGAAAAGCAGACCTCAGCTGCAGTTTAGAATCAAATGCGAGACATAATACTAATAGAAATAAAATCGGTAGCCCAAGGAAACAGCACCATCAATTTTTATTGAAATCCTTTATTGGCTAAAGTCTAGCTTCTTTTAGGTTTAAGTAAATGTCTTTCAAGTGCTAAGGCCTATGAACCTGTTCAGCTATAACTACTTTGTGGGTAAACAAAATTTCTGACCTTTGAATTGTCAATCCAAAAACTGTTATCAAAATCTATTGAAAACTCCCAAAGTATACCTCTGAAACAATGCAACACTTATTATCTGAAATTCTCGACACTTCTTTGGAGAAAATTCCACCTCTCATCAGCTTATCCCAGTACCCTTTCTCTATACAAAACCCAAAATGCTAGTTCATATTAAATTCAAAGATCTGTATGGGGAAGAAAACTGAGTAAATTTCTCTTGGTTAAAGCAAAACTACAAAAAATTGCTCCTATAAATGAAATCACAGGAAAAGAAAGCTCAAGTGAAACAAAATAGCCCTCCCCTCACTCAGTCAAGGTTTTTGGTAAAAGTTTGTGATTTATGAGCGGTATATACCCATGGTTGTTACCTGCTGCAAGAGAAGTGAACAGTATTTTTAAGTTTCAATCCTATGAATTTCCCTCTAAAAAAAAATGATAACCTGCTGACCAGAGAGAAGAATTAGCCATGGATAGCCAATAAATACTATTTTATGAACTTGAGGGCCCCCTGGGGACCATTATTTTACCCATGAGCTAGCTTTTTAAACGGGATGGATGAGCACATGGGCACATTAGAGATGCCATCCTGTGGCCGTTAACTGTCTGTGCATCTCCCTCTGAGACGCCAGATACAAAATAAACTGCCGCCCTGTAAGATGAGACCTTAAATGATGAAATTTAGTTTCAAGAGTCACAATGAGCTATGCCTTATTTTATCCCATCACTGAAGACCAGTTGCATCTGTTCTTTATAGGGGTGTGTGTGTGTGTGTGTGTGTGTGTGTGTGTGTGTGTGTGTGTGTGTGTGTGTGTGTGCGCGCGCGCACGTGTGTGTGTGTGTGTACGGTTCTGTTGTTGCTTTTTGGTCTTTCTGGGTTATTTTTCTCTGTGTCACTGACTCTAATTCTCTCTCTCCATCTGTAGAGGAAGGAAAAGGGCTGGGGCAATGGGGAAAAAAATTCCATCTTTCTCCTTTTATGTCCTTTTTCTAGTCTCTCTCCCTTTTTTTCGATCCCTAGAGTCACGCTCCTTCTCTCCCTGTCTCACTTTGGTATTTCAATTTGGGTTTTCTTGTTTTGCAGGGAACAGTACCAATTTTACACTCCAGGAAATGAGAGAATACAGCTGGACAAGGAGTTCCCTGGGAGTGAATCACTATTGTTCCCAGTGGTTTTATTTGTCTTTTTTACAAGTCTCCTTGCTGCCCACAAAAGTGCCAAGCTCCTGATAAATGGGACAGCGAAGTGTCACATTTTTCCCCTCTAAATGCAGCGTAAACTTTCACAGCCTTGCTCCACTGCACTGAAAAATGAAACTATAACTACATGCTGGGAGGTCCTTAAAGAATTCCTTTCTAAGCCGAGCCCTGGAGCACCTTCTGCGTGGCTAAACAAGTGCTTTCAGGAAAAAAAAATATTTATCCTTATAAAATGATTTCCCACAAGAAAACTTTGGTTCTACAGCTATGTTTCCCAGGAATCCTAGTTACGCTCTTGACATTAGAACTCATGAGTGATAAGAAGCAGATGGAGAAGAGAGGAGCACTGAGTCGCATAGACCTTTCTCTTCCCAGAATTTTATTAGTTCCCAAAATAATAGAATGCTTTGCAGGCTTCAGTAAGCCACCATTATTGATGAGCCTCCATCCACAACTAAATTGTTTCACACCTGTAGGCCCTGTGGACTCGAATCAGGGGTTGGAAAACTGGCTCATAGGCTCCATCCAACCCATCGAGCTCTTATAGGTTTCCTTGGAACACAGCCACAACCATGTGCTTGCATAGTGTCTGTGACAGCTTTTGTGCTGCAAGAACAGAGTTCAATCGTTGCCACAAAAACTGTAGGGCCCTTTACAGAAACAATAGAGACACCAAAAATTTGTATCACTCACTGAGTATTTGCCATGAGAAAGTGCTGGATGCTTTAAATGGATTATCTCATTTGTCACAACCATATGAGTGAGGCATTATTCTTGTCACCATTTTAAGAGAGAAAATAAGCATAATGTATATGTATGTAGATGAGATCACCAGAAAGTACACTTTAAATAGTTGTTAATCATATCTATCAATTATATCTTAGTAAAGCTGAAATTAAAGAAACAGAGAAACAAAAAAAGAAGAAACCTAGGTATCTTGTAAGAGAAGACAGACGTCAAATTCAGAAAGACTGGCTGAAGAGCCCATGTTAGTAATCACTTTTCCAAACTATCTCTGGATATGAGGATGCTAATCCTGTCAGGCATGGAACTGAACAACAGTAGGATATTGTGCAAAAAATAAATAAATAAATAAATAAATAAATAAATAAATAAATAAAAACAAGGAATGTGCACTTTTTAAGTTAGAGAAAGTAGCACCAAAAATGAGAAAGGATTTGTGTTAATCAGAACAAGAGTGGAATAGCAGACTAAAAATTTACTCGTGACTTTTAAACCACTTTCAGAGATCTCTAACATGAAATACAGGAAAGAGAAAGCAACTAGCTAGATACTGAATAAATGTTTAGTGAGTGGATTGGAAGATGAATGGTTGGACAGAAAGAAGGATGGATGGAAGGACATTTTCCAGAATCAAAGAGAGAATTAAATGCCCAAGAACCGGGAAGAGTAGGAACTAGGGTAAATCCAGAGACCTCGAGTGGAAAACTTAGAGGTCCTCTCTACTGACTACTATCATTAACATGACTCAGCCCCAGCAGCATTTGGTTTCTGGATATTTCCATTCTATATTTCAAAATATAAGGAAACCAAAATAATATTAGTGTGCCTTGGCCCTTGAATACACAGCATGTCCTCAAAGAATGTCATTAAATTCAACACCATCTCTTAATTATATTGATAAGAAAAAAAGGAATCCCCACCAAATTTGAATGAAACAATACTATTTGAGGACCTGGTTTCATTATATGTAGTTTCTCTTAAGGTCGTGGATTTCAAAATGTTAAATTAAATGAGGACTTTTTGCTGTGGTTCTCAATTCTGGCTTCACATCAGAATTATCTGGGAGCTTTTAAAGCACACCACCTCCTGAGCCTCACCTAAGAGTATTGAAACTGAATCTCTGAGGGTGAAGACTTGCATGACCCCAGGAATTCAGTGATAACAGAAGCCGTGTTTCTCTCTTTGCCTGTAGTGCAGGCCATTTTACAAAACTAACTGGAAATAGTTGATAGATTCTCACAGAAACACACACACATACACACACATACACACCCCACCTTTGTCTTTTCAATACAAGAGCTAATAAAAGCTTCTGTATTCTTTAAGCTAGCTTCTATTGGGTGTTTTCTTCCTTCCAAAATATTACACCCCAATAAACAGAATCATGATTTCCAAGAATTACTCGCACTAATCATCATAGCAATGAAATCAGGTTCCTCTAGTTAATCTACATATTCCAAGAATGGATTCCAAGTATCCGTTCTATACCAAGACCTGTCCTGAGTGCCAGAGGGGATATTGACAATTATTAAGACACCTTATATCCTCAAAAAACATATAAAATAATGTTTTTTAAACTCTGACCTATGAAATACAGAGCATGAGAGATTTGAATGGAGTAAGTATGCTAATAATATATTTCCTGTTTGATTTCTTTCTTTCAAAAATGGGTTTTCAAACAAAGATAGAAATTGTGTTGGGGGACATTTTTTCAAAATGATTATCTTGAGCATTAGCTTGGATTTCGGCCTCCTAATATAGGAAGAAAATTATTAATATTTCTAGAATTATTCACAGGACTAAATAATAGGCAATCAAAGGGATACTTATAAGATTATCTATAGCAGGGAAGTCATGATTTCTGAAGCCAATCAAACTTCCCCTGCAAAATCCCATCTCCTCAAGGAAAGTAGTGCAACCTTGCAGGGAGGCAAGAGGAACAAAGCACTGATTTCAAAGGAGAATTTCCTATCACATTCATCCAAATCTCCAGTGGCCACATGCTTCTGAGTAAACCACCTGATCTTTGTGAAGAGCAGTAAATCTCCTTGGTGGTTCGATTATTATTCCCATGGAGAGTGCTTCCAAGATGCAAAAGGAAAGAAATTTAAATAATTAGAGAATAAGCAGCCGCTGCCTCTTCTCCTTCAGCACTAGGGAATTCAAGTATTAGATTTTCAACCTTCCTCACTCTGCAGCAGCCACATGGCGCTATGGTGCAACCATTTAGGGCCAGACTCTTGCTGTTCAGGACTTGCTTGGACTCGCTAATAAGCTCTATCGTTTAGTTCATCGTGCAGTTAAATAGTTTGCTGCAGGAACGGTAAGCAGGGTTTATTACTATGAGGACATTTGAAGAAACCTCACATGTTAAGTGAACCCGAGAAAAGGCAAATTTTGATCAAATTTATAAACAGAGAAGCAAATGGGTTTGATGGTGATGAGTTGAAATTAAAATACCATGCTGACTCATTTTCCTTGGGAACTCAGAAATGATTTCTTTTTAGCTTTTATATCTCCAACTATTTTAGAGACTAGCAGTGGATATCCCTTGGTAGTGTTTTGTAGAATAATTATTTTGGCTTTTAAAAAAAAAAAAACACAGAGTCTTTCTGTCTTAAAGAGCATAACTGCCCAAATCAACCAAAAAAAAAAGGAATTAAAGGGGGGAGGGAGGGAGGGAGAGGGGGAGAGAAAGGGGTCAGGGAAGGGAGGGAGGCAAGGAGGAAGGGGGAGAGAGAGAGTTTTATAAAAAGGAATGGCATCATTTTGGAATATGGTTCTCATAAAACAAGAATATTAGCACTGCTATGATAGTCTCATCAGAAGGAAAGATACCAGGTCAACTCCTTACCACTCCAAATGGGAAGACCCTGTAAAGAATCAGAAGAGAACTGTTGAGCAAAGTAGAGAAATATTAAAAAAAAAAAAAAAAACTTTTGTTTTTATAGCTGTAGAGGCAATGGCTTAACACATTTCTTGTATAACTAGCAAGAGGATTCCTACGGCTTGGAAACCAGAGATAAAATTAATCTATTGGTGGATACCCACAACAGCCTCTCAGGTGTCATCATTGAGAATTATTATTTTCAGCGGTTCATGGCTCATTTCTTTAAAATTAAAATTAGTGTTGTGGCACCCAAGGATAATTTTCCAGCAGTCTCTACAGAGAATAATATAAGCTTGGTGAGTTTAATGAACGGTAGCTTACTGCCAGTCAGTGTCAACGCAGTGAATGGGTTTGCATTTAACAGGAACTGGAATCACAGCCTTACCACTGTGTCTTCATTAATATGAAATCCTTATGTAGCCATGTTAGCTGGTAAATTATGCCCAGCATCTCAATTACCTTATCAAAGAAAATGATTCCTAATGACCAAGGAGGGGATAAGGGAGTGCAGACAGAAATCAGGGCCAAATAAGTTGGGATAAAATTGAACCCTCTGCAGATTGGCAGATCAGCTCACAGCTAGTTAGCAGGAAATGTATGGCTTGAATTAGCAGGAATATTGGAGGCAGAGTGGAAAACAAAATTAAAAAGGAAGGAAAACATTAAGGTCACGAAAGGTGACCAGGGAGATGACAGGCCCCGCAACTTCTTGAAACAATCAACCAAGCTCTCACCCAGACATTTATGCTGGCTTTCAAACACACACAAGCCAAGGGTACACAAAATCCAGAGAGAGCTCCAGCAATTTAGGAACTTCAGAGATTCTGAGCTGATGTTGGTGGTGTGCCCCAAGTGTGCCAGCAGGGGACTCATTTGCTCCTGAATCCTTCCCAGTCTTCCCCTGTTCTGCCCTAATGCAGAGGGATCAAACTCTGTCCTCTCCTATGCTCCTTCATCGACTGGCTTGCTGCTGGATGGGGCCAATCCAAGACTGAAAGGAAAGAGGAAAGGAGAAGTCACAAAGTATTTTTCCCAGTCTCTATCATAGTAGCATCTCTAGCAGAGGGTACACTTGTTCTCTGGGCCCAGTTCACATATATGACCCCAGCCCATGGGCTGAAATAATATCGCCTTCTCCTTGGTCCCTCCAGACAGTGATGGTGCAGCTTTGTATGTTTTTTTAATCTCTAGAATACCTACTGACCTCTATTAGACAACTCATTTCTTCCTTAACCCATAATAACCAATTCTATGTGTTAAATTCACTTTATGTTACGTATTTAGAGTGTTTCTTATGTGGTTTCTATTTTCCTATAGGACTTTAAGTGATACAGGAAATAAGAGACGGAGAGGCCATACAGTAACGGCCATGGGAATCTGCATAACAGGTCTATTTATACTTACAATGAACTGGCAGGAGTTATAGGGTTGGAGGGTGAAATCCACTATGAGAAATTGCCTGCAATTCCAGGTATCTGGGTTTACATGAGTTCACAGTATTTTTCTCCATCAAGAAACCTAGGAGTAATACCCTTCCCAGGCAAGTCCTCTGGGGAAGAAAACAACCGTAAAATAAAAGCCCTTACTCTTTTCCTCCCCTCCAGAGGAGACTTCAGAAAAGGATTGAGAAAGAGAGCTATCAGACTGACATAAAGCTCAGTGAGCAGTAGAACTTCTTCCCATCCAAAGGGCAGATGAGAAGCATCACCAAGATACTCAGAGAATCTAAAGGAGACAAGCTCAGTGCAGCACAGTGGAAAAAGCAGAGATTTCTAGCAACCATGTGAATCCTTCAAGCAAGCAGAAAAACTCTAATTGAAAGAAAATACTAATTAAAGATAGCTTGCTCTGTGTCTTCAAAGTTTAACAGGTGGGCAATACTGGGTTAGGCAAGCAAAGACCACATCCCGCCAGCTTTACAAGCATGCAGGCAGTGTTTATGAAGCACTGCTCCCCAGTTTCTGCCCCAGTGAACCCCATGAATCACCAGATCACCAGGAGCTAAAACATTCCATCTCTCTCATGGAAGAACTGAGACAATGGAATAGTATCAAGACCTCACAATGCATCAATACAGAAGAACAGAGACAAATAATAAGATTTAAATATAAGCACAAGTCCCTGACATTAACAATGAGTCTGCTGGCTTACTGCTGCCTCTCAGGAATTATTACCATATTGCTTTCCATAATCTCCTTAAAGTGAAATTAAAAGTCACCACTGCTCTTCATCTCCCTGCCTATTTGCTCAATGGAATAAAATCGTTCTTCCTTATGCTGCAAATGAGCTGCCTACTTCAAATATCTCTTAGACACTCATGGCATTTTTTATAAGTCCTCTAAACACCCTTAATTAAACCAAGGTGACAGGAGAGGCTCCCCTTACCAACCCTTGAGCATGTATAGCAGGAACCCTTCACTCCCTGGACCTGTAACTCTCTTGTTAGGCTTGTAGTCAGTCGAGCCAGCTGAAAACCAGTTGCCCCACGTGGAAATCACTCAGGGAGTCTTTCCATCATGATGTGATGAACATCTATCTCTGCAGGCAATGCCTCTGGGAGACGGGGTGGGGTGGGGGGCTTTGTTTGCACTCTGAAAGGAGGGAGCCTGTCTCTGCAAGCCCTTACTAGAAGCATGGGAGTCAGGTCATTCCTGCCCACATCAGTGTTTTTATTTTCTTACCTGTAAATTAGGAATAGTGATCGTGAAAGTATCCATCTCAAGTCTACTGTGAGGATTGAATGGTTTAAGTCTTAACAGAACTCAGGATCTCTACACAAGAAAAACTTGGGTATTTAGTATTCTTCCCTAAAAACCCAAACCCTGATTTCCTGGTGACTTGCAATTCAAGGATAAGATTTCTTTTACCATTGGTTTATTTCTTTTAAGACGTCAACATCCTGCCCCGCCGACCCCCTTCTACTGCTAACACTCAGAGGAGGAAGAACGTGTTGAGCATGTTTTCTGTCCTTAGGAAGAAGTCAGTAGGGAATTTCTCAAAGTCTGGAGAAAGGCTAAGCTCTACCCTGTAACAGAAAATGTCAGTGCTCCAGACAATCTCCAGGATCCCTTTAGCACAGCACTTCTCTAACTTCACTGTGCTTTCAAAAATCATCTGGGGGTCCTGTTACATTGTATCTCCTGATTTCATAACTCCAGGATGGGACTTGAAAGCCTGCATTTTGAATACACTCCCAGGGGTGCTGGTGCTGCTAGTACATGGAACACACTAAGTATCAAGGCCTCTGTGCACACCACACACTAGTGCACTCACCCCAGCAGCCTGCACCTGCTCTCTCGGCAGGCCTTGGACTGCAAGGCACAGTGCTACCAACGCGCACTGAGGCCTAGAGAGCATGGGGACGTGTGCCGGGCAGCTCTTAATTGATGCTGGATGATACAGGGTGTATATACCTCTGTGACCTCATCCCCGCTATGTGGACAACTCTGAGGAGTGGCAGGTACTCTCAAGAGTTCTTCTGTGGGACGGAGCCAAAATCAGCCTCTGTGGCTCTTGCTTGGTTTGTACAAGTGTTTGGTTTCCTTCTTTTCCCGGTCCAACAGCCCAACTATTCTCTTACTAGATGTTTTTCCAAAAGCACTGGCTAGTAAATCCCAGCGAATGGCATCTGGGGGTCTTTGTCAGGCACATGCATGAGTCAGGGAGAATAATAAATATTTGCTGAATGAGTGTGCCTGACAATGATCCCCAGACACTTTGGATACAGAAACGAGACTCAGAGCCTATGTCCTTGGTTCCCTGAGAGTCTGACACCACAAACAACTAATTCCACAAGTTGGCTCTTGAAAGAGCAGAAAAGCCCATGGAAAAGTGGTGGCGGCGGCAGCGTTGACCACCCCACCTGAGAGAACGTGCATGGCACTGAGCATGCTCTTCCCTGACTGGCCTTTTCCACATGGTATCCCAGACAGAGAAATAAGACCAGCAGTGGTGATGACATCGATCGCTCTCTCCACATCCTGTGTTATGGGAAGTCCTGACAGCAGGGAGCCTGCAGCTGCCTGGAGCTTGGTGGATCTGGAGCCAGATGGGCTGAGCCTGCCTTGGCAGCCCCACCTCATGGAGAAGCTCGCTTGTCAAGAGAGGCGGGGGCGGGCTGGCTTTCCATGGCTCCTGTCCAACGCAGGAAGTGGCAGCATGGGAAGAAGTCACAGCGAGTCACAGGATGGCACATTGCTGGACCTCCTCACACCACCTTCCCTGAACCTCTGAAAATGGCTGATGTGCTTGAGGTCCTCTCTCTCTGGAAACCACGCAGACACTGCTAAGCTGGGGTTGCCGAAAGGTTTCAGGTGACTACTCTCCAGAAAATCTAAATGAGACGCAACAGAAACCAGGTGAGCTAGCACCCCACAGTGATGAGAAGTTATCAGGAAAGTGCCCCATGAGCATAAAGAGAGAAACAGGGAACAGAGAAAAGCAACCCTCAGAGAAGTGATCAAAGAAAGGAAATCTCCTACCCTGCCCCTTTGCAGTATAAATAAACCAACAGAATCATAGGTTTAAAATCTTGAGCTTCAGAGAAGAACTTTTAAAACCTGGGACAGCTAGCCAACATCCTAGCTGAAACATCCTAGCTGTGTGATCTCAAGCAACCTTTTGCCTCTCATTGGGTTCCAGTATTTCCACACGCTAATTGGGGTGGTAGCACCTGCCTCCTGGGGATGCAACCAGATTAACGTGGGGCCTGATTTGAAATGCGTGGTCAGTGCTCAGAGTGGGGCCCTCTCTGCCTCAGCCTCCTCTCTGACCCGCCTCAGCTCATTCCTCTCTCCTTCTTTCAAGCAAATACACACCATACCTTTCTCTTCTCTTCCTTCAGCATCCATTCTTGTCCTTGATTTTCTCCACAGCTTCACCTAACCTTGAATGCACTCACCTTTGCTTCCTCAAGGAGCCACTGGAAGCCTACATTTCCCACAGATGCCAAGGCAGCTTCTAGCATCATACTATCCAAGCTGAACCCTGGGGTCTTCCACCCTCCCAGAGCAGATTCTCAAATACCAGATAAAGATGTTGTTAAATAATCTGGACAAACACATTCCTAAAATTATTTTCCATCAATAACTGGTCTTTTATCTTGAATAATGCAAAAATATTTACTTCAGTTTTATACGTTTATACCCATGCAAGTTTATTTCTAGGATCATTAGATATAGTTTCTTCATGCAACTCAGAATGAGAGGTGTCATCAAGGCTGTGTTCTAACAGCCTCCTAACACTGAGATCCCAGGCAGGTTACTTAAAAGTGTCAAGCCACTTAAAATTTCCTTAACACTAAAATGAGGAAATCTTGATATATAGAGATAATGTTTTTTAATGAGAAATCACTAAAAAAGTACATGTGTGTGTCATTTATAATATATATTATTTACATATTGCAAATGATGAAGCAGTTTACAAAAGTATAGTAACAGCTAAAAATCACAATGGCTGCCCTGGTGACCTACTGGATAAGTCTGTCGCCTCCAGTTGGTACAGTGCACATATATCCCAAGGACCCAGGTTTAAGACAACCAAAATGAACAACTAAATAAAAAATAAACAAAATGCTTTTCTTCCTCCTCTTTCTTCCTGCCTGCATACTCACCTTCATTCCAGCCTGCATCTTTCCTTTAAAAAACTTTTTTTTAATTCTTTTAAATAATAAAGCATGCCCTGGTAGAGTAGCAGTTGGGCCCACTTACCTCCACATACATCCTAAGGACACAGGTTCGTATCCCAGGGCCAGGGGAAACAGTTAAAATGTACGACTAAAATAAAATAGTGACTTGTTTTTCTCCTCTCCCTGCTAGCACCTTTCCTTTAAAAAAAGAATAATAAATAAATAACCAGACTATTTTTCAGAAAGTGTTGCTTTAACATAACCTTTGAGTGGTTATATATTTAAATTATAATCACATGATAAATATTTGATTTGTATTCATCTGATAATCAGGAATAAAATTTATAATCCCATGAAAGACATTTAGTGCTTTCAAAAGTTGAACATTTGAATAATAATGTTGAGGGACTGAAATAGAAGTGAAATGTACCCCAGAGGAAAATTCAGAGACTTCAAAAGAGTTTTTTGGAAAAATAACTAAATAATAGGATAACACAAAGCATTTCAGCTTAAAAGATGGGGGAGGGGCAAATACTTTAAAAAGTAATGAACTTATATTTTTTCTCCAGAAACATCATTTCTGTATCATTTAATCAGAGATGAGCTTTCTTAAATTGCCTTTGAAATAAGCTAATAAACAATACATGCCTGCCCTATTATATATCTCCAACAAGTAAAATGTACTTGGAGATTTGTCCTTCAGTACACATAAGAGAAATGCCATGGTCCCCACAGGCTTATTAGAGATCAACAGTTAAGGATAAAAGTCCTCTCAAAGGCTTTGGAAGGCAGAGGAAAGGACCACCTGTTTAAAAATATCCCTCTACTGTAGGGCTAAAATATCCACTACCAGGGTCAAGGTCACTGCTGGGCATTAACCCCTTATCTCAATGGCGGCAAACAACAGGAGTTCCCATTTTCACGGCTAAGTATTAATTTATATGTAAGTATATATTTATATATACACATATATTCACATTTAAATATAATTATTATAATATCATATATTCATATTTTCATTATGTATGAAGGTATATTCCATATCTTGGCCACTGTGAATAATGCTGCAATGACCATCAAAGTGTAGATATCTTTATTTCTCCTTGAGTGACTGATGTTATTTCCTTTATAGTCGTTCTATTATTACTTTTTTGAGGAATCTCCATACTATTTTCCATTATGGCTATATCAACATGGATGAAGCTGGAGGTCATGATGTGAAGTGAAATGAGCCAGACGCAGAAAGACAGCACTATATGATCTCGCTTACATGTGAAATCTAAAATAGTTGAAATTAAAGAAGCAGAGACTAGAACAGAGGTTACCATGGGCTGGAGGATGTGGAACATGAGATACTGATCAAGGACACAACTTTCAGTCATGAGATAAATGAGTTGTTGGATTTAACATGCAGCCTGGTGACCAGAGTTCTTTCACTCTATTGTACACTTGAAATTTGCTAAGAAAATAAGCGTTTTCACCACACACACTGCCACCCGCCCCCCCCCTCCAAAAAATGGTAAGGATATAAGATGATGGATGTGTTAATTAAGAAAGTTGTGCTAAACATTCCAAATGCATACATATGTTAAATCATCACTTTGTACATCTTTTAAAAAATTAAATAAACGTGTTGGTAATGATAGACTATACACTAAAACATGAATGCCCATCAAGGCATTAACAGGAATCAGAATCCCCAGAAGGCAATTATTGAGTCCAAACATTTTGACAAAAAGGAAGAAGTTCTACCCTGATTACAGAGAAAAGACAGAGAAAAGGGCAGAGAATGTAGAGAGGGTATAGTTCAAAAACAAGAATGCTGCTTTGGAATACCGGAACTTTTTTTAAAGAGTTTCCCAAGATTGGAGGGTAATAAAGAGGATGGAGACATGATAAAAAGTATCCTCATCTATTTTGCAATTTTACCAACGGTGGTAAATACTTTCATCAGGGACCTAGTAGGTATGTCTTAACATACCAGATAGAATTACGCTGTCAAGGAGATAACTGATTTTCTTTAAGTCAAGGATTTATTTCTCAAAGGCCACTGAGAAACAAGCTTCTTAGTGTTTAAGTCTGTAGGAATCTACGTTTCAAAGTTAAGAGGTAGTGGAATCTTTAGCTCATTGAGATAAACAAAATAAAACTGAGATAAAAATGTTTAATAATACTCAAGCTGAAGAAAACCTCAGCTACTGGGCCATATTTTGATTCCCCAGTGTCAGGTAAACAACTTTATACTGCTGATACTCCATGTACTTTCAAAAAAAAAAAAAAACCCTTACATTTTCAGAGAAATAATTACTCAGCAGTTTGAGAAGTGAAGTTTGTTTTTGTCAAAACTATTATAGGTTATGACCTTTTCTATTTCTGAAAGAACTGAAAATACAGAGGGAATTGAGGTATGAAATTGAGAGACGAGATCACTGTGGAGGCTTGCTGAAACTCTAAGCCTAGTTAAATGTTGACTGGAAATGTGTACAAAACATCCAAACAAGGTGTAAGAGAAGGCTGGAGAGTTCTCAGAGGGAGAAAATGATGATGATACTTAATATTTCCTGGAGAATTCCCCTCTGAAACAGAGCCTCTGATTGAAATTTCATTGCCCAGCAATTTTAGTTTCTTCTTTATTAAGCAGGCACCAAACCATACAGGAAATGTCCTAACAATTTTAAATTGCTCTCCTCCACTTATGAAATGACTCCCAATCAACTTCTTATTCCAGGATCTATTAAAATGGCAGGAATTTTAGAATATTAAATCACTATGAATCATGCATGGCAACTTAAAACTATTGTGGACTAATGATTGGTTTAGAACAGTATTCTAATTGGGAAAACGATAGAAAAGTTAGTCTAGTTATGCTCCAGGATATATTGAAAGAAACTGTAATTAAAAAGCATGACCCAATTATACATTCTTATCCTCTGTGTCCACTTCCTTGTTGAGAGAAGAGGATCCTCTGTTAACTCTCTTTAAGGGGCATTAAACAGTCTAGAGAAGCTGTTACTAGGGGTAAGCTGTATCCTGGGAGCAGGGATCGACTGCCCAGGTAGACAAAAAGAAAGAAAGACAAAAATAGGCAAAGAAAAGAGATAAAAAGACCAAACTTGGGAAGCAGTCTTAGCCCCAGGAGGAAAGGAAGAGAGAGGCAAGGACATAACCAGGAGATAATAACTCAACAAAAGCCAGCAATAATGAGAGCAAATCAATGAGTAAAGTTTGAAATGGACCAGAGGAAATAATTCATAACTAAGCTGCTTTCATATGGTCCAACTGAGGGGTGAGAAGGGAAACTGGGTGGCTTATAGGAAATATGCAGGTTGGGTACTCATCACAGAGGCTTAAACCAAGAGGGGCAGCCCAAGACCAGCCTAGAGTTACACTTTAAATTATGCTTATGTGTCTGGTACATCAAGAATTATGCAAAACCCCAAGATACAACACACATAAGACACATGACATGTATGACACACATAAAGCATCAATCGTCCTCGATAAGTAACTTAAACACTTTTATTTTAAAACAATTTAAATAATATTTAGCAGAATTCAAAACTCAAGTTCATTTTAGCAAAATAAAAGACTTTGAAAACTGTGGCACTCACAGAGGGGACATCTACATTGAAGAAGGCGACAACCAGTTCTACTTTACCAAAAAGGGAACTTAGCTGCAAGACTGACCAAATGTATTGTGCAACCCACTGGGGTCACCTTTTCTCAGACAAACAAGGTAACAAGTAAACAATAATCTCTCATCTCCCATAGTCTACTTCTGACCTAGTGACAGATGCACATACCTCTTTTTTTTAATTTGATTAATTTAAAACTCCAATAGCAGATTCTGGAGCCTCAGGCTTATTTCAAAGACTGTCTGTAAATAGGCCTGGATTTTAATGGCCCATAGAAGTTGAAGAGTGGGATTGCCTTAGGGCAAACGCTATTCTTTTGCAACACACACACACACACACACACACACTCAGAGCTACCTATTCCTTTGGGATTTGCAAAGTGTAATCATATAGGGATCTACAGGTAGAGCAAAGTGAAACCACCAATTTTCACCTAGTGGGGTTTCTTAACATGAAATAGCTATATAGTTAAGACATGAAATGATTAAAAATAGTTACCTACTATTTACTAATTTGGTGCTAAC
The DNA here is from genome assembly GCA_004363575.1 of Solenodon paradoxus. Classification (NCBI taxonomy): domain Eukaryota; kingdom Metazoa; phylum Chordata; class Mammalia; order Eulipotyphla; family Solenodontidae; genus Solenodon; species Solenodon paradoxus. The sequence goes on from RJWH01000027.1 coordinate 2,137,903, forward strand.
AATAATATGTAAGAAAACATTAACATCAAAATTAAATTATTCAACTAAACTAAGATAAAAGGAGGGGGGGACTTCTCCCCAGGAATGAAGAAGGCAACTAGCAATACAAAAAAATCCATATTTCAAAAGTCAGCTATTTCAATCCTTGAGCTGGTAGGTGAGGAAGAGAAAAGAGGAAAATCCAGACTGTGCCAGAAGAAAGTTTCCATTCTTGTCTAAGTCACTCAGAAGTCACACGCCAAGAATCAAAAAGTAATCATTTCCATTTAACCTAGGGAGCCTACAGAGGTTTAACTCAATGTATCCAGTTTGGAGAAATATGATTCCCTAAGGTTGCTCCCAGATTTCATGAGATACTGATAGGGCATATGAAGAGAAATTTTAGTTCAGACATTGCCTGGAGGAACTTGTCACTTCATAGTAACCCATAAGAAACCTATGAGTTCACTCTGAATCAGGAAATGTGAAGACCTATGCCTTGTCTCAGAGGTTCAAAATTGCTAGAACCCTCAGAGTAGATATGTTACCCAGGCTCTCTTTCTGGTGAGCCCGTTCCTTCACACATCTGTACCAGGATTCAACAGTGAAGGCATTGTGAGCTGTCCTCTATTGGTGGTGCTGAAATATGAACCCTGCCTGCCAAGACACGGGGAGATGCCGAAGGAGAGGGGAGATAATGAGAAACTACTCTTAGAGTCCACAGAGGTTTCCAAAGAAGCCATGATAAAAGAGTGACACCACCACTTACCACTGAACTGCTGTCACTGAGAACAACTATAAATTATCAGGCAGGACCCTCAGCTGTGACTCCCACAGACTAGATTGTGCCAAGTTGCAGTAATTTCAGGCTAAGTGGGAAAAGAGGAAAGCTTTTTCCTAAGGGAATTTTGCAGTCCTCTCTGCTAAAGACAATATCCTCGTAATATATAAAAGGAAAAGGGAGAGCTGGTTTTTTGATATGTTTATTGTAGACCCTCTGATAAATTCTCTGAAGGGAAAAGGATAATTTTATATTGAATACTTTCATGGATATCAGAGACACCAAAATTTGGGGAGTTCTTCCTATACTTTGAGTAAATTAATTCAAGACTGACTCTATAGGCCCCCATATGTGACCACGGAAAAGAACATTACAGATAATAAAACGGGGTTAACTGAGCATCACTTTCGGAATCGCTCAAAACCTCATATGTAAACTATGGAAAATAATATACTCCATAGTTTGTTGTTGAGGTTAAATTGAATTATTTTAAAAATATGTGAAAAGTCTCTGGCATATTGGTTAGAATATAGCATTTTCTCCTTGAGTGGGAGAAAACATACAAAGAAACCCAGAGTAAAAGAAATGACTGATTTCTCATATATGTCATATATATGTTTATATGTGTATATATATATATTTAGTAACGCTTATGATAGAATATTATTATAATAATTGTTTACTTGTATGTATCCTTCAAAAAGGCAAACTCTATCAATATCCACATTCCTGTGTCCTGCTACTACCATTACTAATTGAGTGCTTAGTAATTATTGAAGTTGGTTTGCTTGTATTTCCTACTATATGAAAAATGGGGAGTAGCAATGAAATTATTGGGCTGGTCTCCAGTCTCTCAACTCCTGTGTCTCCAGTCTCCTTAAAACTCTCTTTGGTATCTCAGGAGACAGCCTAATGTACTTGGTCCACTATACCTACTACTATGTTGCTAATGTCTGCTCATCATGATTTAAGTCTAGTAGTAGAAAAATAGCACATATGGCATGATGGGCTTTCTGTATTGCCCACAAGTCAAACGGCAGAAAATGGGGGTGGGGAGCATGGAGGGTGGGAATAAGACAATTGAAAAAAGAATGTGCCACATTTTCTGTCCTTATACTTAAGTGTACAGTTGCTGGGCACTTCAATTATAACTTTTTGTTTGTTTTTTTCCGGCACAAGACTCCTAGAGTTTCACCATAAGAACACTATTATAGTTTTTCTATAGATTTTTCATATATACATTTTGAAATTTTTAATGTTTGCTAATAAGGTAGTATAAGTTATATTCCAAACTTTAGAGGTCAGATGAAATTTTCTAAAGTAAATACAATATTTTTTCAAATAAATTAAAATCTTACTAAGCCCTGGAATGTAACATTATTTCATGAATGTCCATTCTACAATTCAGTATATTGCCTCTAAGGTAATAATCCTTAGACACTTTTTCTTTTAAATTCTGCTTCTTATGGATAATTCCAAGCTAATACAGAGTTTATAAGCATGGTACTAAATAAATTATCAAGGCCAGAAAGAAAACTCTTGCTGCTATCTGTATATTTATGATCAAATACATTTGCAGCTTCTACATCCCACACTCAAAGTTGTTAATACACAAGAAGGCAAAAAAGCAACAAAGACCATACAATACAAGAACCAGATCATTGGTATGCGTGACTAGAATTCAGATCAAAAGATGCAGCATTTGATCTCAGACTTGGCCATAGCTTCACAGTAAAAGGTAGGCATTTGGGGTCTTTGATGCAGATAATCAAAGGAAGAAACAAAAAACCTGTGGTGTTTGATCACATCTCAGATGGAAATTAACCATGGCTGTTCCATTAAAACTGCTGGGGGGAAAAAAATCATTTTACAGAAATATATAACCTATATTTGATGCTAATTTCAGACAGTGCTTAAAGTATCTGTACTCAGTTATGACTAAGCCAAGTAAAGAAAAGGTAAAAAAAGGAACAAATACTCACCTTGGTAAAAATGAACATTGAGAAAGAGCTCCACCTACTGTAATTGATTTCCCTAAATCGAACCAAAAACAGGAAAACACTCATAATCATATGGGACAACCCCAAAAGTGTTCTCAAACTTTTCTAAACTAAAACCTCAACATGGTCATAGGTCAAAGAACAGGTAACAGTCTTTGGAAATCTTTGGACCTCGATGAAATGTCATGCTAAGGGTAGGGAATTTTTCAGGAAATTCAAAGGAATTTTTTAATTGATTTATTTCAACCACTGGTTCATAGAGTTGTATTGTATCGACCAGAATCATTATTATATTGAAGAAGGGGGGATTAATTGCATTTCTATGTGGCCAAGTGGAGCTAATAATAGTATTCCCTAGCATTTATGTACATCTTTAGTTCACAAACTCTTTTTTTATATATTATCATTTAATAATACCTAGCACTACTGTTTCCATGGTAAACGGCCAGCCAGAATATAACACGGACTTATTATTAAAAGCATTCACTCTGATAGGTCAGTGATTATGTGGTACCACTGTCAGATGCTTTTAAGATCACCCTTGACTCTATTAAATCCTGATTCAAATAAAACTGAATTGAAAAGAGAAATGTAAGTAAATTTCAATGAATAGATAGGCATTTTTTGAAATTTATTCTCCCACTATGCTTCATCCTCACTTCCCCACTCCCACACACAACCTGAGTCAACATTTGAGTTGGGGTGGGGAAAAAGGATGCTGCTCACCAATTCTACCTATACTCGTTTGGGGGGAAAACATCCTTCATGACACACACACTCGTGCACATATCTCACGTTCATACACATCTCATACACACTTCACATACACCACAAACACAACTCACACTTTATTGCTCTGTCTCTCTGTCTCTTTCTCACACACACACACACACACACACATTTTTCCCTAACTCAGTGGAAACTTCAGCTCAATTCCTTCATTTAAGAGAATTTACTGAATACTACTGTGTTCTAGAAATACAAAGCTATAGAAATACAAAGAAAGTAATTTTAAAAATAGTAATACTGGATTCCTGCCATTACCACATGTAAAGCCCTACATAAACTCTAATTAAATCAATTCTCATCTTAGTCAGTTCAGGCTACTATAACTGAATACCAAAAACTGGGTGACTTAAGCAACAAAAATTTATTTCTCATAGTTCTGGAGGCTGGTACATTCAAGATCAATGTGCCAGGATATCTGGTGTCTGGGTGAGGAGACTAATTCCTGCTTAACAGATGGTTGTCCATTCATTTTGTCTTCACAGGGCAGAGAGAAAAGAGAAAGACGGCACACTTCCTTGTCGCTTCCTACAGGACACTAATCCCATTCCTCGTGGATCCACCATCATGACCTAATTATCACCCAAAGACTCCCCACCTCCTAATACCATCATATTGGGGATAAGAAATTCAACATACGAATTTTGAGAAGACACAAACTTCATTCCACAGCAATTACCTAAGCAATATAAAGCCTAGTTGAAGAAAATGTAGAATACCTATATGATCTATGGATGGGAAAAACTTCTTAAACTGCCACAGCACAAACCAAGAAACAAAACATTAGCTAATTAATCTTACTCAGAATTAAGCTTTTCAGGTCAACAAATGATGTCATGGACAAAATTAATAGAGTGAAGTAAGAGAAGATATTTACAAAGGTTTTCCTGTTCTAGATTAATATCCAGAATAACTAAAAAACTCCTAAATCCAAAATAGAAAAATAGGAGAAAGATTTCAAATTGTGATTTATAGTAAAGGAAATCCCAGAAGACTAACAAGCATATGAATATACACTCAAATCCATGGGTAATAAGAGAAATGAAAATTAAAGCAAAAATGATACATAAACTTACGATTACTGTCAAAATTCAGAAACCTGGATAATTCCAAGCGTTGGCTGGGATGTGAGATTATGAGATTCAAAAGAAGAAAAAAAGATAAATAAGGTTATCACCATGATACTAATACCATAGAAATTAGAAGTTTTTTTAAAAAACCTGTATTTTTGAGCATATGTTCTGAACTAATCCCTGTCCTGTTTACCTTAACATGCACTGTCTTCTTGAATCTATGGAATAGTAATTATTAATATCCCCACTTTATAACCAGCATAAGGAAAGTAAAGCTTAGAGAGGTTAAGAGGGTTATGGATCAGGGGAGAGCCTATGTTCACGAATCTTCAGTATTTGAATCAATGTCTTCAGACTCAGAAACCAGTTTCTTTCTCCTTCACCAGGGACCTCTCTCATTTTGCTCCACATCCCATCCCTAGAAACAATCTAGTGGGTACTACAGAAAAATTACTTTTAGAATAAATTTCTACAACTGCTACTAAATTAGTTAACAGTAAAACCAACCATTTTGTTTGGGTAAGCTCATTAATGATCTTTTATGGTTATGCAAATGTAGGACCTCATTGGATACAAATAGACAGGAATTTTGAACTTCCCACTGACAAGATTAAATGGGTGAGAAGGGTAGGAAGATGTGAAGAGTCCAGACTTCAAGGATAAGAGGGGAAAAAATCAGCTGGGGATGAGAGAAGGAGTACAGCAACATGGCAGAGCCCAAGAAAGAATTTATGAGAAACAGAGAAACTATCGTGGGGAATGAGAGAGACTTAAATAGGAACAGAGACATCAAAACCAGTATGAAGTGTTTCCCATTCGATTCTGTGCTGGTCTTCTAGAAGAGTCTGCTATACATCACAGCAAGGCTTTAATGTTGCTGATCCATTACCTCTGTCCCTCCAGATTTCCTGCTAAGGCTCACTGTCATCAGTCAGAGCATCTGAGACAGTGTGGCTGTTACCAGGTAGATAAGATGTTACTGGGTTTGTTTTATCCAACCAACATTTCAGTACTCTGTGTTGGATTTCCATACCTCAGTCTGCTTCCCTGGAGGAAAGAACTCGTGAGGCACAGATATGCAAAAGAAGTTATATAGCAAAAAAGATGTATTGCAAGCAAAAACAGTGCAGATTCATTAAAGAAAAAGTATATCTTCAAAGAGGAAGACAGGCTGCTCCCAGTGAGTTCTGCCACAGGTGTATTTAAAGAAGTATTATGTGAGAGGACAGGCTATTGGACCCAGGTAGGCACAACACCAGATGAAAAAGATATAGTATGTCTTCAGAGGGGAGGATAAGTGGCCCCAAGTGGGTTCATCCATAGGTGTATTTATAGAAATAGTACATCCTCAGAGAGGAGGGTGGGCTTCCCCAAGTAAGTTCAGCAGCCTATGTATTTCTGCCTGAGACTTTCATATTTTATGTATGTCTTCCCTTAGATCTACCCCTGGGGCAGATTCTGCTCCTGTCTTTCATGTTGATTGACAGGTAGAGTTATATAACCAAACTCTTACTACATATGTTCTTTCCAATGACCACTTAAGTGAAACCCATGGGAGGAGGAGCAAAATTACAATGCTAATTTTATTATAAAGAGCAAGGTCATTGAAGGACAGGGTCTTCCTCTCTCTACATATGTGTCCCCATCCAGTGGGGATTGACTTGAGACTACACTATCTGACCATTGTGTCTGACTCCTAGTTTTTTGATTCTTGTATCATTATAATCAAGAGATATTTCCCATCTCATCTCTAACTGACTCAGTGCTTGGGAAAGTTCCAGAGATGGAAAGATGCCTCTAGGCTCGAGAGAGTTTAATTGACTCATTCCATTAGGGACTTCCACCTGGTGCTCATATATAGCAGGTGCTCCTTAATAAAACTGTTTATGTCCATTAGGGCCCTTTACCCAGCACACATGTCTAGCTAGCTCCCTAACGTTGATATACTCATACTCAGCTTATCGGCTACACAGCCCACACAAATAATTGTTTCAGTACCTTTTTTATCCTTTTAATACACACAACCAATGCTCCTTTCCTCTTGATTTCATTTGTCTAGTATTCATGCCCCTCCAACATTCCTTCCCAGAATTTTACCTCAGGATGGACCTAGCAAAATCATGGGCTGCTCCTTCTCTAATATTCACTTTAATTACTTATAGCTTTTCTTACCTGATTTTATTATCATGGTAGAAGGAAAACCACATAGCCAAAGTAACTCAGAGAAGTGTTTTTTCAATTCTCACTAGATGTTTGGTCCATTTGGTCCATCTGACCCAGAATAAGGGGGACCAGGGAAGTCTTGAACCCAGTCTTCTAGATTAAGCAATAGTTCAAGGAAAGAAGAGCATTCAGACAAAGGAAAGAAGCAAAGACAGAAGGAAGAATGACAGTGGGTCTGATTTCCACCACCCTTTGTCAAGATCGCCTATAAAGTCCTCAAAGAAAAGATGGAGAAATATACGTAAATTAATATCTATTTATGTCAACCTAGATAAAGGACTTCTACAGTCTGCCACCATAGGACAAACTTATCTCTGACCTTAGCCACAACTGTGGGAGATCTTTTTAACAAGCTCAGTTTCACTGTGATAGCAGCCTACCCAAGCTTGAATCACTATGAGTCCTTAATCTCTTTCTTGAGGATTTCTCTGAAGCTGAGGGTCTCACACACAAACACAGCATGGAAGGGCAGGGATGCCCCACAGAGGATAACACTCAACCAACTGACTATGATACCTGTGAAGATATGCCACAAATTTCCATCTTCTACACAGTTCTGGGTGGATTTCTACGCTTCTTAGGGGGTTCCTTTAGAATCAAGCCCCCAATGCCTATAGCAGTCTCATGTTGGATTTTTCCTCCTTCCCTGTCTTACTCTCCTCAAGCCCTCATTTCTGCTTCCTGGGACCACCTTCCAGATAAACTACCTATACTCAATTCCTCAGGAACCATACCAGATAGTCAAAACGTTCTTGTCATTGTTCTAAAGACATTTTAATCAAAAATTTGAAGATAGAAAAGGTACATTTAGTAAATTTGTATAAGGCAAAAAATAGGACGAAATACTTAAGATTAAAATAATAATAATTCAAAACTATATTGATAAGTTGTTGAGCTAAAAATAAAATCATAAAATATTATATAAGTAAATTGATCATTTTAAACTCACTTATAAAACATCAACAACACAACTGCAAACAGAAGAGACCTGGCTTAAAAGCCCTTTGTATTTTAAAAAGCTCTTGATCCAGGTAATCTCAGTGCTCTAGACAAAGAGTGAATCAGTTAACATCTTCTGGAGCTGTAAATATTCTTATTTAACAATTCCTCTGCTAGGAATTTATCAAATGAATATACAAATGTATATGTACAAGAATATTCATCAGAGCATAGTTTATTTTAGAAAAACAAAATTTTAACAACTTAAATAACTATTAATATGGAAATGGTTAAATAAACCATGGTAAAGCCACACAATGGAATACTATAAATACATTAAATATAATACAATAATTCCATTTTTACTAGCAAGGAAATATATTATGATATAAGAAGTTAAAAAAGATAAGCTGATTAAGTCTAGTATTATTCACTTGTACACAAAACATACACAAATATGTGTGTATTGTATATATTGAAATATGAAGAATTTACTTAGATATTTTCTCTATTTTTCTGACTTGCATTTTCTAAAATGCCTAAACAATAATATTCTATATCTGTTACAAAAATAAAGTTATTTTAAAGAGAAAAAACAGGGGATTCAGTTGCCATCAAATATGAACCAATAATATGGTATAAGTGATACAAATATAAATTTGGTAGATGTATAGAGTTTATGATTTTTTTACAAGCTAACAGAATACAAGTTCCTTCTGCTAATAAAGGCAGAACATTCCTTATGAAAATTTTCATAAGCTGTTGTAAAGCAAAGAAGCAATTACCATTATTTGACATAGAAAAAAATTTTTGAGTATTAGCAGACCCTAATATAACCTACCAAAACATACTAAATAACACATAATACCTAAAATAGCACTAACATATAGTAAAAGTACGAATAATATGATAAATACACAACATGGATAAAGTAGTTCCCTGGGAAGGAGTTACATAGTGCCACTCTCTCTGCGCAGGGTGAATGTTGCCTCTACAACAGCTCAAGTGCAAAAAATTGAATTTTATTTTCACTTTTCTACTTTAGTCATGAAAGTGAAAATGATCTTTGAATTTCTTTTAGTTAGTTAAAAACAGTATAATTGTAAGTCTTTCATAAAAGCAAAGTGACATAACTCAAACTTTCAAATAGCAGGGGATGCCTGTATATGTTCAAGACTTGGAAGTCATGAGAGTGACTTCGATAAACTAAACTCATTAATGAAGTTTGCAGATGACAAATTATAATGCTATACATCTTAAACCTATATAATGTTTTAAACCATGTTACTTCAATTAAAAATTTAGAAATAATAAGTACCGTGCACTATGGAAGAAAAAAAAGTTAATTCATAGAAGGGCTCCCCTGAGAGTGAAGAAGAAAAAACCTGTCCTTATGTTAGGTTGATGAAACTGGGATGTTAATCCCTGATGCCAGACTCCCTGGGGCAGCATGAGAGTTGGTGTCAATCACAAAAATGTGTGGAAGAAAGATCTTGGACCATTCTTCGTTGGACCAGTGAGTAAAGTATAAGTAAGCCAGACCTTGTAATAGAAGAAAGAGGAAATGGAGGAACACATAGAGAAACAGAAGGAAAAGGAGTTTCTAATAATTTGAAAATGTTTTACACTAAATAGACCAACATGATTACTTCATTGTTGAAAATGTGAAAAATGAGGCTCAGATATACTTGTCAGAAATAGTACAGTGGGGTTTCTTGTGAGGCTCAGATATACTTGTCAGAAATAGTACAGTAGGGTATCTTGTATTGGGGATGATCCCTAATGTTCTTTGCAACTCTAGGGTGTTATAAAAATTCAGTTACTCCTTATTTATGCCAATATACAGCCTACAGATGACAGGAAATAAATCAAACTTAATTCCCTTGAGTGCAGCATGACTCATTCAGTTCATTCCCATTTCAGCATTTTTTCCTGTAGAGTTTGGAGAAATTGTTATGAAAATGCTAAGTGCAGAAAATGTGAATGTCACTTAAAGTTAGAATTTCCTCATTTTCACACTGCTGTAGTAACATTTTCTTGTCTATGTTCCAGATCTAGTTTATCAAAAAGAAAATTGACTTAAGGATTTGGGCAATTATATGATCCTCCAAATGAAGATGTTTATGGTTGTAATCCTTTCATTAAAAAATTTTCTAACCCAAATTTATCTCACTGCTATAATGTTTCATCTTTGAAAATGAGTAGAAAAGGTGAAAAGCAAGATGGTGGAGTAGTAAGATCATGGACACAGAGCCTCTTCGTGGAGACAAAAGGGCTCACTCCCACATTCCTGTTTCTGCATCTGGGAGCTGCACTGGATAGGGGAAGTCTCAAATCCAATTGTGGAAAACAGAGGAGCTTTCCTTTGGCAAATAGAACGCTTGGGTACAGAAGAGCTTGGACTGAGGATAAAAGGGTTTTTTTATGAAATTTATATACACCTAACTGAAAGCAAAGAAGGTATAATATCTACTGAACCTAAAACTCCAGTGGAATGAGTAGAAAGGAGAGAGTGTTTCATGAAGAAAGATGCTGCTGGGCACCTCCTCTGGGCTCTCTTTTGTCTGTGTAGCACCATGCAATGGATGCCATACTGGTTCATGCCAATTGAGAAAACAAGGTGAGGATGAGATACCCCAGCCCTCTGCCATTTGGCCTGACAGCTGCCAGGGACAACCCTGACAACAGTGGCTGCCTGAAGTCTGAGCCCACGAGTTTGGTTGGACTCTTAACCTCCAGAGAAATGTCAATCTGTGGAACTTTCTGGGAGAAAGACAGAAGCTCCTGTTCACACACAAATAACTTTTTTATAGCCAGCTGCTACAGTCCCAAGAAACACCTACCCATCTCCTGCCTGCCACTACTAGAGTTACATTGATCCTTATTAACTGCTTGCAGCCTAAGTCCACAGTTACCTCATTCCTAGACATTCTATTCTTTCCCACAAAAAAAAAAAAAAAAAAAAAATGCTCTGTTTACGGAACTTGCTAGGATCAGAGCTAGAATACATCTGAACAGTCAGTTTCAACCTGAGGTCACAGGGAAAGTCTGACTGCAGAACTTGCCTTGAGGTGACAATGTTTGCAGACCCCTCACTCAGCTCAAAAGCATATATCACCCAGGTAAGCTAATGCCCTTGGTATCTGCCTGCAACAAATACTTTGCTTTATGCTGCCCTCACCCCTACTATGTAAGATGAGTTCTTGGGACACAGTCTCATGCTGATCTATGAGTTCCAATCATCCTGATGGATACTGAGGCTTCGGCATAAATAACAACAGAAAGCCTAGCATCCCTGACCAGCACCTATACACTGAAATCTTCAATCTTAACACAAAGACAAGCCTTAAAGACTGGGAAAGAGAGAAGTTTAGCAAAACCATAGATGCAAACACAGTGTTGGAACAAAAAGAATGAAGACACAAAAGGACTATACCACAAATGATTGATCATGTAAAAACTCCAAGGAAAAATTCTAATATAATGAAATTAAATAAGCTACCTGAAGGAAATTACAAAGCAAGTTTTAATGATGCTCACTAAAATTAGTAGAACAATGGATGAATAAAATAAGGACTAAACTAGACAGACAAAATATGAAGACATTCCAAAAAAAAAAATCATAGAAAAAAAAACAAAACAAATGAACTAAAAAATATACCAGAAGGGTTCAATAATAGTCTAGAAAAAGCATCAGACAGAATCAGTAAGCTGTAATAGAAAGCAGTAGAAAGCTCCCATACAGACAAGCAGGCAGGGGAAAAAAATATTTTTTAAATAAGTTAACTTAAGAGACTTCTGGAAAAACATTAAGAATAACAACATTTGCATCATAGGAATTCCAGAAGAATTAAAAACAGAAAAAGGCAGAAATTTAATTTGAAGAAATAATAGTTGAGAACCTCTCTTATGTGGGGCAGGAAACAGATTCCACATTCAGACACTCAAATGATTTCAGACAAAATAAACCCAAACAGACACCGCCAAGACATTATCACTTAAATGGAAAAAAGTAAAGATAGAGAATCATAAAAGTAGCTAAAGAAAAACAAGTTCAATACAAGAGAACCTTCACAAAACTCTCTCAGATTTCTCAGCAAAAAACATCACAGTAAGAAGGGAATGGCATGATTTATTAAAAATGCTGAAAGGAAAAGCCATCCAATTAAAAATATTCTATCCTGTCAAGTTATCATTCAAAACTGTAGGAGTGATCAAAAAGACTTACAAACTAAACTTAAAGAAATTCATCACCACTAAATCAGTCACGTAAGAAATACTAAAGAATTTTTTTATAAATGTCAAGAAACACCACTTAGAAGCAGAAGACTCAAAAAATATAAAATGTGAGGGATAGGGAGGAGAAGAAAAGATGCAGACTGTTAGAATTAAATAGAGATTAACCTGCTTTCAATTTAAAATAGGATATAAGCATAGACTATTGCATGTGCACTTTCTGGTACCTTGAAAACAAAAATACATAGAAAAACCAAATAAGAAAATGAAAATGTAATCCAAATGTAACACCAAAGGAAGCTATCAATGTACAAAAGGAGAGAATAAGACAAGAATTAAAGAACAAAGACAACCTGCAAAAACACCTAGAAAACAAATAACAAAATGACAATAAATACATACATATCACAAAACAACCTTAAATGATTAGAATTAGATCAAATGGTCTTAAGAGACATTTACCAAACATCTACCCACAAAGGAAGAATATATAATCTTCTCAAGTGCTCAAAGAACATTCTCAAGGATAGGCCATATTTGGGACACAGTCAATAAGCTTATGAAGACAGATTAATATCAAGTATATTATCAGATCACAACAGTATAAAACTAGAAATAAACATAAAAAGAAAACTGGAAAAATACAAATATGTGGAGATTAAACAACAAGCTCCTGAACAACTAATGGGTCAACAAAAAATAAATCAAAGGGGAAATGAAAAATACTTGGAGATGAACAAAGATGAAGACACCTGCATCAGAACCTATGTAATGCAACAAAAATAGCACTAGAAGGGAAGTTTGTAACAATACAAGTCTGTATCAAACAAGAAGATTCTCAAATAAACAATCTAACTTTATACCTGAAGAAACTAGAAAAATGAATCCATGTTAGCAGAAGGAAAAAAACAAAAATTCGAGTAGAAAAAGTGAAATAGAAAACAAACAAAAACCAAGACCTGCAACTTTGAAAAGATCAACAAAATTGATAAACTTTTAGCTAGCATCACTTTAAAAAAAAAAAAAGCTCTAATAAATAGAATCAAAAATGAAAGAAAAAAGTTTCAACAAATGCCACAAACATACAAAGGATCGTAACAGACTACTATGAAAATATATATGTTGATAAATTGGATAATTTAGGAGGGAAAATAGAAAAATTCTTAGTCTTACAAGCCCCTAATACTGAATCAGAAAGAAAAAAAGAACACAAATAGATCAGTCACAAGCAGGGAAATTGAAAGAGTAGTCAAAATTCTGCACCCTCCAAAAAATAAATGCCTTATTAGTGAGTTGAACAAAATTTTCAAAAAACATGCAATACCTATTCTTCGCAAACTCTCCTTCAAAATTGAAAAATAGGAAATACTTTCAAAAAATTTCATAAAGTCAATGAACAAAATATTTTACTTCTATATGCAGTGAATTAGAAGAAAAAGAAATTAATAAAATAATCCTATTTACTATTGCATAAAAAAGAATTAAATACCTAGAAATAAACTTAACAAAGGAGATGAAAGACTTGTACAATGAAAATTAATGACACTATTTAAAAAAAAATAGAAGACACAAAGAAATGAAAAGATATTCCATGTTCTTGGATAATGTTCTTGGGTTGGAAGAATTAACATTGTTAAAATGGCCATCTTACTTAAAGAAACATACAGTTTAAATGCCCATGGTAATTTTCAAGGAAATAAAACAAACAATACTAAAGTTTGTATAAAGCTACAAAAGACTCCAAATATCCAAAGCAATCTTGAGAATTAGGAACAAAAATAGAGGTATTACACTCCTTGTCTTCAAAATGTGCTACAAAGTGATAATAATCAAAATGTTATGTCATTGAATAAAAGCAGACACACCAGATCAATGGAAAATAATTGAGAGCCCAGAGACTAAGTTACACTTGTATGGATAATTAATCTATGGCAAAGAAGTGAAATGCATAAATTATGGGAAGGAAAATCTCTTCATCAAATAGTTCTGGGAAAACTGAACAGATTCATGCAAAAGAATGAAACTTACACCATAATAAATACCATACATAAAAATTATTCAAATTAAAAACTTGGATGTAAGACCCTAAACCATAAAATAAATAGAAGAAAATACAGGCAATAGATGCCTTGACATTAGTCTAAGAGATGTCTTTTGGAACTCAACTTCAATGTCAGAAAACAAAAGTCAAAATAAGCAAATGGGACTATATCAAAACTTCTACACAGCAAAAGAAAATATCAAAACTTAAAGACATCCTACAGAATGGAAGAAGATATTTGCACATCATAAATCAAGGGAATATAATCAAGGGATTAAGATTCAAGATATATAGAAAACTCATACAAGCCAACAATAATAAAAATCAAAAACTGGACAAAAGACCTGAATACAGATATTCATCAGGGGCATTAAAAAAATGCTCATCAACATTTATTATTAGTAAAAAGCAAATCAAAACAGGTGAGATATCACACCTGTGAGAATAGCTTATTGTAAAAAAAGCTGGAAACAACAAGTGTTGGCAAGGATGTGGAGAAAAGGGAACACTGGCACACTCTTCGGCGGGAATGTAAATTGGTACAGTCACTTTGGAAAACAATATAGAGATCCCTCAAAAATTTAAATGTAGAAGTATCTTATGAGTCAACAACTCTGCATCTAGGTATCTATCCAAAGAATATGAAAATATTAATTTGAAAATACATTATGTTCACTACAGTATCATTCACAATAGCCAAGATATGGAAACGACCCAAATATCGTCGAAATTAGAGAAAGGTATGGTAAATATACATAAATAAACAGTACTCAGAAATTTTTTAAAAGATTAAATCTTGCCATTTACAACATGATGGAACCTAAGGTGGTTATGCACGCTTTGAAATCTCAAGGTATTATGGTATCACAAGAAAATGACAGCTCATCAGAAACCAATTTTGAAGACATGGATGATTGCTTCTAATGGATAAAGAATTCAAAGTTACAATCATAAGGTAACTCATAGAGATAAAAGAAAATTCAGAAAAATAAGTCAATGAGCTCAAAAATGCAAGTAAGGAGCACGAGGCAGAAATTGAAGTTACATAAAAGAAACTAACCAAGATATTGTACTCACCATTACAATAAATGAGATCAAGAGTACCAAAGAGAGCTACAAAAACAGAATTGACCAAATAGATGAAAGAATCAATGATGTGGAGCATAGATATATAGAAAGAAGCTCCGGGAAGAAGAGAGAGAGATTAAATTATTTAAAAAAAAAAGAAATATTCTGAGACACTATCTGACAAATTAATGAACTTAATTAAACAAAAATAGACTTTAAACAAATAAACTAAATCAAACAACAATAGATTTTCAGCCAAAAAAAAAGCAAATCAATGGCTACCAGAAGAGTGGGGTAAAGTGGGGTGACAAACGGGGTAAAGGGGATAAATCATATAGTAAAAGAAAATCTGAAATAGTTGTGAACTTACTGTATTATAAACAGATGTTGATTTACAATAATACATACCTACTCAATGTTACAATGCAATATTCCTTTGACAAAACCTATTTAAATTTTATTTCTCTAAAATATATAATTAATAAATTATATTCAATTAGCATAATGAAAATTTTATAATATATAAAATAAAACATTTATCCATATGAATCCTATCTCAGCTCTATGGCTATTTCTTACATGCATGTAACTCATGAAAATGAGCACCAGTCATACATTTCCGCAACACCCCAGAAGAGTGTGGCCCATTGTTAAAAGTCCCCAAGTCCCATAAATTCTCAAGAGTAGGTTTGAGAGGACAAGTGTGTTGGAGTGGATCCAGATCAGAGCCACACCATACCATCAGACAGAAGCACCTGAGCTTGTCAAGGAAAACCACAGTCATTTCCTGGGGCATTGATCCTAAAGAGAGAATAAAAGGTAACATCAAAATGTAAAATAGATTTGGTCATCATTGACAGCTAACTCCAAGCAAGGTTAAAAGTATACTAGAACTTTGGATTTCATTCAGGAAAATTGTAATTAAAGCCCAGACTCTATTGAGGAAGTCCCAGTAACAACGGTGTCTCTCTGGGGACCAGATTATTCCAAGTTTTGACTATTTGATCTTCACTGACTGTTTGCAATGTCAGGCACTGTGAACATCTTCACATACTCATTTAATCCTCACAACAACTCTAGCAGTTGGCAACTGTTTTCCTGTTTCACAGATCAGTTTTCAGTAATTTTCACAAGACCATGAGACTAACCCAGGTCTCTCTGATATCAAATACTTCTTTCAGAAAGTGAATTGATCAGTAATGAAACTATCTCACTAGTACAGAGATCAAAATTTTGGTTTGGATATTGGGAACATATGAATTTGTATTTTAATTCCAGGTCAGAGTCCTCAAATTCAAAAAGGTTTTTGGGTGCTTCCCATACATGATAAAATTCAAACTGCTTAGAAGCTTAATCTATTCATAAACATTAAGAACCTACTAAGTGCAGGATGTTTTGCTGGATGGGCTCAGGACATCTAGATCAGAAACAAACATCTTTCCCAAGGAGGCTCTTTAGTCTAGGAGGGATGACAAGACATACACACACACACACACACACACACACACACACACAAAACTGATGATAAATAAAAAGGCACAGATAACAAGAGAGGCAGGAAAGGTCAGATTATTTCCAGATCCTGGGATAAGGAAAGGGAAAATTTCTCCACACAGATAAAGTTGCATGATCAAAGACAAACTTAGAGAAAGTAAAAGTTTTGGCTAAAATGCAAAGTACCTGAGTTCGAGTCTTGAAGATTAACTTACTTCAGATAGATTTGTATCCAAACTTTAAAAACACTAATTTTTAAAATGATGAATTTGGAATCATTCTATGTGCCATAGCAAAAAATTCAAAATTATGGCATGAGGAATTTAAGAGTCCCTATTCCTAACCACGTTCTGTATGTGTTAATTTTTTAAATGAACCCAATGCAAAGTAATAAATGTCAATCAAATTTACATAAATAACCAGTAGTTAACACCTGTAAGAACCTAGGAAGAATTTTTTCCCAGGTTTTTCTTGGTTTGGTTTTTTTCACTCTTAGAAAACACTGATTTTAAGATAAATATATTAATGTTTATATAAAAAGGCTTTGATTAAAGAATCAAAAAAGTCAATTAAATATAATCACATTGAGTGATAGCCGAAATTCGATAGAACAAAGTTATAGTACTAGAGTCTCACTGAGTTCACCATATTATGTTTTTTAAATAGTTTGATATATTATATAGCTAACTTTTGTTAGAAACTTAGTTGACTTCAGGAAAATAACCAGGTATCTAGTAACCTGACACATAGATAAGGCTGTAGGAAGACAATCCCAGATCCCATTTGGTTCTTATATGGCAGCTCATTTTGACAACAATTTCTACTCAAGAACATGCACAATTTTAAGTCAGATCTAAACGCCCAGGACACATGCGTCCAGCAATGCAAGCTCATTGTCAAGGTGAGAGACATAATAAGCATAGGGAAGTTCAATGCTAGAGTCTAACAGGACTTCAGGGTAAACAGAGTTTTCCAGTCTCAACCATATCCTATATTATGACACTTCCATATACTTTGGGCTCTTTCACTAGGAAAATACAAGGAGTTGGTTCAAAAGGTAATCATACCAAAATGTCTTAATTTAATTGTCAACTGAGCCAGAAATCCATCTTTACTGAAAAATAAGAACAAACATTAATGTATTCAATATCTACTACTTTGGGGCTTCTCCAGGGCTTCTAGGGGTTTTAGCAAGTGCAATTAAACAGTATTTATTATAGTCAGTGAATCAACCAACTAATAATATTCACTTCTTCATTTATTTATTCAGAAAATTCAGTGAGTATGTACTATATTCGGTCACTGGAAACTAAGGTTATAATGATGAACAGAATAGTCTATTCCTTTTCTCAAGATTAATTTAGTAGGATAATGACACCAAGTATCTATTCTATACTGTTACCTGCTAAAAAGTGTTGGAGAGATAAGGAAGGAAAGAAGAAAAGGGAGGAGGGAAGGAGGAAGAAATAATACACCATGATGCTGTCCTCAAGCTTTTTTGAATCTAATAGGAGACATGGACATAAAAGCAGAAAAATGAAATATTATAAACTTCAGAATAAAAAATTTTACTGCATAGGGATCACATACACACACACACACACACATACACACATACACACAGAGATCTCAACTTTAGTATCATCTCATTGTGTCGTTAGTTTTCCCTCTTAACTAGGGAATTTTTCTGTAGTCCTAATTCATGAATCTTCTTCTAAAATCCAAGTTGAGATGCTAAAAGAACTCTCCATGCTAGCACAAGACAATGTGTACATATTGAGAAATGATTCTGTAAAGAAAAGCTTCAAGAACGGCATTACATTTGGAGCATACCTGCTAGGGAAACAACAGTTGAACATTATTAGATTATACCTCAGTCACTGATGAGGTTTGAATGTATAATTATTTTATTTATATTTCTGTGTTCTACTAAAGTTCTATACAATAAAATATTGTCATTTTCCATATGATTTTATACCTAATTATTTACCTATTTGCTCATCTAGTGTGAAAATGACTAAAATATTTCATATGTGCTACAAAATTTATAGACCACTTACAATGAAATGGTTTCAGCCATTTAAAAAAAGAGTTAAATGTGGAAAAGAAAAATCAAAGAACGTAAACTTATATGTTGAAAAACAGTAAGTGCTAAAGGAATACATAATAAGTTATAAAGGAATACACAGCAAATTGATAATAGTGATTATCTCTGAGGGTGGGATTATAAAGCATTCCCATTCCTGCATTATGTATTTGTATAATACAAAGCTTATACAGGCATGAATTATTTTTATAATTGGAAAAAATAAGTTCTCTTTCGCTTTTTTAGTTAAACACAGGGCCAAAGAAAACACTGTCAAAAAAATGTGATCCTTATTTAGAGGGATTTGGGGTTGGGGGCGTCGGGGTCTTGAAGCATTATTTTTCTTATCAAAAATTATTTCACATGCATTTGCTGTCTTTAAAAGATAAATGAAATCTTTGCATGGCAGCATTAAAATGTATGGCAATTATATGCTCTCATACATTGATACTTTCTCCATTGGTACTTCAAATGTTGCCATTTGCTAATCTCTAATCATATTCAGTAATTTAATTTCAATATATCTTCATATCTTATTATTGGAGAAATGCAAATGAAAGAACAATAAGACATTACCTTGCACCTGAGAGAATAACTATTTTACAAAAAACTAAAAACAAGTGTTGGCAAGGATTCCATTTTTTAAAAAAGATCTTATATACTGTCGGTGGGGATACAGATTAATGCAACCAATATGGACAGTAATATGAATATTCCTCAAAAAATTAAAAATAGAAATTCCATATATCCCATTATCCCACTTCTGGTATTTATGCAGAAAACAAAAAAACAATAATTCTCAAAGATACATGCATCCTCATGTTTACTATGGCATTATATACAATACATATATATACAATATATTATATGCAATAGCCAGGAGCTAGAAACAACCTAAATGCCCATCAACAGGTGAGTGAACAAAGACAAAGATATGACAATACACACACACCCAAACATACGCACACAATGGAATCCTACTCAGCTATTAAAAATGACAAAATCCTGTCATTTGCAAAAACATGGATGCATCTAGAGGGAATTATGTTTAGTGATATAAGTCAAAAGGAGAAAGAGTAACAAGATTTTATGTGGTATATAGAGAAACCAAACAAACAAATGAACCAAATCAAACAAAAATAGACTTCCTGTCTGTAGAATCAAATCAGTGGTTACACAAAGGGAAAGTGGGGAGGGATGGGCAAATTGGGTAAAAGGAATTAATTAGATGATGGATAGAATTGGACTGTTGGCAGCAGATTTAATGTATTTTATACAGATGTGATTGACAATGAAGCACACCTTAAGCATATGTTATGATGCAATGCTCTTTCAACAAAATTATTAATTACTTCATCATTCAATGTATCTTAATGTGTCATAGTCAAGATCGCTCTTAGTAATCCAATCATGGGAAAAGCTTGAATGTAGCTGATCAATAAAGTGTGGCCTAAAAGGGCTTAAACTTTCTAACAGCTCTGTAGAAGGAAAGACCCTCCATTTTGCCAGAGAGCAGCAGGGTTTTGACTGGGGTTCATGATAAAGCATTCTGTAAGGGAATCTTCCAAAAATCAGTCATAAACTTTCAAACTTTCCACCAAAGTAAAACACTTCCATTCAGAGTAGCATCTGACTTGAAAAATTTCCCTGGATAGAAAACTATCTCGAAACATAAATTTAAATTATCTTCCTTCTGGGTCTACTTTTCTAATGAGCACTTGACTAGTCTTCTCCCTTTTTTTCTAATAAATTACCAATAAGTAAATCGAGGAATATAATGTTTTCAAAGCAGGGTCAGACAAATTGGGGTAGTCCCAAAACTGATTCATCAGAAGATCTGAAGCATGGTATGTCAGAGTTGATATCAGATGTATAAAGTGATTATATCTCTAACGTGTGGACCTAGCCAACTGAACAGTGCTGCACAGGGAAGTTTTCTTTCCTAACCTCCAGGGTAACAGCTGGTTTCAAGGAGGAAATTTCATTATTTTGTGGTATGTGTTCAAGGACAGATCCTGCTTTGCTTGTAAACCTGTCTGAGTCCTGTATCTGCTGCTGAAATACAGGAGCAATAAATCTATGTGCTGAGAACCTGAGTGGAAAGAGGTTTCCTTTCACTTATTCTGACTCACCATCGTATCAGGGTCAGTGACCTACTGAACTGATGGGAGGGAACACAACATGAAGAAGATGAGCAATTAGCTCTGTGCTCTTCAGGGTCCTAAATTTGTCAGTCAGACCACCCTGCAATTCACATCTATTCCTGGATCCATAGTTTTTCTGTTTCAAAACACGATGTCTATTTTTTATAATAAAAAACACAACTGGCTGGGTTTTGTACTATGAATTTACAAAATATACCTAATTCACCACTATTCTACCTTTCTCCTATCTAACAAACATCTGTGTACTTTTTTTTCTTTCATCATTTTGTTTTACATTTGTATGATTTATTGATACACTCAAAAAAAAACAAACAAAAATAAAAAACTCTCTAGGTAAGGGTTTCGTTCTATTGTTCAGATGCCAGGTTATTGTTACCCAATCTGGGAGAAATAGACAATGCTATTTTATTATTAATTAGAGAGAAGTTGGAGTTCAAAGAGCCCAACCTCTGCTCTCTACAAGTGAGGATATGACTAAGTCCACCAATATGTGAAAACCTGATCAGATTATACAGAAAGATGGCTCGAAACTAGAACTGCTAACTGAAAAAACGTTGGAGGTGTGCATTTACAAACACAGGCCAATAATATCAGCATTAAAGGAAGTATCACACCAACTTGTCATACAATTACTTGGGACTCCATCATCCCCAGTCCACTGCAGCATTCTGAAGAGCGGGGACTATGATGTATTCATTTTATTCAGCACACCCTGCACATAGCAGTGATTAGTAAATGTGTGCCATCCTTGCTTTATTTGCTGGCTTTGTTGTTGGCTTGGAGTAGCAAGACAGTTGTTGAGTAACTGGCACCACTGACAAGCACAACAGTGCTCAACAGAAGGACTGGTTCTTCCTCTGCATCTCATCTTTCCTAGAAGCACACCTAACAGACCCCTTATGTTACATGAGTAATGGCTGAGCAACCTGAGAGCCTCTCGGCCAGTCCATGACAAGGGGAATGGAATCATTGTGTCTGATTTTGTGAAGTCACTCATATTATAACAACCTAGAGACTTGGTTGTATAGATATGTAAACAAAAAAAATACAAACTGCATGGAGATCTCTCCAAAAATTAAGAATAGCACTCCCATATGATCCAGTTATTCCACTTGTGGGTACTTATCCAAAGAACACAAAAACACTAATATAAAAAGATAAATGTACTTCTGTGTTCATTACATTATTTATAATAACCAAGATATGGACACAACATCAGTGTCCAAAGACAGATAAGTGGATAAAGATGTCACACACACACACACACACACACACACACACACACACACACACACACACACAAAATGGAAAACAACTCAGCTACAGAAAAACTGAAATCTTTCTATTTGCAATAGCATGGATGTACCTAGAGACATGCTAACTGAAAATAAAATCAGATAAAGATTATACTATAAGATCTCACTCATATGTAGAAAATAAACAAAGCAAATCAACAACGACAAAAAAAGTCACTTAGATAAAGAAAACAGATTGTTACCAGAGAAGAGGAGGGTTGAGGGGTGGGTAATATGAGGGGTAGGACAGAAACTTGACTTTCAGTGACCTTAATGTAGCATTTACAGATGTGGAATTACAACAATGCACACCTGAAACATATGTTATAAACTAATCTCACCTCGGTAAGATTTATTTAAAAAAAAAAATGTAAATTGAAAGATTAGATGTACATTACAACTGAACTTTGGAAAAGTTGGTCAGGCATGGCCTCGTGAAGTGGCAGTTAGGTCAATCACCTCTAAAGGAGCAAGCCATATATCCCTGGGATCAAGTCTCGGGTCTCGGGGGAAGCAACCAGCGTGAACAACTAAATAAAAAATAAAATAATAAAATGCTTCATTTCTCTTCCTGCTTACCTACTTGCCTTCATTCCTGCTTACCCCTTTCCTTATAAAAAAAAAAAACCATTGGTCAACAAATAACTGGATTACAACAAATTAAAATTACTTCAGTGGTATAAAAGCTTGCTTTCCTTTTGTTGTCAATTTCTTCCTTAATATTATAAGATTGTTTCAGAGTTTGCCTCAAAGTCACATGGACTTTAACATTATCACATAAGTAAGTAGCCCGATTTCACTATTGCAAGACTGTGACCTCTGCTCTCACCCTGCAGGACTGACTACCTGGGGAAACCGCTGCCCCTCCCCACCACAGGGCTGCTGCAGGAGCAGCAGGAGGCCGGCTCCCCAGATGGTCAACACTGACAGCAATTTCACTTTTCTCAGCAAATGTCCAGTGAGAGTAAACTGAGGGTGGCTGAGAGAAGTGAGGACAGATCACATCACACTATTTGGGAAAAGTTGAGAAGCATGGCAGGGTTAGGGAGAGGTCGCCGTCATCTTCTGACCCTTCTGTCGTCTCCTCAGAAACTGACTTTCCAAGGAAGACGGTGACACGCTGTAAGATGACCCAGTCACCTCACGCACAGTGTGGCGTGATGTGATGAAAAGAGCAAGAACCTGCACACCCACAGAGCAGGTCAAACAAGCAGCCCACGCCTGCTGGGACACAGTCATTGAGGGTGAACAGGCAAAGGGAAAAAAGCAAAGCAATGAAACTTTATATTGGTTGAAGGATGATTTTGAAGAGCAGGAGGCTATTTTGTTTGTTTAGTAAAATAGTCTTCATATAAGTTGTATCCAGGAAGAATCTAAATGAGAACATGATGCCAAGCTACCAGGAAAGCACAGGGTAGGTATTTTCTAGGGTTATGGATGGGGCTTATTCCCAGGTGACATTCCCTGATTGTACTTCTGAACAGCTGCATCCTTTTGCCATTCTTCCTAACGTCCTCCACAGGCACAAAACACTGAGTATCGAATCTAGTTTACTTGGTAGCAAATAAATATTTTCATTTTAGTTTTCTAGAAGTAAGAAATGTTTGATATTGTATTCAAGAGAAAAATTAATTATAAATATTAAATAATCATTACAGATATAAATGCATTATTTTTTTAAAGGAATGTTACAGGCAGGCATGAAGGCAAGTAGGCAAGTAGAGAGTCAGAAGAAGCATTTCATTTATTTTTATCTAGTTGTTCACACTGGCTGTCTGCCCCACCTCCACCCACAGCCTGACCCAGCCCTCCACCCTGAACCAGGATCTTGGGATGTATGCGGGACTGCTGCCAGGGTGTACTAAACAGCTAGGCCACAAGGGCACACCTGCGAATGTATTTTTTAAAACTCCACTGACTTAATAATAAAAAAAAAAACTCATTAATAAAACAATACAAAGTTTTATACTTGCTATAGTAGAAAAAAAATAATTAATGATATTAAGTCAAAGAGAAGAAATGAAGCCCTAATAGATACTCTGGTGCTAGTAGGCTTGTAAATTAGAGTTACCTTTTTGGAGAACAGATCTGGCATAAACACATAATGATCATTTTGTTGGAATTAATAAAAACAACTGCAGAAATCTAACTCGAGAGAGAATCCAAACTACAGAAAAATCTGTGTACGCAAAGATGTTAGTTTAGTAAAACATAGTATTGTTTTTATTTGTATTTACTTAACTGTATAATGCTTGAGTCATTAAACTAAATCATAAAGTTTAGCATCAATGGACTGTTGTGCCACTTTTGTAAGCTGTAATTATGAAGATTACGTTGAAGCACATAAAAGATGCCATTTAACTCACTCTAGTTTTGAAATGGAGAAAATACAATATTCTTATTTTGTCTATAATTGATTCTGTCATCCTAGTAAGCCCCTATTCATTGGTCTAATGGGTGAAATATAACTTTTTCAATTCTACCCAATTTGGGATTTTGTATAGCCTAATAATTTAATAATGATGACAATATTTCCTTCAGAGTTTATTCAGGTTCTTTGGATAAAATTGCTTGTTCTTTTAGCTAGCCTAATTCCTGTTACAAGAGGATGTACAGGGGTAAGTGGTGTCATTGAGGGAAGAGAATGGGGACCTGAGACTTAGCTGGAATATAACTGTTTGCTGGATGGCATCCTTTAATCTCCAGAGCATCCCAGTTCCCAGTTGCATTAATGGGTTAGATCTGCAGCTGTTATAATATATGGTTCAGCCTTTTCATGAAAATGGTGCTGAAAACAAAGTAGGAAGTCCCCTGCCCCACTGAAAGCCCAGGCCAACACAAAGAAAGCAGCATTGAAAGGCAGCTGCAGCCATTAAAAAAAAAAATTATATATGCACATCACCCACCTTCCTAGGGCCCAAGATATTGCGGCTCAGAAGGAAGCTCAAATATTCTTGGAAAAGCGCCCCCAGGAGAAAGTTTGACCGCTGTGCATAAACACATTCCCCCTGACTGCCAAATTGGCCATGAAGGAGATAGAGGCAACGACATACTTGTGTCCATTGTGGATGTCAAGGTCAATGAGCACCAGACCACACAGGCTGTGAAGATGCTCCGTGACACTGATGTGGCCACGGTCAGCACTCTTGTCAGGCCTGATGGCGAAAAGAAGGTATATGTTCAAATGGTTCCTGATACTGAAGCTCTGGATGTTGCCAAGAAAATATAGACTATAGAATACCCAACTCAAATATATGTAAACAATAAAGAAACACAGAGGTTTCAAGGTTTGTTGATTTAGTGGCTCACCAATATCATCTGAAATTTCCTTTCATAACTTGATTTTGTGCCCACATCAAGCCTGGACGTGGCGTAAAAGGGTCATTTTCTTGCAATGTCTTCTTAAAAGCAAGGAAAGCCTTTACTCCCTCACATATTATTGGCCTCACTGAAGTTTGACCCATAAACCACAGACTGGGTCACCCTCCCCTGAAACATAAAAGGGAAGAAAACACATGGGCAAAACCAGAGATCTATTAGAAGACTCATTAAATAGACGTAGAATAACAATCAGCAAGTATCTGGCCTTCTGACTTAGGCCGTGCATTGATTATGTAGTTACTTCAGATTTCTGTGTGTCTAGCGAAGTTAGACACAAAAGTTGGGTACCCATTAATGCAAGAAAGAAAAAAAAGGATATTAAATATTTTTAAATTATAATATTTGTTGAATGTTTAGAATATTGAATGACAAAAATCAGTTGAAAAAATTTGCATGGACTATATGTAAACTGTTTTAAAATACATTTTAATGCAAGAAAGTACACACCAAAATTATGAGTGGTTGTAACTGAGGTATCAGAACCATTGGTGATTTATTCCCTAAACTCCAAACTTTCTATGATATAAACAAATTTCTTATGTATATAATTTTGTTATTTAAGGGACATTTCATCATAAGATTATATAGAATTTTGAATTATAAGAATTTCAAATACCATTCTATTTTATAAATTCTTTTAAAATTCTCATCATCGTTGCCATCCAACTTTATTTGCCATCCTATTAAAGGAAATCATCTTTCTAGCCTACTCGTATTCATCTTTCATACAAGGCACAAATACCTTCCATGAACAGGATAATTATACAAAATATCCTCTGTCATAAAGGCATGCTTACTGTATCAAACCTTGTCTTTAAATGTACTCCCTCATTAAATCTGGAAAGGTTATTTCTAGTATATTTCCCACAACCACCGTAAAACTCTAATAGGTTTTATAATTATTCCCTATTTTTTAAGGAACTTTCTAAGTTGTCCATTAGTGATATGGAAACATTTAAACTACTATTTTTGAGATAATATCTACCCCTAAAGCACCTTTAAAATAGAATTTCTAATTCTACTCTCCCCTTTTCTCCTAATTTCTTCAAGCCCAAGAGTTAATCTGGTTCCCAGAGTAGTTAATGTATTTGAAATACTTAGGGGGTTTTGGCCTTATCCCAACTCCCAATTACACAGAAGTGGATTCTGACTATATATAGTCCCCTCCTAGCAGCTCCTCTCCTCCCTACCATTCATCATGCTGGGTTTCACCACTGCCTGTTTTATTGATACCTTTCTCCCCTTGGTTTTCGGGTGTGGCTAAACAAGTAATTTGCTTTCTTCTGCCATATTGAACCTGTATCATTTATTGGCATAGAAAATAGTGAGCTACAGCACCTTAATTCTCACCTTGCTTGCTGCAGTTCCGAAGTAGAAATCTTGGGAGAGATGAATCAGAGCCTTTCGCTCTAGCACAGCATTTGCTAATTTCTCCATTAAAAGGCATCTTCATCATAAACAGAACTCTCCAATTCTGTTGTTTGGGGTTTGTTTGTTTTTTTTCTTTGTAAGTTAGCCTTTGAGCCTATATGAGCAGGGTTCTCCAGAGAAACAGGACCAATAGACTGTGGGCAGTTTCTTCACTTGAAGCTCAGAGAATATAATTACACAAATGTAGATGTAACAGCCTGCTACATGCCTAGGCTATGTCATCTAGCCTTCTGGGATGGCCACTGTGTGTGTGGCTACAGAATTAGAGGGCTGACAGAATAAAATCGAAAGTAGGTAACATTGGCTTTGAGACCAGGGCACAGACAGTGCCCAGAAAAGCAGAAGAAGAAAAAAAAAGGAAGAAAGGAGAGAGAGAGAGAGAGAGAGAGAGAGAGAGAGAGAGAGAGAGAGAGAGAGAGAGAGAGAGAGAGAGAGAGAGAGAGAGAGGAGAGAGAGGAAAGAGAAAAAGAAAAAGAAAGAAAGAAAGAAAAAGAAGGCAATTCTGAAAAACAGTAAGCAAACTGTTAGTAGAAACTGGCAAAACACTGAAGAACTGGCTATTTATTGCAGGCTAGAAAAAAATGACACCCCACATTATGAAACAAACAATTGGCAAAACTATCACCTGTGGTAACTTAGTCGGTAGAAAATAAGCCTGATGATATTGAGGACCTTGGCAAGATGATTTCCTAGTAGAATGCTGAAAGTGTCATTGGCTTATTTAGCTGATTATGATAAAATAAGGGAAGAGAGATGGGCTAGAGGAAGAACTGCTCTGTCTACAAGCAGAATTTAGAGCCTACATAGAGGATCGGACAATAAAATTGTTTCTCATTTCCAGTCTCTCAGGGCAGTAAAAATTTCTCACAGTAGCACACAGATCTTTGTGCTCAAGACAAAGAGCAAATCAAGGTGAACTGCAAGCCCATTTGTTACTATAGTCATTCATCTCTTAATGAAAGGGATACGTTCTGAGAAACACATTAAGGCAGTTTTGTCATTTGGATGTCACAGAGCGTGATCACACACAGCTAGGTGGCACAGACTGCTACATAACTAGGCTACATAGGAGAGCCCGTTGAGACCCACGTTGTATCTGTGAGCTTTCTTTGACCAAAGCATCAATAAACGATGCATGACCATGTCTCTGAAAGACTTTAGGCAGTGACTAATAGGCTTTCTCAGCTATTAAAAAGTGCTTTCATTAAAGTTATTGTCCCACTTCGATTTGACACAGTCCTCATAGTTGAAAGACCCATCTCACAGTTGTAGGTGATACTTCTACTAAGTGGAATAGATCTGAATCCCCCACAGAAATTTTAAGAGAATTGTTCTGATGAAAGTAATCCCTGTTTGGACTAAAATGGACTGAAGTGCTTAAAAATTAAGAGAAACCTCTGGGCCTCCATTGTTCTATAGGAAAGCAGCAGGCTGAGGAAGTTACTCTGCTACAAATGCCAGCCATTTCTGGAGGGAATGGAAAACAACTTCAAGGGTGGGGTTAAGACCTGTGAGTAGCCATGGGCAAGGGGACCACTCCCAGGGAGCAGACCTCAGCCTTAATCAAGGATCACTCTCTGCTCTCAATGTGTCCTGACAGCATGTCATCTACTGGATTTCAGAATTGCTGTTGACTGGTAAATTCTATGTGAATTTTTTTTTTTTTCTTTTTGAAGAGAAATTCTATTGTGATTATCCTGTCCTAACTCATGAAGAGGCTTATTTGTCTATTTAGTTCACAGATCCTTAGATCCTTAGGTCAGAAGGCTCCCATCTAAGAAGCTTTATCTGGACCTGATGGGGACCTAGATTTCAAGCTTGATGCCATAATTAGGATGAAACTTTTGGAGTCTTTATTTGGAAATATTTTGCAGGGGAAAGGAATGTAAATAAGTTATGGCCAAAAGATAGGCAATGGTTGATTTAATAATGACCACAGACTTTCCAATGTGACTAAATAGATAATCCAATTAACAGGTGAACCCTCCTTTTTCACTCCTCAAACTTGGGCTTGACCATCGGACTTGTTTTGGCAAATGGGACATCAGCAAACATGAGACAGTAAAGATGAAAATTACTTGTGCTTTGGGATTTTCCTTTCTTTCTGTGCTTTGAATCCTGAATCAGCCGTGTGAACAAACCCAAACTAGGCTTCTGGAGGATTAGGGGCTATGGGGCATAGATGGTTCTCTAAATTTTGTGTGGTTTGTATACAGCAAGCGGTAACTAGTAGAGAATATTAGATGAAGAAGAGATCAGTTCTACCTTGTAAGAACATTATTCATGCTTGTCACAGATAATTATGTTTTTTAACATATAATTTTATATTTATATAAATATTAACATATTTATTTACCCACATGTATTTCTGCCTGGCAGGATTTCAGGGTGAATTGCAAGGTGAAAAAACCAGAACATTCCTACTTGAGATCTAGCCTAGGTTGAAAAAAATGTGATCACTTCTCTTAGGCTGCTCCTGATTTTCACATCTTCTTCCACATCTCACCCCCAGTTCTGGACCCACAAGTTATTTTCAAGCACTAGTGCACTGACAATAACTCCTATGTCAGCAACAGTCAAGCAAGAAAAGATAGGACTAGACTTGAGACTTCCTGCAGAGAACAATATTCATTTGATATATATGAAAGATAGTCATTGTTTTTGCTACATAATAAAACTTGGGGTCAACTTATTCCCACCCCTTCCTTGATTTTCCAAATGAAGTTTTTGTTTTCCGCTGAATCCTTGTTTCCTATCTTAAGCACACTAAGGGAAGAGTGCCTGCCATGTCCATCAAACAAATACAAAATGAATATTTAAAAGTTTGTGAAGCAAGAAAAAGTCATTATCCTAGTCTATTCTTATACCCAGGTTTCAACAATAAGCCTGTTCTCTCTACAAGTGACAGAAGACCTAATACTGAAGATAATTAACACCAGAAATAGTCCATGAAGAATGTGCAGAGTAAGATAAAAGCCCAAAATAGAAGCCACACCTCCAAATCTAGGATGGGACCAAAACCACTCTATAACCAAAATTAATTGTAGTTGTGCCTCCTTGGCTAGCCAGAATCTGGAAACCGTAAATCTGGGATGAATCACCTATAATTTTCCTACAGCAAGAAAGGATTATAGACTCACAGAGTAAATTCTAAGCGAAAGGAAAATAAATTACCCTTCTGGGCAATCCCTTTCTGCCATCCAAGGAGGGAGTTCTCTTTGAATTTTTCAAGAAAAGTATGCAAGATAAAGGAGAGAACTAAAGTAGTTAGGGGAACGGAAATTTTGGGTCATGAAGTGAGAATGAGAAGAGAAATGAAACAAGGTAGAAATGACGCAGAGCTGTCTAATGGGAAATATGTAAGGTCCTGTGAATCCTCTTCCTTGTTCATCCTTAAAATCTTTAGTAAATCTACCTAACTCCTAATGGTTCCAGTGCTGGATTTTGATTTTTTTAATTAAAGTGCCTCAAAAAGGGTATGCAGCAAGGGTATAGGCCACCTGAATGAGCTCATTTACATTTGGAATATACTTACTAGGAATACATGGATGCTCACATTTCATCAAAAGGCAGGGTATTTATTCTCTTCAACAGCAATGTCCTTCCTGAATGAAGGAGAAATGGATGATCTCTCTCTCTCTCTCTCTCTCTCTCTCTCTCTCTCACACACACACACACACACACACACACACACACACACACACACACACACAGGCAGACATAGCCTGCTTACCCGTAAACTACCGCATTCCCACATTCTAATAAGATTGCTGGCCAATTTGCCAGTAGCCTCCCTCCTGGGGAATTATTCTCTAATCATAGCGACCAATTGTATTCCCAGCGAAGTCTAGACATACAAGATAACTAATCAATATTATTTAATAAATGAACTAATCATTACTCAAAAGCAATTCTTCTGATCCAAGTCCAATTCTCTTCCCACTGTAATGCATCATCTTTCCAGTAAGTGAGGACTGTTATCAGAGTAAAACTCCTTTTTTTCTAATGTCTATTTCTTTCATTTTAGCATTTCCAGCCATTCCTATCTGGTAATAATTAAATTTTTGTTATTAAGCTTCCATATTTCATTGGGTACAACGGAAACAGGGATGTGGTCCATTATCGCCTCTGAAAAGAGCAGTCAAAATAACTCCACATACTTGTTCCTACCAATTCAATAACATCTTTCCCAAACGCCTCTTTCCGTTTTTCCCTTCTTGTGAAAAAATCCAGTTTCTAACTTTATTATCCCAATTAGTCTGATTTTTAAATCCCCAATCACTTTCCTCAGATAATCATGCCTTTATCATTTCACACTGCTAGCAACTGCCTATCTGTTGACTTTACCCTGGGTACACTAAATTCAAATTCATTCACTCCACAGTCCCCAGACCAAGTAATACCACATTCAAACGCAGCAGCCAGAGTGATCCCAGGTGCCTGCTGCAATAAACACTGCAATCAAGTCATTTGACTTTACTTTCCCAGGTGCCTAAACTCATAACTCTTTTCTGCATATATAACAGTCTAATAAAAGAGGGAAATTTGCAACGCCTTACAGCACAAACACTCAGAAATGAGAAAAGGCAGATTTCACTCAACAATCTCCCAGCCTACACTGTCCAATGTTCTTCTTCTCACACACCATAGACAGCCAGTCATGTGACTTTAGCAGCTCTGTGGACTACATTTGAATAGCATTACTTATGATCTCCACTTGAAATGGGAAAAAAAAAAACAAACTATGAAGCTCAAAGAGGTTCAGAGAATGGTCAAATTCCATTCTAGTATTTGATGGTGTCTATTCATTTGATCAAAAGACATTCATTAGCACCTCCTGTTTGCCGG
This sequence comes from Solenodon paradoxus, assembly GCA_004363575.1. Classification (NCBI taxonomy): domain Eukaryota; kingdom Metazoa; phylum Chordata; class Mammalia; order Eulipotyphla; family Solenodontidae; genus Solenodon; species Solenodon paradoxus. The sequence goes on from RJWH01000027.1 coordinate 2,169,729, forward strand.
GTCCTCATCTAAGCTCTGGGGATAATTACATTGAACAAGACAAATCACATCCTCCCTCTTAGAACTCTTCTATTCCAGTGGAGAGAAGCAGATTTTAAAATGTAGTTAATCTTAATGCTTGAGGGATAGAGACAAGAGAGTGGTTCAGAGGCCCAGTAATTTCAAGGTCAACATTCCTGTGACTCTGGTCTTTTCTTCATGGTCACAAGATGACTGTGGTCATTCCAGACATGGTGTCTATATTCATTGCAGAGAGAATGGGAAAGGGCCAATGTTAGTTGCATTGTCTCCTTTCAATAAGAAAGAAAAGCAAATAAACGAAATAACTCAGAAATTCACTAAGAAAATTCTGTTGGGTATGACTGGTCTAGAGTGGTTCACAGCCTGGAGTTATTCTGAAAAAAATCCCCTTCAATCAGCCAAAAAGGAACTCAGCACACAGGGAAGGACTAGGTATCAACAGCGGGCAACTTGAGAGGGTCCTATGGGGACCGGGACTGCTGCGTCTGACTCACCAGCAGCACCAGGGTGGAGTTACTCCCCTGAATCCACAACTCACAGGTATGGGCAGTTGTTACCAGCCTTCTCAAACATGAGTTCTCCAGGGATTGGCTGAAGGCTCTGCTGTGACTGTGTTGTAACTCATCTTCCCTTCCTTTGTCCAAATATGCTTCCTTCACATCCTCACAAGTATTGTTTCCAAGATCATGCCCCAGCGAACTTCCTACATATAAATCTTGGTCTCAGAGTCTGTTTCCCAGGAAATCCGACCTGAAATTCTTGGTGCCAGGAGCACCAAAATCTGAGACTGCAAAATCTAAAATGGGATTTGGAAGTTTGTCTGTCTGCCTGCTGACTGACTGGCAATAAAGACCCCATCACTGATTGTGGGTGCAGTACTGAAGTCCCTGGCATTTGGTTGGAGTGCATTGTTAAAATAGTCACTGGCAGTAAAAACAGGACAGGAAACAGGCAGAAGGAACTGCACTGACTAGTGTATTATTTGAGAAGTATTAATTATAAAAGTAATGGAATTGAATGCTAATGCTGAGTGCTATCAATGTATCAGAGAGAGCCAATGAAAAGCTGAGGTGATCAAGCACTAATTCAAGGTGAATTACCAAAAAATATGTTCATCTCCTGCAGCCAAAGGTGAAAAAACACTAAGAATTAAGTGTCAGGACTTAAGTACAAGGATAGCAGAGCTCAAGGGAAGGTTGAATTCTCAACCTTGACAAGTCTATTTTGCCAAGGTCAGAGTTCTGGCTGGGAAGATTCCTAAGAATTGGGATGTAAACATCTAGGTTAATACACTTTAAAAACTTAAAACCTGAGATTTCCCTACAGAAGTGTACCACTCCCATGTGTTGAAGGCTGGAAGTCACCCATTGTTTGCAATTAATGCAGAGTTCCCTACCTTGAAAGACAATATGAACCCTGCTTCCTTCATAATCTACCCCCATCACCTCCCTAGTCAGTAACTAAAACCGGAAATTATAATAAAGTCAAAATATAACACAGTCAGAAATCACTGGGCCTGCTAGAAAGAAGGGTACTACACCCTGAAGAGACTACAGGAGCCAGTCAACACTTAAAAGCAGGGACCAGGAGTATTTATATGTGGCTGAATTCAGAAGGATCTTGATTGGGATAGGTTGGAGGGCAGAACATAAATTCGTAAAAGAGATATAGGACTCAGCACCCATGCAGGGACCCCAGGAAACGAGACAAACATGCTGAGCTAGCTCCAGGATGTTTGAGGAAATTGATGGTCCACACTGCCATGTCAGAATTGCTATGGTAGATGATAAAAAAGGATCAAAAGACTCAGATAGGTGGACATGCTAGAGCAGACATACCATTAAGGCCAGAGAAACCAGCAGTCAGCTACATTTTATAGGCGGGACAGACAGACCTTCTATTTAAAGCAATAAGGAAAGAATGAAAGTGCTGGTGAAAGAAGGACCAGCATGTTTGAGAATTCAATGATAGCTGTCATTCACCGGCCAGACCCAAAAGAGATACCATTATGAAACTGGCTCTATAAGAGCAAAGAGTGATGACAGAATCCCAAAATAATTGAGGCTAGGGGACATATTAAACTATTACAAGCAAGATAGATGGCTTGGTCAGAGTGGAACTTGTATCTCTAGGTTCAAGTCCTGGCTCCAGGGTGGGAAACAACCAGTGTAAACAACTAAATGGAATAAAATAAAAACATTTCTTCCTCCTCTCTTTTCCTGCCTTCCTGCCTACTGTCCTTCATTCCTACCTGCAGCTTTCCTTTTTACAAAAGGTTTTTCTAATTTAAAATTTTTTTAAATTTTAATCAGGGATATGGGCATAGATTTTGTTAAAAGGAAGCAAATCTATGTTTTATTTGAAATAGGTTAAATCAGGAACTACACAAAAACTAGAGTGGGGATTTGTTATAATGTGAATGGCATATCTGCACAACAGAATTTATGTAGACAAAAACAATGACATAGAATGTTTAAAGGCATGAAATGTGTTTATAAAATATTGAGGAAAAAGCTCATACCTAAATACAAAAAGATAACTCTCTTTTTAATATGAAATATTATCCCAAAGAGAAAAGACTAGAAGGACTTACTTCTAATTGGGGGGATTCAAGCCCAAATACCTCAGAAGTACAAACAGATAAACTAGGACAAGGGGCTTCTTTCCTAAAGACAGCAGTTCCTACTCATCCCTGAGCCATGACATGCTGAAAAGCTGATCACCTGCTGCAATCTTCAGAATTGCAGAAGAAGCTAGGAACATGTGTGTTTGACCCAATTTCTGTATGTTGGCATCCTAATTCAAAAAAATCTAAATATTACAGTCAAAACAAAACATCTGCAAACTACTGTCAGTATCTCTGATTTATGCAGAATGTCAGCAGTGTACATCTCTCAGTGTCAGAATTTCATGTGATTTTTATTACTTCCATTTTGCTTTTTATGCTTTTTCTACATTTTCTCCAATGAAAATAAATCATTTTAATAAAAAATTATGTTTTCTTTGAATTTTTAAGGGTTCAATTATTATCATTGCTCCGGAAAATAGTTTAAGAGGAAGTTCAAATATAAGAAATAAAGACAATAGAAACAAACCTAATAGTGGCAATTTGGAGCATAACATTTATACAAAATGTTAGAAAATTAGTATACTTCTTTACTGGTGTTGGAGCTATCTGGAGGAAAAAATTCTCTGATATTTTAAAAATTACCTACTTTTGTTCAAAACACTGTCAATATTTCAAATATAAACAACCTAAGGTTATGAGAACTATGGTGATTAAAAATGTAATGTAAAAATCATAGAGAAAATAGAGCCATCCACCCAGAATCCTGTTTCCCAAACTGGGTTCCTAGGACATTCCACAGTGAAATCAATTTGGAAAGCAGTGTATTGCTATTTTTCTCAGGAGTCCAAAGAATACTGACAAGACAGTTCTGAATCGCCCTATAGTTTAAGGGTATGCTGCACACATGGATACACACACACACGGATACACACACACACACACACACACACATACACACCCAGGTGAATTTGTTTAGTAAGAGTCTCAAACTGATTTGTCTACAGAACTCTTTTTTTATGGAACACCTATTACCATCTATTACACCCTCATATTCTTTAGGACAGAGACCAGAAAATATAGAATGTATCAGGAACAGAAAAAAAATAAAACTTTAGAAATCCATTCTGAATAATTAACCATTCGTATTTGAATTTGCAAATTACAACCTTTTTAAAAAGAGGAAGACAGATTTCTAGTATTCAGAAACTCAAGGAACAAAGAAATGACTCTCACCACTCAGGAGATTAACCCAGCCACTCACAGTAAGGCCTATCTTGAAATCCACATATTAAAGGGTCTCGAGGTCAGGATCTAGAGTCTAATAACAAAATGATACTGAACTGAAAATCAGTGGGGGTCAGTCATAGGGCAGAAATGAAAGATTGTCTGAAAACAGTTTTCCTTTTTTAACAATTTTACTTAGACCTCAGTTAACAGGACTTCTATTCAGCTCAGTGGTAAAAATAACCTGCATCATTATATTCTAAAAGAAATAACTTGCTTTATTCTAAAGCAAACAACTATTGAAAATCTGAGTCAGTCTCAGGCACTTTAGCTCAACTTTAAAACTATATCTCAGGAAATCAAGTGTTTGAAAATACTCTATCTCCCTAAAACACCTGATATGATACAGTCGTCCCTCGCTATGTTTCAGTTCACTTATCAAAGCTTCACTGTATTACAGGGTTTGTTTTTTTTAAATATATATCTAATTCGGTATCACGGAATTTTCACTATATCACGGGATTTTGCCATATACACATACTTCACTAGTGAGCACCCACATAGAATTTGATATGTTGTTAAAATTACATAGGTTTAAGAGTGTAGAAAGTGTTTATAAGAGTGTGGGAAAGGTTAATAAGAGTGTGGGAAGGTTTTATAAAGCCTTAAAATATATGTAAATAATAAAATAAATTATAACGCCGCTACTTCGCGGATTTTCACCTATCCCGGCGGTCTCTGAAACGTAACTCCTGCGGTCGGTGAGGAGTTACTGTATTACTGCATCAAGAACGCAGATTAGAGAGCGGCATCTCTTCACTTCCTCTCTCACCTTCCCTCCTGCTTCCTTCCCCTTCCCTCCTCTCCCTCTTCTCTCCTCTCTCTTATGCTGGTTCTCACATCACATGAGACAGGGGAACATGACTAACCTGTTTGTGAGGTTTATACTTCCGTGTGTCAAGTTGCATGATGGGATTCTAACACTGCTATTTATTTTTACATATATTGTTTTGTCTGCCAAGCATGCTATATCATGTTGACATCTGCCAGCTTCCTTCCAACAAATACCCCAGCAACTGATACAGCTCAGCCTTCATTCCCTCTCAGCTAAGTGCCTGGTGTTACTCCTTTCCTACTGAAAAGTGGGCCACACCCCCCCACACACACACAGAAGAATGTTTTCTTTATTGTTCAGGATTTTATTCTTGGATTTTTACTGTTTTTTATTTTTTCTGGGAGACATGCTATTCCCAACTGATTCCACATTGGCTTGTAAAGTTCAGAAAATGGCCTCCAGAGGAGAACTCTACCTGTTTGCTTTTGTTTCTCTAACTCTAAAGAAAACAAACTCTGGTCAATAACCACTTGTTTGAGAAAGAGCACAGGCAATAAAATACACCAAAAGTCCAAAAGACATTAAGAATTTTTCAGAGCCAGGAAAAACCTACCCTTTTCAAGGATCCCAGGACATACAAGGGAGAAGATAAGAACCCTACAATCTTTGTCCTATAATAAACTTAAGTGAAAGCAATTTTCCAAGCCAAAGCTCTCTTTTCAGGTTTTACCTCAGAAAAAGCCTGTGGTAAGATATTTTTTTCTTTGAATCATGTCCCCCTTCACATTCAGTTGAAAAAGCCTTCTTTGTGAGAGTGAGAGTCATTTGATGTTCAAAGGGCTCTTCAAAATACATGTGAACAGCCTGTGGAGAATTCTTGGAACACTAATCTAAATAAGAGCCTTAACAACAGAGAAGATTCACTAGCTGGAAACAAACTCCTATGACAAATTCCAAGTAGTACGAACTCATGTCATCGGACCCTGAAGTCAAGGGCAAGCTAGAGTTTGACCATTCATACATGTCTCTGTCTTACTGTTTAAATATCAGAAACAGCTACTACTACTACACAAAGAATACTGTCATCTGTAGAGCTAACCTCAACTCTCTGCTGCTTTTGTCCAATCATAACACAAAAAAGCTCAAAATGTCCATAGTTCCCATCTTTCGAAAAAGTCCTATTGTTAGTAACTGCTCTGGGTTTCCCATCTGCTTCTAAAGCATGGTGAATGCACAGGGAAGATGTTATCAAACCTTCATACTTGACCTAATTTACATCTTTGCATTTTTTTCCAGTTAGGAGACCTTGGAGCCCTAGGAAAAATAGGCAGAAACTGGCTGAAAGAACAAACTGATTGGTGCAGCTTCCATCTTTTTCTGTTCCAATAAAGGTACAAAATAAATTGCTTTTGGGTTGGATTTCATTGGGGGGTTTCTTTTCTTTAGTTCTTTTGGGGAGATTCTGCATTGTCTATAGACTACAACATTGTCCCGCATAAATGTAGAAGATGTACTCTGAGGAAACAGTATCTCTGTTTTGTTTTTTTTTTAATTTGTTTGTATTTGCTTGCTAATTCTAATTTAAAATGAATTTCAGCTAAATAATCTGTTGTTCCTGAGAATTTAGTCATTAGAATACAAAGAAAATTAAGATTTTAGAGTAGCTCTCACTAGTTGACTTTGATTCTTGTATTTGAACAGACGTAGATTTATGTTAGCTTCTTGCTAACCAAAATAATAGAATTCACCAAATGTTTTGGGCACTAGTAGTGTCCAATTTTACTGCCTCACAAAATTTTAATCCATATAGATTCTTCCTTAATTGGGGGTATGGAAGTATAAGACTAGTTTCACTTAAAAAAATAAGTTATTCAATAAGCTAAGCCAGAAAACTACCACTAGTTCTACATGCTGACAACTCCAAAATCCATCATCTCCTGGGTCACAGACCTATATATACAACTCAACTCAGCTATCCTGCAACTTATACAAAATTTCAGGTGTCATTTTTACCAAGCTCTGTTTTCTCTTCAGCTTTCTACAGTATTAAGTGTAACTAACATCTACCTGACTCAACATCGGAAGCCAAAGAATAATCCTAAATTCTTCCCATCACTCAATCCTTTGGTCCAAATCCATTGACTAAGATGGTCTTGGCACTCCCTTCACAGATTAAATCTTAAGCATATATCTTCCCCTCTGGGTCCTAACCACACTTTTCTTAGAATGTTTCCTTCTAAAGACTTGAAAATTATTTCTCTGTCCCTTTGAGGTGAGCATAAATCCTTTTAAAAGACTGGCTAGTTTTACAACCAAGGACTGTTTTTCTCCAGGACCTGGATACTCTCCCTTTGAAACGTGATCAAGAGAGCTTGGATTGTCTGTGTGGGAGTGCAGGAGCCTAGCTGCAGCTAGCAAATTGCTCCACCTCCTATCACAAAGATATAAGAAAATCAACTATTTCTTTGGGATAAAGTCAATTGGCAAACACAGACAGCCTGTGTTCTCCCTCTCATCATGGCTCTTAAAAATATTCCCACTTTTTTTCAGCGGAGTTAAATTCAGAGTAAGATCACAGCTCTCGCTCTCTCTCCCCTACTGTAACAGCTTTGACTAAAGTCTTTTTTGCCTGTTTAATTATTTCCAGCATAAGTTTTGCTATAATACCAGTCAACCTAAGTCCTGAACAACACCCCTCATTTCTTTTCCTTCTTTCATTCCGTAGCAAAGCTGTAATTACGGCTGTTGTTTCATTCATCTAGATGATATAATCATTTCCCAACCAGTCTCCCTGATTTCAGTCTTCTTCCTTTCCAATTTATTACCTACTCTGCTGTAGCCAAAAGAGTTCCAAAAATGATGTGTAATCATTCACTCTCCCTACATAAACAGTTGAACTTTCCCCATAATTCATATGATGGTGTGATAATACATCTATGTTCCCCTTAGAAGCCCTAGTTTATCCCTATTGTCCCAGATTTATTAGTAGCAATAGCTTCTTTTACTCTCAAAAGTGTCCCAATTTAGAAGACCTTAGTTTGGAATCTAAGAGGTATTGTCTGACCTCACCTATTGCCACTTTTACAAACGTCATACTCCAACCATAACAGATTGTGTATCATAGTGGACACAAATGCTAACTGCACATTTAAATCACTTATGAGCTTTTTAAAAACACGTATGATTAAATTCAATACCAGACTGATGAAATCTCACACTCTGGGGTTGTTTATAATATAGAATCTTTTAAACTTCCCAGGTAACTCTAATGTGGAACCCAACTGAGAACCCCTGACATATGGTTGCTGGTTCAGTCATATCATGTCATTCTGTTTGTCCCCTCATATGTAACACCTTCTCTGACCTTTTACAGAACCTTATTACACAGGTCTTTATTACACAATTAATAACACCAAATTACAATTACATATTTACATGTCCATCAATAGCTAACATCTATTAATCTGTATTAGTATGTCTCTCAAATCTGTCTCTATGCTTTATTCCCCACACCAGCTCATTTTCATCTCTCACTCATGTGATTGCATGAGCTCCTTATAGTTTTTCTGCTTCTAATCCCAGCCTCCTCCAAACTGCTCCCTGTTATCTTTTAAAAGACCAATTGGTTGGTATCATTCCACTATTCAAGTTCCAGATGGCTCACTGCCTTCTACAAAGTCTCTGGTGTGGAAATAAAGGCCTTCTCAAGGGACTCAAACACATACCAGATTCATCTTCCTAATTCCACTCACCTTCAACTCCTCTATCACTCATTTATCTATGATTGAGACTCTATGCTTGTGCTTGAGTAGTTTGCTTCTGCCTGAAATTTCTATTCTCATTTTCCATCAAGCAAACTGACTTTAAGTTCCACTAAAGCATTACTTCTCTAAAGCTGTCTCCCACAAAGAATTAATCACTCCCAACTCTTTCCCATATTTTCCCACCTTAAATAGTGATAGGTTACTTATCACAATTTCAATTTGGCTTCCATTTTTTAAATGTTTGCTTTCCTCATTGGACAGTGAATATCTCTAGGGAAAAGGCCTAGTGATAGTGGTATCACCACCAATAAGTGATTATCTAATTTTTGGGGGAAAGCTTTTTTAAATCCCTGCTGGTAAATTTAAGATAAGCATCTTTAATCATTTCTGTTTCCTTGCCCATTGGGGGAATTGGCAGTAGAAATAGCACATATCTCTAAGTCCCACCATTATAAGAATTATAGAGTTATAATAAATCTTTGGAGGCTGAGTCCAATGTACATTTTACTGATGAAAGGTGAAAAAAGAGAGCAACTCTTTCTAGATGAAAAAATACTTCCAAATATGAAGTCTATTGAGTCAATATCTTCTAGCTTTTTGACTGTCATTCTGTATTTTAACCATGCTCACTGGAAGGTCATTTATTATTAGAATTATAAAGTCAAGCAATTTCTTACAAGATCTTAAATGAGTTTGAGGAGGGTTTCCCATTTTTAACCTTTATAGAAGAATTTCAAAGTCCTTACTTTTAGACTAAGAACTATTATAAATTGCAAATTGGAAAATTTTGAGGTCTTTTTGTGCCCTTAGAAGACTGATGACATGACAGGAAATCTGCTACATTGCTACTTCTTGGTGAGTAATAGTTTATTTGCATAAAAGAAATATCCAAAGGCAGAGTCTCCCAGACACTTTTAGGAATCACTTCCAGTTCCTTATCAAATACCAATGTGGTATTTGCCTCTGATTTTGGGATACACGAGGTCTAAGAAACACATTAGAAACAGTATCTAGAATTTTACTTTTCTGAATTATCTTAAAATACTTACCATTCTCTGTAATTTCTCAAGTGCAAGAATGTAAGTAAAGACCTAGGCAAAGATGTAAATTTCTTAACTCTCTTCTACAAACAAATTGTTACCAGAGCCAAATGTCCATCTTTATTCACAGGCAATATGATGAGGGAGATACGAGTTACATGAGAAAAAAAAAAATTTCATAGTTGTGCACCCATCTGCAGAGATTTATGCACCCCATGTTTACTGCAGCTCTATTCACATAGCTAAAAACTGGAAACTACCTAAGTGTCCAACATCAGATGAATGGATAAAGAAGATGTTGTATATATACACAATGGAATACTACACAGTCCTTAGAAGGGATGAAATCCTGTCATTTGAATCAACATGGAGGGATCTAGAGGGAATTATGCTAAGTGAAATAATTCAAAGACAGAAAGAAAGATATCAGATGACTTCACTCATAGGTGGAATTGAATAGACAAAACAAAGAAACAGATGAAACAAAACCAAACCTTACACTTGTAACAAAGCTGAGGCTACCACCAGGGAATGAGATGGGGGCAGGGGGAGATATATGGTGGTGGAGCCCAATGAACAATGGTGAAGAACATTGGATGATTAAGTAGAGGGCAGGGTGTGTTGACATACATATGAGGCATGGGGAACCTATATATGAGTTTATTTTAATGTACAAAATTTTAAAAAATAATTATTAACTAAAAAAGAGACAGAAAGAAAATAATTGTGTTTATTTTAAAGTTTTTTGGGAAAAAATGTAATTAATAAAACACACCCAAGGATTTTCTCATACACACACACACATATATATGAGACTCTGAGACTCTCAGGGCTGAGTGATACCAATACCAAAATAATATAATTGAAGTAGAACTTCACCTTTGTTTAAACTATAACATTAAACCTACTACCCTTTATTAGTGATTGCATAAAAAATGAAATTTTTTCAAGGAACTTACTTTTAGATATGTATTTTATAAGTAATTACATTTATAACTTGATATTATTATTTTCCCTTGTTCTTAAATTAAAATGTGGGGGTTCGTTTTATTTATTATTATAGCTGTGATACAGGTGAAAATTGAAACTAGTTTTTACTTAGTAATAGTAAAATGTTTCTTTTCAAATAAATTTAGTATTTTTAAAGGAATTTCCTTAAAGATAAATAGAACATAAATAATAGTATAGGTGACAGGAAAACCATGAAGGTGGCATTAAAAATGTTTCAGAAACACTGTCCTAGGGAAAAGCTCCTTTTGAGAGTTACGCCCTCTTTCACAGAAAGAACTCACACTTTTCCACTATGAACACCAAAGATTAAGAAATATAAACAGACAACTACAAAGACAATCAGTATGAAGGATATAAATAAGACTAAAAATTGAAAGGAAAAAAAGTCATTGGTTTTAGAAAACCTGACAAGGATGATAAAATTTTTAATTAACACCAACATACCCAAAAACTAGTTGAACCCCTTTGAAAACTGTGAACTCATTTCTCTTTTAAATAGGGAAAAATCTCAAACTCCCCAATGAGACTCACAAATAGGAAAAAAAAAAAAAGATACCATCTCCCAATATCCTCATCAACTAAAGAAATATTTTGTTGTGCTTCTTCTCTCCTTTGTTGGGTTTTTTTAATTTCTTAATTATTTATATCTATTACCTCTTTGTGCACAATGTTACATTCATTTTTAAATACTGACACTGTATCTCAATCTTTACCCCACACCCTCCACCAGAGGGTATTTGTTTGTTTGTTTGTTTAAAAATAGGATTCCTTACACAGACATTTGAAGGATTATAGTCTGGTAAATATGCTTATATAAAATCCCCTCCTAATTTTGGAGATTTCCTAGAACATACCCATTAGGGAGTCATGTACCATGAATCAGTGTAACTGTCTACTTTATATCCCCATCATGAAGAGTAGAAGCTGCTCTCAGTAACCAAGACATTATTCATTACTCCTTACAAAGACACACTACAATTACTTCAGACTGTTTAAATTTTCCCAATGACAGTGAAAAATACACTATCAAAAACCATAGTTAACTTTCTATAATAAAACCAACTTGTAAAGAAATACAACTAAATTAAGTTATTTTCATTCTTCCTTAAGTAAGTAGAGTGAATTAGAGGAAACAGTACTCTGCAGTTTATAACAGAACGTGAAGTAGTAAATATTATTTTTATAATAAAAAAAAAAAAAAAGCAATTGGCATGGAGGGAATGTAAGCCTTCCCTGATCAGTATTCCTGACCTCGCAAATATGCAGAAAAACAATCGTTTATGCAATGTTAAATTCCATTTTTAAAAATGATTTGACTCTACTTTGACAACTAATGCACCTACAGTTTGCATTGTCAAACAAAATGTAAAGTCTGTAAAATAAAATCACAAACCAGGAAATGTAAGAAAGTAACTCCATAATGTAGATATATGGAAATTTCAGTGTTCTTACAGAATTTACTTTTTAAGTTACAGAGTAGCCATTAAGAATGTCCAATAGACAAATAAAAACCACGATAAACAAATGGGATTACATCAAACTAAAAAGCTTCTACACAGCAAAAGAAACTCACGTCAAGACAAAAAGGCAACCAAATGAATGGGAAGATATTTGCCTATCACACTTCTGACAAGGGGTTACTCTCCAAAATATACAAAGAACTCATAAAACTAGGCAACAAAAAAACAAGCAATCCAATCAAAAAATGGGCTGATGACCTTAAGAGACACCTCTCCAAGGATGATACACAAATGGCCAAAATGTTCATGAAGAGATGTTGTACTTTTCTTATTAGGGAAATGCAAATCAAAACAACAAGATATCACCTCACTCCTGTGAGAATGGCTATCATACAAAAAAAAAAAAAAGGAAACAAGAAGTGCTGGACATGGAGAAAAGGGATCTCTAATTCATTGTTGGTATGAGTGTAAATGGTTCAACCATTCTGGAAAGCAGTATGAACATTCCTCAAAAAATTGAGAATGGAAATTCCACATGATCCAGTTATTCACCTACTGATTATTTACCCTAAAAACACAACACTTATTTACAGAGATATAAGTGCACCCCCATATTCATTGCAGTATTATTCATAATAGCCAAGAGCTGGAAACTACCTAATGCCTATCAACAGGTGAGTGGATAAAGAAGATATGGTATATATCTATAATGCGGTACTATGCGGCCATCAAAAGGAAGATATTCTGCCATTTGCAGCAACATAAATGGATTTGGAGAGAATTATACTTAGCAAGATAAGCCAGAAGGAAAAAGACAGACATCATATGATAGCACTCATATGATGTGCATAGAGATAGTAAAAAAATGAATGACATAAATTAAATAGCACTAGAGTTTAAAAAGAGAGAGAGAGAATGAGAATTAACACAAATAACAGTAGACTCTTAGTGGTGGGGGAAAAAAGGCAAATCCATGGTTACCGAAAATACAGGGGAGGGTGGGGGAAACATGGTAAAGGGGATTAATTGTAAAGTGAAGGGGGAAAAAGGAAATAGTGGTGAACTTACTATGCTACATACAGATGTAAACTTTCTGTTTTGGATACCTCAAAACAGGTTAATGTTAAAATGTAATATTCCTTCAATAAAATCTATTTCAAAAAAGAATACCTAATGTAGTCAAATTTGTTGCATGAAAATAATGGAGACTGCTACAAAGATGATTATCATGGCACATAACAGTAGCTGTCTCTCAACAAGCATTCTACATTTCTTTTAGCAGCAATTATATACATAGTATTCATCATATATTCAATTTGTCCTTGTATCTTTCTCTTCACTTCCACCGTGGACCTGAAACCCAGGTCCTTGGGTTTTACATGGCCTATACCTTCCACCTTAGCCTCCTGAAATGCAGTGTGTGCCACTGAACCCTTATTTTTAACTTAAGACCTGGCAGCCCAAAGAAGGGACTACATTTTCTGACTGCCACTGAAAAGAGGTGTACCAAAAGAATTAAGTTCTGAACAATAAAATGCAAGGAAAATATTAGATGCCACTTCCAGCAAGGGTGAGACATGACTTTCGACTTTCGCTTCCTCCTTCCTGATGGCTGGAGAACACAAGTAATGACTGGAACAGGAGCACTGACTAAGAGGATGAAATGGCCTCAAGAAGGGAGACAAAATGTTTGGCAGACAAACACTGGTTGTCTGAAACAGTGGAGCAAAGGCCCTGATACACTTACCTTTAGAATTTAACAGGAAAAATAAATAAATGTCTTTCCTACTCAAGCCAACTTTATCTCAGATTTATGGTCACTCTTGGCCAAATACAAAGCTAATAGAACCATGTCTAAATTTTCAACCACATGCAAAATTTGTTCCTTCTCATGACTAAATTGCTTGAGTTTCACTGTTTCAAATGCTTTTAGAACAGATTTATTGTGGATTGTTTAAAGTATTAACAATTTTGAATGAGTTGCATCAAATACTTACAAAAATAAAATGTAAAAATAGTTCAGGATTTAATTATGTAATACAAATGCTTCCCAATGCAGGGGCACTACCTTGTGGCTTGGGCAACTGAGTCATTGATGTGCAGACAACTTAAAGCCCAAAGACCCCAGTTCGAGACCCCAAGCAGGGGTGAAAAATCAAAACGAAAAATAAAGATGTTTCTTACTCCTCTGCCTGTCTTTCTTCTTTAAATGCTTCTTCCTCCTCTCTATTCCTTTCTTAAAAAAAATAAAAGTTTCCATAGCTTTTAAATGTTTCGTATGTCACTGATAAGTAAAGGAAGGCAATGGGCCAATAGGAGTGAACAATAATGTGAGGCTCTTTGAATTGCACATTAATGCCCACCAGAGAGAGCACGCTTCGAAAAAGTCATCAAACAAGTAGACAGGATGACTCAGTCAATGGATGTCAGCCAAGGTTCTCATGAACAGAGCCGTCACCTTGGAAAAGGTGAAAGCTATTCTGGGGACCAAAGATGGGTTTCCTCCCATGAAGTTTTACCTAACTGTTGCTACAAAATATCTAAACTATCAGTCATAGAAACCAACACTGAACTTGTAAGATGGTACCATCCTCCTCAACAATGAGATACTCGGTAGCAAATTGATCAGATCAGATCTCCTCCATCCTGGAAGTAGCATTGCTACACGCTGACTGAAAATGATACATATTCCAGGTATGGTTTGCCTTCATTTCCCACAGTGCCTCAGCCAGCCCCACTGTGAGATGCCTTTTACTACAAAGGAGCTCATGAAGCAGTCAATAGACAGATGACCATTTCTATATCACACCATTCTGAAATTGCCAACTGGATAGGGTGATGAAACAGTTTTTGAAGGCATTTCTCATGTACCAGCTTAGAAATGACTCCCTGAAGAGATGAGGCACTATTCTTCAAGATACAGCATACAGCTTAACCAATGGTCAGGATATGGTGGTGTGCCACAGCAGCCTGAATAAACGGGTTCAGGAACCCAGTGACTGAATAAAAGGGACTCTCCTGCTCATAAGCACTCCTAGCAACTCACTTATGGAATGGTTGCCTCTCTATTCCATGAGTTTAGGCTTGGTGGGTCAAGAGTTTCTGGTTTTAGGAGAGGGGAGGACCCTTTTACCAGGGGCAAAAGTGGAAGTCCCACTACACTGAAAGCTATAACTGCTGCCTCATTAGCTTTAGGCTGTTCATAGAATAGACCAGCAGCAAAGGGAAGAGTTCTCAAACTTGTAGGAAAATTGCAATCATCCTCAGGAAGTAGGGCTACTACAAAATCATAATAAAAACTTGAAAAAATGCACTCAAATGATCAAATGGAAATATTGGACTATTTCCATGCCCAGTTCTAATTATAAATGACAATCATACTCTAATAAGGATATAGGACCAAGGACTCAGATCTGTCAAGGAACGGGATCTAGGTTAATTTACCAAGCAAATCACATAGACCAGCAGAGATATTCACCAATGGGAAAAAATATCTGGTATCGGTGTATGGGAGGAAAATTCTGCGTATCAGTTATAACATTGGGACAGTTGGGGGGATTAGTTTATCCCGATAACTTTCCTCTTGCAAGTTTTCACAGAAATTGTTACTAACCAGAATCCTGAATACTGATGATGTGTCTGAACCGAGCTTAATGGAGAAGCTTAAGGCAATGGATCTTCAATGTGAGAAGCAACATGTGAGCAGTACAGGACTGTACTTTAATGAATGCTATTCGTTCTCCCCACAAATGCCCCTTACAAGCTGACATACCCGTTCCTAGCTATGAGGATTAAGCATTGAAAAGATAAAGCTCTAATTTTCCCCCTTCTAGGAGAATTGCCTATGGCTAAATGGGAGTTGCTTTGCCCAGGAAACTTCAATCACCATGGAATGGAGTAGGAGAGAAGGGTATAGATCAAGGTCTGTGATTGAATATGCTTCAGGATGTGATCAACTGAATAGAACAATTTGCATTCTCAGGCTTCCCTGAGGCTTCAGAGTGAGATGCACTATATAGCTTAGATCACATTCTTGCTTATCTCTTTTTATTCTCTTTTCCCTGCCTTAACCTACTTTTCTTCTCCCTAATAAATCATTTGGTTTACTAAGGTCCCATCTCAACTAAATTGTGCTTCTTTGAAGCCCAATCTAGACATACCATACTGAATTGATAGTGCAAAAAATAAAATTCACTCCCTGTTGTTTCATGATTTACATTGTATTTTTTCCCAACTAATGAAAATAGAAAACATTAAGCACTTAAATAAGAAACAGCACAATTTCCAAATTGAGTTTAGGAGGGTATATCCACTTAAATGATTTTTCCAAGTGGCCTATTCAAAGCATGACCCTCTGAATAAAACATTAGGATGAAGTGTTCTTTCTATAATCATATTATACTAAGAGTATAACCTAAGCATTTAAACTTAAAGTTAATGTAACCACTAAGAAAATTGGTACTCTGATATAACAACTCTGATCATGGAAGGTGGGTCTTATCACTAGCTCTATCATGGGGTGATTACAAATCAAAACCCTTCTCACTCTACCTATAAAATAAGCAATCAGCCAACAGCATCGCCTACCCACCTTAGGGAATTTTAATCTGTCTAAAACAAAATTGAAGCCTTTAACTGTGACTCCACAGTTTTTTGTTCTACTGACAGAGTAAGTGATCCTTATCTAATCTACCCTTAAATCTTAATCTAGTTTTTAAAAACAATTAGAAGTTTTTTCCTTTGCCTACCTTAAATTTCTTATACAGCAATGGTTTAGAAGAGAGGTAGCAGACTCTATTTCTTATCTTAAATAATTTAAATGTCTACACATTTCCTTTTAGGGCCTAACTTTCTCAGAAAACTATATATCAGGCTATTAACTTTTAGAACATCTCATCAACATGTCTATTCTCTCCTTAAAATTAAAAAACTCAAACTCATATTATTGCTCATCAATATTTATAATAACAATAGTGATCAATCTTGAAAAAGAAAATTCCTATAATGTGTCATCATTCAATATCATTATTTTGCTCTGTTACTTTGTCTTTGATTCAAATTGCCTTTCGTCCCCTATTTTTTCTTCTTCCTCACTTTCTCCATTGAACTTCCAGTGGTTTTTGTCTGTTTACCTAGCAATTTACCTGTATTGTCATCAAAGTCACATCTACTACTCTAAAAGCATTAACAATGACTCTTAGATATTCAAATTTAAGTAAGTCTCATCGTTCTTCTCTACATGACCTTTGAGAACAAAGGTCCGAATCCATGCAGTGCTCACATGGACAAGTGTCTCAGAAGCACATATGATAACAATGTGAAGATCTTTGTAAAAATAAACACATACCTGAGAGATGGCCCTGTGCATTCTGGGTCTAGACAAGGCAAAGCCTGGTCACTTTACTTCAGAAACTCCACAGGTAACAAGAATTAGAATCAATGAGGATTTATCAAGTGTCAGGCATTGTGCTTAATAATTAATAATCAATAATTCTAATGATCACCTCTACTTTCAGATCTACTTTATTAACTAGCCATAAGCCCAAAATTAAAGTTGAAATAAAGATCATTATCCTTGGATTCCATAATCAAGCTTAGAGTCTATCGGTCTCTTCTAGTTGTAGTCAACTCTGTGTGTGCGTGTGTGTGTGCGTGCGTGTGTTTGTGTGTGTGTGAGTGTGTGTAGAATTTTCCTGGAAAGAGGGTAGACAATTTTTATGATTTCTTCAAAAAATTCTCTGAAACAAAATGAGGTTAAGAACAACTGCTTAGAATAAAATTCTCCTAGTATTATATATTCATCCAACAATATTCACTTACATTTATTCATTTATTCATCCAAACACTTGAGCACCTATTACAATGCCAAATACACTTTCGAAGTTTCAGAGCATCAGTGAATGAAGCTAAAGCCCTGCCATCACACAAATTTATATTTTAGAGGAATAAACAATAAACATATAATCATATAATATGTCAAGCAATTCTTTATCTCAGTACCAGTACCAACTGCAAAATCAGCTCAATGGCAGTAGAGACTCAAACCCAAGGTTAATTCCAAAACCTACACTACTTCCATTTCTTGCTGTTTCATATATGACATGTACAACGATGGCAAAAATTTCACCATTACATACTTTGGTTCACAACAAATATTCTCATAAGTAAGTGGCATTTTTAGTATTACGAACATTGGTATTTGGTTATTTCAAAGTATTTCCCCAAAAGGCCCAATAGACATGCTGTATTTCTCTAAATTTCATGGCCCAATGTTGTTGCTGTCATATATTTTACTTTTAAATAGGTTTAATCCCCGTAATATACTATTATGCTTTGTTTTAAACATCAATTATCTTTTAAAGAGAATTATATAATATTTTAAGTATCTTCTATTTCTAATCACTTTTTTTTTATTTCTAGTGCTCCCAATTTGTTTATGTAGATCCAGATTTCCATCTGGTATCATTTTTCTTCTGCCTGAAGAGCTTCCTCTTTTTTTTTAATGCAGGTCTATTGGTGATTCATTCTTTCAGCTTTTGTATGTCTGAAAAATCTTTAGATCACTTTTTTTAACATTCTTTTAAGCTTTATTTACAGCACCACTAAACTGGACCTACGAGCTCTATCCGCTGAATAGAGAAATAAAAGCTAGTATATTCAACAACTGGGAAAAATAATACAATAAGTAGACAAATAGTTACAGGTAAACACCATTGGTGGCTATCACAGATAAAATGTGGACTGAAAAAAAGTAAGAAATTCCAGATCAGGCGAAACTAATCTCCAGTGATAGAAATGAAGAGTCATTATCTTTACCAGGGGAATTGAAAATACCAATGAGGTAGGTTGAGATACCATTCTAAAATGTTAAAAATGTTATCTGATGAAGCAGAGGAACTTAAAAATATATATGTATATCAAACATAAAAGCATATACGTAAGATTTGTATACTCTTCATATACATCACGTATCAATTGAAAAACAAACAAAACCTTGCAGAAATTATAATGATCTGGGATTAGTTAAACAATGATTATTAGCTGAATCCCTTTTATCACATGCACACAAGCTACTAAATCCTAAACCCCAGGAAAACAAGAGGTGTCTTTTCTGTTCCCTGATATATTTCAATGATTTACCAGTGATATGTAACAGGTATGATCAAATAATGAGTGTTTACACAGCTCAGTATTTTGGACAAATAACTAACTTTTAACCCCCTTTTGCTCTAAATAGTGTGAATATTAACAACCTTGAAAACAGTTTTTTAAATAATTGATCTCAATGTATCAAATCAAATGTATCCATTTGTTAAGTCTATGAATTTAGGAACAAATATTAAATAGAAATCTTAGTTACCTTCATTTTTAAAAGATATTTGGTTGTTACGGAATTCTATTTTGCCTGTTTTTAGTTACACTTTTTTTTCTTATTCTTGTTCTTTCTATGTTGATTCCTACAAGAAGCCTGCTGTCATTCTTATCTTTGTTCCATTTTAAGCAGTTTTTCCCCCTTTGGTTGCTTTCATGATTTTCTCTTTCATCACTACTTTAATAGGCTTTGGTGTAATTTTTGGTGCTTTTTGTGTTTTGGGTTTATTGAACTTCTTTGACCCATGGGTTGATAACTTCAATAAATTTAAAATATTTTCAATCATTATTTCTTTAAATATATTTTGTCCCTTAGTTTTACAAAAACTTCCATTAACAAAAATATTTGGACAACTGAAGTTGTCTAACTTGTTCACTAATGCTCTGCTCATTTTCATTTTGTCTCTGTATTTCATTTTTGATAGTTTATACTGCTGCAAATTTAAGTTAACCATTCTTTTTTTCTACCATGTTTGTTCCATCGAATTTATAACATCCTATAAGTCAATTTTAGGCTTTTTCTATATCTTCCATGTCTCTACTTAACATGCTAAATTTTACCTCTAGCTTATTAAATATATGAAATGCTGTTGTAATGTCCTTTTCTGCTATTTCATCCTGTTGGAGTTTGATTTTAGTTGCTTCAGTGGGTGGATAAATCCAGTTCTCATAACTATTAGTTACAGGAAGAAGTTTCTACTATAATTCAAAAAATTTTACTTGAAATGTGTGATTAAATGTATTCAGAAGAGAGATTTTGAAGAACACAGCTTCAGTATAAAAAGTATAAAACACTGTAAGAAAAACATGAAAATTTAAGATGTAAGTTTAAGAAAACACATTGATTCAAATCATCTATAAAAATCAGTTAATGATATTATTCATTCATGTTGGAATTATATAGGTGTTTATTGTAAAACAATTTGTTCCATCACACATTTACAGTGTATATACTTCTCTATTTCATAACTTTGGATTTTTTAAAGACATGAAGTCACATCTCCTAGGAACTTGTAAAAACAGAGTAAAACTTAGTATACAAATAGGTAGTACCCTTGAAATAACTGTGAGATGCATGATGCTAACAAAACAAAATGATTCAAAGCAAATAAAACAGCTCTTCTGAGTATAATGAGATATGTCTTAATAAAGGCAATAGCTATCACTATCATTTGCAATAATAGTTAAGATTTGTAGAACTCTTTATTGCTTATAGTCATTTAGCAATATGGCACATCATCTGAAAGACACATAGGACTGCAGTAAAGAAGAGAAGAAAAAACATTCTAGGTCAAGGAAAGAATATAAATAAAGACCCAGAACTATGTTGAAACCAAGATCAACCAATAGTTTTTAAAAATTGTTTGGCTGGGATAAGCATTCAGACTGGAAAAACAATTGGTTGGGAATACCTATCAAGGAAGGGCTTGAATGTCTAGATAGTGAATACAAAACCGATCATGTAGAAAGCAGGGAAACTCCTCCTCTGTTAGTCTTCCCTATCTCAGTTGTCCAAGTTAAAACCAAAAACCATCCTTAATTTCTCTTTCCCTGAACTCCTACATCTAAATCATCAACAAGTTCTACTTTTTCTACCTCCAAATTATATCCCATTATTTGTCTCTCCCTCCAATGACTGCCACTCCAAGCCAATCAACCACTATCTCACATTTTGTGACTTTAGTCCCAGGAAAGCAGTCCAGAATAGGTGGCATCTTCTCCTACTCTGTGTCCACAATGATTGCATGAATATTCCAAACCCTTGACTAAATAAAACAGAAACTTCCACTAATCTCTTCCATCAATCAGTCCATCTCATATAATATAGGCCTAAAATGCATTGTTTTCATGGAGTTCTATATTCCTCTTTCAGAGAGTAGACTAATTATCAATTTTTAATATGAAAAAGAAAAGATAAACAGCTAAAATTCTACAGAATTTATGGTAGCAAATAGCCTGTCAAAGTGTAAAGTCCAAGTTTCCTTTTCAAAGTTCTTTTTCTTAGGAAATATTATTTGTTGCAAACATGATTTCCTCTAATAATTTTTAATAGCTTTTGATTTGGTCCACAAATCCCTTACTAGGAAAACAGCCTCCTCTGGATGGAGCCATCCCTGCTATATACCTATGATCTCACCAAGGAAGACTGCTCCATTCAGTGGCTGCCAGCTCTCTGCTGCCAAATGCAGTTATATTACTTCTAAGGTCAAGCTCTTTGATCCAGTGCAACCATTACTGACAGGAACAAGCAAAATTTCATCATGGTCCCATGATATTACCAACCAACTGCAGAAAGCAATGTTCAGCCAAGTTGTATCATCTGATGTGGATTTTCTTAAGGAAAGGACTCACGTGTTAATATTAAAATAAAAAACCTTTCTGTCTAAAATTTCTTAGGGTTTATCAGATGTGCTGACCAAAATCAAATCAAGGTAAACTACAAGACAAACGACTATTAGGTTTAACTCAGTTTTAAAATGACATTACCAGTTTACCAACATAAATCCAAGCAACTTGCCCCTTTAAAAAACAACCAAGCTACTTGACCATTCATTATGAATGCTTGGGTAGACAGATATCTATAGCCTGTTTCTTAAGCCCAGTCGTGGTGTAGTCACTATTGTTAATGCCTGATCCAAGATCCCCTTAATCTCTTTAAGTTCACTCAAAGTTACCAGTTCCCAGCAAGCTGACAACTTCTCATCATGCACTTATGTGTCCTTACAAGCAAGTTGCTTGTCATCAAGCTGACTCAACCAGGACCTGCACAGAATACACCCTCAAATCCCTCACCAATGGGAGAGAAAAACTGATGGATAACCACTTCAGCTTCTTCGTTCTCTTGGAACAGCTCTGAAATGTATTCAGTTTCTCGAACAGACCTCAGTGATAAGGAGCCTTAGTTTCTCACGGAGTAAACATTTATTGGCTTCATTCTCTTCCTCTCCTCATTTCTCCCACTTCCTCACTGTCCTGGGTACGATAATAAAATGGTATGTTTCGTATAGAGAATTTTGAAATCGCATAGCCAACTTAAAGTCAGTCTGCTATTAACACTGCCAATAGTTCTAAACATTGTCAGTGATAAAATGTTCCTCCCAATTGGGATGAATATTCCCAGAGGTGCCCCCGCCTTGCTGTGCCATTCCTGAAAGAGCTGGAATGCCCATGATGGCCTTGGCATCAGATGGACTTCAGTTCAATTAAATTTTGTCACTTACTAGCAATAAGTAAATGACTTAGCCTCTATAAAATTCATTTTTTCACGTGTAAAATGGAAATGCTAGTAGGACATAGGATACGGTATTAAATTAAAAATGAACACTATCTGACATGAAAGGACCCAGTAAATAATATTTTATTAATATCACTGACTTGTATATTTACCAGACATTTAATCTGCTAAATATATTATCAATCATTAACGTGTAGCTTAGTCCCTTTGATCATCTAGAAAGAAAATGTAGTTAAGATGAGCATAAGATACTCATATTCCTCAAAGTATTTAGATTAGTTAAGCTTTTACCTGAAATAAAGAGTTAAAGTCATGAAATTTCTCAAATTCATAACTTTTTCCACATTCACTGTGTGTATCTAAAGTTCTCTCTCTCCTTTCTTCTCCTTTACCTTCAATTTTATTTTTTCCAGTCCCCATTGAATTCATGATGGGGCCTGAATCCTATTTACAGTCCACAATTGGAACTTCATAGCAAAAGAGAAGTGGATCTTGAGTTCCTTATAACCCACTCAGGCTGCTTCATTATCTATTTGGATTTGAATTTCTTTGGCTCTTAAGATTTTAAATATCCTTTATCTAGCTCTAAATATCTTTGAATATGACAGAATCCTAAATTTTTTCATATCCTTCATATCTGATAGGACCTTATAACTCAGAAATATATTTAAATGATATTCAATTAAATTCTGGTTATTTCTCATAGCCTTATCTGTCTTCGCCATCCCAACTTTTAAGGTCATTCCACTGACAAGCACTTTATCAGCATCTGACTTACAGCAGCCCAGAATAGAGGATGGAAATATTTGCTCTAGAATCAAAACATGGCTATGTCAATCATTACACATGTCACCTTGGGCAAGTCACTTATACTTTCTAGGACTTAATTTCCTTACTGTAATATGGAGAAGATAATAATAGTACCTATTTTATAGAGCTGTTACAGGGATTAAATAAGAGTAGTTCCTAAAATGCTGCCCAGCATGTAAAATGTGTTCAATACTTTTAAGTTATCTTTTTGTTGCTATTTCTTCCAAATTGTAATATATACTTTTATATACTATTGTTAATTGTCCCCTTGATAGTAAATTCCTGTATGTCAGAATCCAAGATGGATTTATTTCTTTGAAGTGGCTTCCACATATGTCCCATAAATACAGTTTAAGTTAGCAAATAGCTTGATTCGTTGACTCCTATTACACTTAGGCATATGCTAATTTAAATAGCTTCAATGCACTAATTTTGTATTTGTACCACAGATGAAATTTACTAACATAACACAGTGACAAAAAGGAGCTTCTCCATTGCTTCCCTCAGACCAACTGATCTCTCATTGCAGCTATTTAGCTCTCCTTTCCAGCTGGATGCTGACATTGCCTTCTCTTAGATGCGGTCCCTCTGCTCTACATACACCTCTTTGAGGCAGCTGGTGGAGTCCCATTTTCCATTATCAAGTGCCCTGATCATGAATGCCTCATATCAATTTTCCTGACGGCCTGAATTCAGTGTGTGAACTGCTGTATCCACTTAGACTTAAATTACGCATTCACGTGGATCTCCCTAGATCCACTGCCCATTCCTAGAGTTATAACTACCTGAATCATTATAATAATTATGTATCTTTATATTGTATACATTTCTTTCAAAAGCACTTTCTCATTTGATCCACCTGTGAGAAAGGGCGAACTCATCATTGTTCCTAATATTGAATAGGAGAGATTAGAAAAGGTGAGAGACTGAATCCAAAAGAAGCAAACTGAAGGTAAGCAGCCAGCCTGCCCTATCATTGTGATAGACCGCTTAAGGAATTAGGAAGTACCTTGAGTATGAACATTGAAAATTTCACCTTTAACAAAAGCCTTCAAGTCTCTCACAAAGAGTTAATACCATAAATCCTTGATTCGAAAGTAGAAACTTGATTTTCTAGAGTCTCTTTCAATTAGATTTCCACTTAGTGAACTGACTCCTCCAGAAAATGATGGCAGTGACTCTTTTTTCAATTCTTCCAAAAACGGGACAAAGCTAGATGCATAAGCAAGAAGTCAATCCATTATATCCATTGGATACCTTAAGACAATAGTACTTCATCCCTTTGTGACATGTGGTTGAGAAGAGATAAATGAGTATGAGAGTTTACATTAGACCTTTGATTAGATATTACATTAGAACAAACTCTACCCTCTTAATAATTAAAACAAAATATCAGAGCCAAATAAAGGACTCTAATGAGTGGGAGTTACACTTAGTTATCTACCAGTAATCCTCTAATTTAGGAGTCAATCTTAGTAAGATTAAGATTAAGTCCTATATGTACCAATGTGGCAAAAAGCAAGTCTATAACCTCAGACTATATACCTGTTGAAGTCACATATTATATTATATGGGACCAGGGAACAAAATGCGAACAAATAGTCCCTGCTTAGCCCTTCCAGGTGGAAGACCATCACCAAGGACTGTTCTCCAGGCAGCCGGCCAGACAGAACAGCTCAGCCTCTGAACAAGAGAAACTTCAGGTGTCAACACAGATGATAAACTTTGGAAGCAGGCTGATTGAATCAAGCCAGGGAATTTTTTCTGCAAAGTACTTTCAGAGATTTGTGGAGGATGTTTCTAGAGGCTGGAAAATTGATCCCCATTGACTCTAGTCATGAAAGGATGACTTACAAGCTCTGTTTTGACTGTAGATTGGTAAGCCAGAGCCATCCAGCTGTTAAAACAAACCAACCAGCCTGTTCTGACCTGAAAAACCACCTCCAAGCCAAAAAAAGTCTTCTTTTACCATTAACACATCTCTTAGTTAAAATAACAAGCAAATGAAATACAACCAACTAGAGTCAAGGGAACAGTCGAGGGAATTTTGCCTCCTGTTTTTTTCTTTTCATAAGGTTTTTTATACCTTAAACATGTTTACTTTATAAGGATGAAGTAAAGGTATAAATGCTCTCTGAGAGAGAAAAAAATTATGAATTCAGAACAAAAGCATAAAGGCCTAAGGAAATAGACCCCTGAGGAATCAGAATAGAATATTATTTGAATAAATTGCCTCAATCAAGATTAATTCTGTTTGCTAAAAGGAAGCATTGTTATTAAAGCTAACTAAGCAGTGGTCTGTGTCCAATTAGAATAGACAACTCTCAAGGGAAGGACAGAACCAGGAACCAGAATGAAAACTGCCCCAAAGCAGGGAGGAGGGAAAGTCCTCTGTCAGAGCTGATTCACGCAAAAAACCGAAAGTGGAATCAAATGCAACTTTATTAACACCATTTGTTCTCTCTTTTTTTAAAATTTAAATGCATTTGAAAGAAAGAAATAAAATGGAATTTTACACTTAAATACTGCCTGATCCATTTATGAAAATAGCAAGCATCTATACTAGGTCCATACTAAATGTATGGTGATTGCTCTCCCACAGTCAAATCCTTCTTGGTCCCCACCAGAACTCTAGAGAAAGTACTATTTTATCTGTCTTGAATAAAATAATTGGACCCTTTGTTATACTTGAAAAAAAATTAGTATTCATTGTGTAATTCCTATGCATCAGGCACTGTGCTAAGCTCTAGGTATACTCACTGCCTTTGGGAAATTCACAGGCAGTACAAATTTTAAAAAGAAAGAAGAGTAAGTGGAGAGGGATGAGAAGGGAGGAAGTGAGGGAGAAAAGAGAGAGCTGTGGTAGAAGTAATAAGGGAGGCAGGAATCTACATGGCCAAGTCATCTGAGAGCTGACAGAAGGAACCAGTCACATGAAGAGCAAGAGGGAAGAACACAGCAAGCAGGAGTAAGAGAATAGTGAGCAAAAGCGAGGGGAGTATGGGATAAGTTGGCAGAGATAAGCACAGGCCAGACCCTGTAGGAGATTTCAGAACTTGTTACAGAGTTTGAGCATACAATCAGAAGAGTGGAAGCCCCTAAAAAGTTTTAAATGGAGAGTAATAAGATCTTATGTACACTTTCTTAAAAAAAAAAAAAAAAAAATTCTAATTGATCTTTGTAGAATAGATCATAGGGATCTAAGAGGGAAAATAGGGAGACAAATAAGGAAACTGATATTCAAGTAACAGAGACAGTGGTGGCTTAAACTACAGGATAGCCACTGAGAAGAAATAGAATCAATTCAACTTTAAAGGCAGAAGTAATAGAACTTCTATATAATTCTGTAACTATCCTTATTGCAGTTTCTTGTAATGGTTCCTTTGTCTCTTTCTGCCAGTGATGGTGACCTCTCTGAATACTAGAGCAATATTTTACTAATATGTGGCTCCTTAGAGCTAGCCACAATGCCTGATAAATTCTCATAAGTATTCGTTAAGTACACATGAATGAATCGGGAAAGACACAACTATGTCTGTAGGGATAAACTTAGATTAGGACTGTAAAAGAGCAATGCCAGCAACTACTATCTTATATGAGTTAAGAGTCATCCTGGTCACTTCTAGAGCAGGGGACCCAAGACCACAGTGAATATGTCTAGATTCTGGCTAAAGGGTGCTTGATGCTGTTGCACTTGAGTGATTCAATACGCTGCTGCAGAAATATGAGAAACAGAGTATAGTATAATCATTTTTTAAAGGGACTTTAGTCTCAGGTTCAAATCCTACCCTTGATCCTTCTTGACTCTGTGCAAATTATTTAACATTTCTCTGTTTTCCACCTCTAAAATGGGTAATAATACTATTTATTGTGATAGGGAGAATAACCACCCCCAAATATATCCATATGCTAATCCCTTAAATTTGTAAATATATTATTTTACATGGCAAGGGGGAATGAAGACAGTAGGTAGAATTAAGGGTGATAATCAACTGACTTTAAAACTGGGAGATGATCCTGAATTATCTAGGGGAGTCCAAGGTAAGCACAAGCGTTCTTAAATTTGGAAGAAGGAGGTAGATGAGTCAGTATCTAAATGATATAGCATGAAAAAAGGACTAGCTTTGAAGTTGGATGGGGCCATGAACCCAGGAATGTAGGCAGCCTCAAGAATTGGGAATGATAAGGAAATGAATTCTCCCCTAGAACTTCCAAAAGAATGCAGACCTTGACACATACCATTTTGAACTTCTGACCTCCAGAACAATAAGGTAATAAATTTGTGTGTTTTTTAAGTGACTAAATGTATAATAATCTGTTACAGCAACAAGTAGATGGTAACATTCCTATAACCTTTTAGAGGTACTGTGATGATTAAATGAGTTCGTATGTTCTTTACACAGACCAGGCTCATATAAGCATCATCTCTGATCCTATATGAGAAGTATGCCTCACTAGTTCTATGTCCTTGGCTGGATAATACACTCAGAATAACACTACTTCATTATGCAATTACATAAATTATAAAAAATATACTCAAATATCATTATGTAAGAGATTTCAGTATACAATTTTAGACACTGTAAATATAGACAACATTCTTAAGCATTTCATAAGTCCCAATATCATTTTTCTCTCACCAAGGTGCTCTAACTGGATAAGAAACAATTGAATTGATTCTGAAGATCAGCATCTGATCATCTTAATGTCGTTCTGTAATTCTGAATTGTTCGTGGGATTATCTCTCCCTTCCCATCATCTAGAAAGGAGGGATTTCTATATTCATGGTGAAACAACTCTGTGATTAATGAATAACCTGAGCATGCAAAGAGAATTGTTAATATTTTCACTAATTAGGGAAGGACATACTTTCATTATCAACTATAATTATTAGTTGGCTTAAACTGAAATCTTCTTAGTTTAATAAACTCATCACTGCCATTCATTAAAATAAAATACACTTTTCCAGGAACATGCCTCTACCCTGCATTATCTAGCTAAGTCTCACTGGAGATTCAAACTGTAATATCAAGTGAGAATTTAATGCCCAACCCACCCCATGATTAAACCCATCTTATAAAAACTGGATCATTCCTGGAATGTTCACAACCTAAAAGGCTAAAGATGTCACTGTCTTCATGAGGACTATTTCCCCAGCAATTTATTGAAAGGAGGGCTATGTTTATTCCAGTCAGGTTTCACCCATCCATTTAAAGCTTTCTAATTTCACTTCTTGGTAATTGTTCCCCCAGCATTTCCTGTAACTGTGCCTTATCTAATTCTTTCACTTCAAAGTGTTATTTTTATTGCAGTGTAAAACAGAAAACATTTTTGAAATATAATTGGAAGTCCTGACTGGTTTCCCATTTGATGTTGAATCATTTAATCCTAACTAATTAGGCATGTAGAACCCCCAACTTGCCCTGCGGAAAGGCTTACTCTGACTTCTGGTGATGTTTCTGGAATATGGCTGATTGTCAGAAGCCATGTATAGTGATAATGAGCATATCTTTGTCTCTCTTGCCCTTACAAGGGAAACTGAAAATTTCTAAAGTGGTTCTTAGATGAGCTATCATGCTTTTGCAGTGTTCTAAATTATAAACTCCAACATTCTGAAAATGACTGGACCATCGATTTTACCTAACTCTCAGTTCAAAGCGAATGTGACTGCCTCAAGACTCCTACTGTGAGATTTCCCAGGAAACAGAAAGTTAACCTTAAGTCACTTTTCACCTGTTTTTATTTCTTTTTTAATGGGCAATTACCTTTGCTCTGCAGCCTTCACAAACTCGAGTTTATTTTTCTGAAACTTTAAGAAGAGTTACAAGTTGAAGATATGCGCTGCTGTTAATTAGCAGTTCTTACTTCAGTTTGAGGGTTTACACTACAAAAATACAGAGGAAGTCTGTGGAACCAGAGTACTTCTGGAACCTTTATCGAAGTGTTTTTTGACAAATGGAAATTCGTGGGAAAAAATAATCTCTATTCTTAAATATATTTTCATCAGAATCTAATGGTACTACAACTGCCTTCTGCCTATATTCTTTCTATTAAATGTTGACTTCATACCACCAACCAATTTCATCTATTAGAAAGGTTAATCTATTCCTAAAAGGAAAAAGTTTGTCAACATAACTTTCATTTTTTTGACACATCTTTATATGTTCTTATATTTGCATTTTTCCTCTTTTGCATCATTTGTCCTGTTATATGAAAGGATCTTTCAAGTACTGATAACAAAATTCAGGAGGATATCAAGTTCAAGTGGTCTTATTTATGTTTTAAGGGATGAATTGCATCCAAGGGATAAGACTTACAGAGCTGAAAGGGAGCTATAGATCCTTTTACACCTGAGAATACATATTGGAAGCACTGCTCAGTACACATGCCCCAGAGGGACTTTTGTTTGACTTCTCAGCTAAACCAGCACAAGCTTTAATAAACCGCAAATAAGGCAGAGGTATCCTTGACCACGATCCAGGCATTGTGCACCTACTGTATTACACTCTTGCAACTTTACCCATTTACAATAATCATGTGCCTCTTGAACACAGGATAGCTTCGCCAAAAGACAAATTTCTTTGAAAATGATAATGAAGTTCAATAACATGCCCATGAATCATCAATGATTAATAGCAAGGGTCAGAGATTCTCAACTAACAATCCACTGTATCTCCACTCTACGACATCCTTCACATATTTAAGGGACTGAGTCACTCTACAGTTACTATATATTGCAACACTGCTTCTCCTGTTATAGACCCTGACCTCCACTCCTACACACAAAGTTGTTAGATAATTGGCAGCTGAATAAAAACTGAAAAATTTAAGAGCTGTCAAAGATCAAAGACTTATTCATATAAGCTCTAATGAGTAAAGTTCTTTCACTAAAACTTCTTTCAGTGTTTGGCTAGTAGTTATAATTTGTTGAACAATTACTATGTACTAAGAGCACGCAAAACAGTACACATTTAATAATTTCTTATCTCATTTAATTATGAATATGGTCTTGTTTTACAAGTAGAAAAGCTAAGGTTTGGAGATCATTTATAAATCTTCCAAGAACCAGTAAGTAACTGAATCAGAGCTTCATTTGAAAATACAGCTTATTATACTACTATAACCATTTCAACTTCTCTCCCATGTGGTCAATTCTAGTAAAATTTATTGAAAATAATCCTATCCTGGACTTTCCTTGTACAAAGAAAATATGTACTAGTATGCTCCCAAAGCTTGAAAACTGTATTATCAAACCAGGTTGCAACTTTCCTAAAATTCCCTCAAAAAAAAAATTGATGAGGAAAACTCATTGGTAGTTCTCCACCAAAGATGGCAGATAACACTATTTTGAACTCACCTCCTCCCCACAAACTCAACCAAACTGCATCTAGATACAAATTGTGGCCTTCGAAAAATAACTGAGGATTCGAGATCTGGTTTCTCCACAAGACTGGATAGAAGACATTCAAGAAAGTAGGAAAAACCAAGACACAGTCTTACCAGGAACGCTGCCTGGGCACTGTGACCCAAGGTTAGGAGTGACACCAACGATGTGGAGAGTCTTCTCAGGGACTAAAGCGTTTATCCCACCTGGATGTCCTAGTACCTGGGAACTACACCTTAAAAGGGAAATCTTGGTGTGGAAAACAGAAGAGCTTTCCTTTGTAGAACAACAGAACTCTGGGGAGCAGAAAATGTAAGACAAGCAAGAGGAATCAACAGATGCAGTGCACAGAACCTAACTGAAGGATTTTCATTTGATGAATCAAAACTTCAACAGGAGGAAAAGGATAAAAGGATGTAAAGACTGCTACGCATCCTCCCCAGGCTCTCTTTTGTCCTTGCAGCATTGGCACTGGTGGGTACCATATTGTAATAATACCAGAGGACAAAATGGACCTGCCCTTTCATCATCAGCATGTTTGTGGCATCTGACAGTTTATTCTGCAGGTTATAGCTTTCCCAGTTACCAGGGCAGCACTCATATAGATAGTGAAAGGCAGCCAAAGTCTGCAACCCCAGCACAGGTAGCTAAGTACATTTGTGCAAAGCTCAGTTTGTGGATATTTTGGGGGTAAAACATGTGGAAGCTCTCTCAGAGAGGATTCAGTGATCTGCAAATAGCTGCCTCAGCCCTGCCCCACCTGGGGCTAATAATGAACTTTCCCGCCTATAGCCTAAAGACCTTGGGCCTATACTCTACATGTTCAAGGACATCCTGAAGCCTTTATATAAGACTATTACATCAAGAGAAAGAGGAAAAGTCCTTAGCCTAAATAATAGAAATAAAAAGAGTACCCAAAAAATGAAGACAGAGAGAAATTTGGCCCAATTATGGGGTAAAACAAAACTCCAGAGAAAAATCCTAAAGCAATATAATTAAGCAAACTCCCTGAAGAAGATTTCAAAGCAATAGTCCTAACAATACTCAATGACATTAAGAAAACAATAGGTGAACAAAATAAGATTTACAACAAAGAAAAGACACAAGAAAGTTTCAAACAGGAAAAACAAATAGCACTAAATAACACAAGAGCTGAACCAAAAAATAAATAAATAAACATAATAGAGGATCTCAACAACAGACTTAACAAAGCATTAAGTTGAATCAATGAGCTAAAATATAGAACAGTGGAAAGGACCCAAGCAGAACACCAAAGAGGAAAGGGAATTAAATGAAGCAAAGATCGTGTAAGAGACTTATAGGATAATTAAGCTGAACAACATTCATATCAGAGATGTCCTAGAAAAATAAGAGAGAAAGAGGCAGAAATAATAGCTGAGAACTTGCCTAACCATGGGAAGGAAACGGATTTCCAGGTTCAGAAAACTCAAAAAGTTCCAAACAAAATAAATTCAAACAGGACACACTAAGATACACTGTAATTAAAACGACAAAAAGATTCAAGATAGAGAGGCTTTAAAACAGCTAAGAAAAAAAAAAAAAGAAAAGAAGCATACAAGTGAACCCCATAATGTCATCCACATATTTTTCATGAGAAACTTTACAGGCCACAAGAGAATGGCACACTATGTTCAAAGTGCTCAAAGAAAAGGACTTCCAACCAAGAATATTCTACCCTGTTTAATTATCATTTATAATTGAAGAAGAATAAGGAGATTTCCAGACAAAAACAAAGATCAAAGGAATTCATTACCACTAAACCATCCTTGCAAGAAATATTTAAAGGGTTTCTATAAAATGAAAACAAACTCAATTTAGATGCATCAGAACACAAAAAACATAAAATGGGGTATGGTGAAGTAAAAATGTAAACTGTTAGAATGAGCTTGAGATTAACTTGCTTTCAATTTAAAATAGGTTATAAGCAGAACAATAATGAGATATCATCTTACACCTATGAGAATAACTACTTTCCAAAATACTAGAAAAAACAACTGTTGGCAAGGACACCAATAAAAGGGAATCCTTATGCACTGTTGGTGGGATTGTAAATTGATGCAAACCATTATCAAAAGCAATAGAAATATTTTTTAAAAATGTAAATAATAATTCCATATGAGTTTGTCATCCTATTTCAGGGTATTTAACTAAAAAACACAAAAAAAATAATTTGTAGACATATATACACATATATATTTGTAGATATATATACAGACACACCCATGTTTATTACAACATTATCAACAAGATCCACATGAGTGGATAAAGATGTGATATATGTACAAAATTGCATACTATTCAGCTATATAAAAAAGAAAAGAGAAGAAAATGTCATTTGTAACAACATGGATGGACCTAGAGGCAATTATATTTAGCGAAGTAAGTTAGAAAGAGAAAGGCAAATTATCATATGATTCATTCATATGTGGAATATAGAAAAAAGAGTTAATCAAACCAAAGAAAATTAGACCTTCAGTCTATAGGTCCAAATTAATGGTTACCAGAGGGAGATAGGCAAATCAGGTAAAAGGGGTCAATTATATGGTAAAGAATAGAATCAGACTGTTGGTGGTGAACTTAGTGTATTATATAAACAGATGCTAATTTATGATGGTATACACATTAAATTTATATAATGCTATGATGTATTATAAAAATGAATTTATACATATTATACATTCAGTAAAAACAAAATCAATCAATAAACCAAATAAATCAATTAAAAAATGTTAAGGAAAGATGCAGGCAGGAATGAAGGTGAATAGGCAGGTAGGCAGGAAGAGAGAAAAAGAATAATCATCTTTATTTTATTTTTCTTCAGTTGATCACATTGTTTGCTTCCCCTCTGGGTCCGTGTCTTGAACCCAGGGATATGTGGCTTACCTCTTTGGAGGCAATTGACATAACTGCTGCTCTACCAGGATGCACCAATATCAAAGCTTTTTAAAAGACTGCTGGTACATCCCAATGGCAGAACCCTTTTGGACTTGAATCTAAATCCACTTTATTGATTCTTATTATGTTTTCAATAAAATAGAGAGTGACTCCTCACCACCTAGCAGACTAATTTCTTCCCCTTCTCTTGCTTTTCTCACAGAATAAGTAACTCCAAATCCTTGATGTTTTATTCAAAGGGCCCATTTCTAACAATGTAAACTTATTCATGCTATTTTCTCTCTGAGGAGTCTTCTCACTGGGGTATATGTAAGTAAAAACTTTCCTATAACCTGTCAGGCAGTCCTAGAGGAGTCAATTTCAATATCTTCAAGTGCCATAGAATCTTTTTCTTAAAAGTGATCTTGCTGAGAACAAATGTACTCTGAATACCATATACCATACTGATTCTCTTTTCCCTCCTCCTCTTTCACAAAAACCTTTTTGCTATTTTCTGAATAAGGGCAGACCTTGTCCATTTTAGAATTCACAATCAGTGCATTTCCTCCAGAGTAGAAACCTCAGTCCAAAGGAACAATTCAAAACATTGCTATGAGAAAGTGATTGACTCTCAAACTGAGTTTGGATACTTTTTTTAATTGAAGCAACATTGGATTATAACATTAGGTTTCAGGTATACAACATTATAAACCAACACATACATATATACACAATATATATGTTACATGTATATACATATATATTACATTGTGTTTACCATCAAAGCTAGTTTTCAACTTCACACATCACATACAATTTACCCCCTTTTGATAACCTTTTTGGAACTATTTTGTTCTTACAGTCTTTATTCTTTGTTCTTCAAGTTTTATTTTTACTTTGTCCACTTATCTTTCACATATGAATGAAACCATATAGTGTTTGTCTTTCTCCCTATGATTTATTTCACTAAGCATAATTCTTTCTAGGTCCATCCTTGCTTTTGCAAATGCAGGCAGACAGATAGATAGATACAGATATAGCTGAGTAGTATTCTGTTGTATAAACATGTGTGTATAAATGTATATATATATATTTATATTTTTTATTAATTAATATGTACCACATCTTCTTTATCCGGTCATCTGTCAATGGGCAGTTAGGTTGTTTCTAGTTCTTGGCTATTGTGAATAATGCTGTAATACACATGTATCCTTATATAAATCATATGGTTACCAATTTACTTCTTTTAATCTAACTAAAAACTAATTTAAAACTGGTTCCCTATTCTAATGAATGATCATTAGGTAATTTTTGGCATTTAACTAGAAAAGTATCCAAATAATTAACTAACACTGAAATAACCAAACTTACTGTGTATTCACTTATAAGTTTTCAAATGCTTACAAATAGAAAAATGAAGAAATAGATTTAATATTGACATGATTTCAGTCTAGTAAATTTCATCCACAAATGTAAGAAATACTTTAAATTCTTTCTCATTACTTGATGTATCCATTAATTTCACCTTTTATATTTAATAATTAACCCAACCTGTAACAATTAGTCTAAACAGAAAAAAAAACAGCACTTTGATACAGTAAGAGAAATATATTCTAAGTCCAATTTTAATATCAGTGCCGTAAACTTTAAGCTCTTAAAAACACTGTATATACTTGAGCAATACAACAGTTTTATTTTGAAATGTCCACATCTACATGTGATAAGTTACATCTTTTGCATTTACTTAAATATTTGTTTAAAAGTATAAAAGTTGAAAGTGTGGGAAGGAATATTTCATTTTCAAAGTTCTTTAGTGGTACACAAGGAAAATAGATTGAATATTATGTATATGAGCCAACTCCAAAACTCTTTTTTCTTCTCCAAGTTTATTCCTATTGTCTAGATTGTTAGTGGAAATATCCCCAAAATTCACAATGTATTGATTAAATCTTAGTTCAGTGTTGCATCTAGGAGAATTACTTTATGACTTCTATATCTTTTGTACTTCCTGTTAAAAACATCTCAGGGATGGAAGAGCATGGGTAAGGGAGAAGAGAAGAGGAAGGAAGAGGGAACAGAGGGAAGAGAAGCATCCTCAGCTATAAAAAGTAAATTATCTAGTGGGGTAGACAAGATTGCAATACAAAACATGTTCAAGTAAAAGAAAAAAGTTCAGGTGCTTAGTCATGACTTAATGCCAAATATACTGTAAAGACATAGCAGGGAATAACAATTAGTCAATGTTTTAATTAAGATACTTCTCAACCTCCTAGATTCTATTCTAACTTTTTTTACAATTGAGAATTCTTGTTCAATTTTTTAGATACAGAAACACCCATGAACAAATGTGAATGAATTTCCACCGTGTTTGCATTTCACCATCTCAAATTTCACCACAGGAAACCAGATTCAGTGAAAATCATGCTATGATTCCCACAAGTAAGGTATAGGGTAGAAGTGAAGCTAACATTTTCCTTCCAGATAAATGTATAATTACAATCCTGATTCATGGATTTGGTAATTGAACTTCCTGCTGTGGACATAGGACATTGTTGGCAGGAAGAATAAGGAACTGTTCCAGAGGGCTCAAATTGTCTTTTTTGTTTGTTTGTTTTTAAGTACTTCAATAGACCTGTCTTTGAAGCAGTGATTGGAAATAAAAGAGTGGGAGTGGGAGTTAATTCAAGAAGGAGATAACAAAACAAATGCTTGCAGAAATGTGATAGGTGCTTCTCAAATAAGAAGAAATTGGGGCTCTCTGCTCTTGAAACTCAAGCAGTCATTAAGCAGCAAGAAGTTTGCTCTTTGTTTCCATCAGAGTATGTACAGCAATGTCAGTCCCTAGCCAACTCCAGCTGTCTATACTCCTACTAAGTCAGCAGGGTGTATGTCAACAGCCCACACCCTGCCAAACAATGCAGTTTAAAAATGACAGAGAATGTTCTTGACAGTACCACTCTGGCAAACCACTCCATATCTATGCTTTTCAACATCTGTACAAATGTCTTGCGTATGGTTTTCTCCACTCCTCTTCCTCTCTACTCCAAACTCTGACCATCAGCTAATTGGCTGAGTTCCACCTTGTGACCTCATTCCTGTAAATCCTAGCTCTCATGTGTAGCAAATACTCAATAAAAATCTATTGAATTTATAGATAATCATGCCAATTTCCATCTCTTTCCCATTTTGGTTTCCTGACAATTTTAGCACAGCCCTTTCAAAGTTCTTTGTCTATTCCACAGCCCTTGGATCTATCACCTGGTCCACTAACCTCTCAATGCCCAGTGGAACTGGGCAACATTTGCTGCCCATTTGGTCTTGATCTCCAGTGACTGCTACCTTTACGATAATGTTCTCATACTGACTTTTCAGTAACACTTATTCTCCCCCTCTCAACTCAACCATCCTCCACTCCCAGCGTGGGCCCAGATGGCACTAACAAGTCCTATTGTATAATTTTGTATTCCCAAAATCTATTCTGTTCTGAGGAATGCAAAGTCTGTGGAATATTATAGATGCTACAAGAAAAAGATTTAAAAAAAAAAAAAAAAACCTGTGAGCAAGATTTATAGAATGCCATGAGTTATTTTCCCAACTTGGAGAGCCACATCACTGAGAAGTTCTGGGGAGGTGAGTAAAATTTTAAGGGGGTAAAATTTTGTCTATACAAGATTGCCAAACTTATTTCAACACAGGTCCCCTTTGTCATATGATGTTTAATAACATCCCATACAGCTTTATACCCTATGACACATTTTGGAATACACTGATCTGAAATTAAATATAGAGTCCACACCAGTAAGAAAGGCATCAGTATATTGATCAGTGTAAGCTAGGGAAGACTTGGGGAACAAGGGGCGTTTGGAGCTTGATCTTGAGAGTGTTGGACGTAATGGGAGAGGGAGAGCAGGGTCGGGGACCTTCAGGGTGAAATGTTTTAGAGTTGGCAATGAAAATGAAAAGAGGAACTCTTATGGGGATGCTGTGTCCAGTAGCACATTTGTGTAGTAATTACTCTCTGAAGTGGGATATTCACTGATAGTGAGAATGTTCAGGAAGGAGAGAGATAAATCTCCAAATAAGCAATATACCACACCAGGTAGAGTGTTTTCAGTGTGTTTGCTTTTTTTTTATTTAAAAAAAAAAAAAATAATAAGCTATTCTAAGGTTAGCAGTTGCACAAAACTTATTGTCTTAAAAATAAGTTTCTTTTTAAATTCTTAGTTCCCTCTGAACCTCATGTTTCCCATTCTGATTAAACACTCCTCTAACTGCTCTTGTCCTGAGAAAATTATCACACAACTAAAATACCCTTCAAAGAAAAAGGTGTCCAGACTTGCTATTTACCATTCTGATTTTACCTTATTATATAAGCACATTTATCTCTCCAGGGATTTGTAGTGTAAACTGAATAAATCTCTCACTTTAATAATACAGCCCCATGGTAATTTAAATCTCAGCTATTTCTGAAATATCATATTGGTAAAGTAATCCTACCACACAAGGCTTTCCTTTTCACACATATGCCAAAGTGAGATGTACCCACTAAATTGTACCCCAGGCACTGAACAGCAGTCTGTTATTAGTAAGAAAGGTTGCAAAGATACCTGCTCCGCCAAGTGTTTGCATATATAAATTTCTAAGAGCCTGAGATGACAGACTATCTGTTCTGCGTCTGAAGATAAAAGCACCTACATTCATAATAACCAGGCGATAAGCAGCATGGAACATGAGTGATGCTAATCCCCAGTTAGTCTTTTTGCCTTCATAATTGGGTTGCTGTTGTGTCCAAGAAAAGAGGTAGGATTAATTTCCTATAAAACATAAAAAAAAACAATTTTTCTCTAATGCCTTCCTCAGTCTCACACATTAAAAAGACTCACCTCTGCTACACAAAGATTAATCATCTTTTCTCTTTCCCAATGTGGAATCTTCACCCGGCTAAGGAAATTTCATGTCAAAAGCCCTCACCTTTCAAGGGAAAAGCTCATTTCATTGTAGAAAGGTCTTTAGAGGCCCTGGAATCATGACAGCATATGCAGCTTTATTGGCCTGTGGGATTTTAATTCACCTTTTCATCCTGCTTCACTCTCACAAATCCCTCAAGCAGCAAACTCTGGGACTGTGATGTTGGCAGAACTCTAGGATTGACTCATGCCCTCCTCAGGATTACAGTCTTTGGCATGGAAATGTTTATTTTGTTGCTCCTTTTCATAACTGCCCTTCCCCAAACAAATTTTTGTTAATCACCATATTGGGTGAGTGACTGAATTAAGAATTTCATTAGAAATACTCGGTAGCAATAATTAGTTTGAGCATTCACCCATATAGATTACATACCTGCAAAAGGGTGGAGAAGAAGAAATGTTTTTAAGACTTATTGGTTTCCCTTCACTGCCCCATTAAAGACGAACTGTAGCCTCATAACCAAATGTAAATAAAATTCACTACTTTATTTTCCTTCATCAGAAAATATTAACATGTACCTCCTAAAGATGAAATACTCCGCTAAGTCTTAGGGAAAGCAAATGTAAGAACTCAGTCCATGCACCAAATAGGTGATCCTCAACTGAGTATAGATTTTGTCCCTCAGGACACTTGAAAATATCTGGAGACATTTTGAGTAGTCACAACCAAGGAGAGAGAGGGTATTGCTAGTGGTATCTAGTGGGTAGAACCAGAGATGCTGAAGAACATCCCACAATACAGAGGACAGTCCCCACAACAAAGAATTATCCCCATTCCAAAACTCAGTGGTGCCAAGGTTGAGGAACCCTGCCCTTAATTAGAAATATGATTAGATACCACTTTGATATACTAATTTTTGTTCTCTAACTTTTCCCTTTCCACCACAGTCAAATAAATATTCTCCTTGCCAAAAGGACAACAAGTGTAAGCAGGAAAACAAGTTTACAAGGCTTTCCCACTTTTATGGGAAGAGGATTTGAGAGCAAAGGTGGAGTTTCTTGTAGAAACTTAAAAGAGAAATGATTGTCCCCAAAAAACAGAAAGGGTGTTTCTAGATTTGGAGGAGAGATAAAAGGAGAGTGTGTGTCTCAAGTACAGCAGGAACTTACTTACTTACTTACTGGCAACACCCGCAGTGGGCCAGATAGAGGAGTGGCCATGGATTGCATCTGGATCCTGGGAAGCCCTGAGCAAGACTCCTAACCTCTGAGCATGGACATAGAGACTCAAGCAGGATTTTCGTTTTCACAGACAGTAGAAATCTGTCCTGGTCCACACAACAGGCAGAATTGGACAGTTGTGAGAACGTGGAGAAATCAGATTACAGTGGGACTTTTTAGTACAGAAGAGTGAAAAGAGAAAAAATGATTAATAGGGGTCAAGACATCTTGCCATTAATAGCTGGATGAACTTGGGCAAGATCTACAGCCTCTGGAGTAGAGCTGATTTATTTATGAAATGAAAAGTTACAGGAAGGAAAAGAGGATTTCTAAATTCCTCATGGAAGCAATGAATAAAGGTCTAATAGATTTCAGGGAAAGATCATTAACGGAGCTTCTGACTTTACTGTTCCTTCCCAGCACCCTGGGCTTCCTGGCCCAGGCAGCAAGCAATGTTGAGAAGGATGCAAGACCCATCACACTGCAAAACCCAACTGAGGGTGGTGGAAGCAACCAAATCTGCTCATTTTAACAGGCAAAAAATTCTGACATTCTGTAAGAAACCACTGTCACTAACATGATGAATGAGGTGTTTAAGAGAGATGAATATGGCAGGGAAATGCTACATAGACTAGAGTTTGGGGGAGGGGGGGCAGTGGCCTTCAGAAAAAGCAACCAGAGAGATCTCACACCTGGTTTAGTAAGGAGACTTGGAGGGAGGGAAGCCATGGGATTGGAGAGGAAGGGACCTTTGAGAGACACTGCCAAGGTGACAATGGAAAGAGACAGATCTCAGAATATTAATTTAGGGCATGAGATCTTAACCGGCTTCCCTTCTGAATGGATTCTTGAAATGGCATGTGACTCAAATCCTGTCCCCTCCAGACCTCCTCAGGGTTGAAACTATTCTGTGCTTTTTAGCAAGTCAAACAAATCAGAATTCTAGCCACTTTAAAGTGCTCTAAAACCACACAGATGGGAGTTGTCACTCCAGTAAATTAGCTAAATATATTTTAGGCACCATTGTAAAAAGGCCCATTATTTACAGTAGTGCTGGCAACGCCAGGCACCCTGTGGTTATGTATTGAATATGGAATGATAGCGATTGCTTATTAAAAGTTTTAAATTCAAGCCTGACATATTTGCCTCCTGGCTCAACAGGAAAAATAAAAATTGACTTCTCTAACAGGAAGATATATAAAATATCTACTTCATAGCCAGCTGAAACATGATACATTTCCAAATCTTAGGTGACGTTTACAATCGTAAAATCCAAATGTCAGAGTGATGACATATGGGACACCAGTCTAATTACCACTGAAGGATATTTATCCAAACTAGAAGAAAGACACAGGTGAAATTCAACCATTTGGGAGCAGGATAAAGAAGAGTGCTTGTCCTGTCAAATGCATAAATCGGTTAATATTCAGAATTCCACTGTAACTGGAAATTTGAGGGAAAAGTATGTTAGAACTGAGGATTGGAAGGAACAAAGCCTATTCTCAGGGCTAGCGCTCTGCCTCAGTAAAGGTGTGTTCTCTCCTCCAGAGCACAACCCCGCCAAGAAACCTTCCCTCCATTCAGTTCACAATAGCGGATCTGTTGTGATGCAGCATTTGGGGGAATACCAGCAAAAAGAAAAAGACAATCCTTATCCTTGAAGAGTGAGAACAAAGAAGCAGGGACATTGAAGAGACATTTCAAGATGACTGAAGAATTAAACTTAAGAATTATTTAATTACCAAACAAGAGAGGCATTTTACCATCTTGTAGATAAAAACAATGCCAATTGGAAAAAAACCTGAAACCAGGTTTGCTGCCAATGATCTGGGCCTCAGTTTTTTTTTTTCATTTTATCACTGTACCAATCATGAGGTGCCAGGCACTGTCAGGTGTTGGACACCATGATATAGCCCCAGGTCTAGTGGAGGCTCCAGGAGTCTGACCCATACAACCTACAGAAAGCACTGATGGACTCAGTAGCACCTCTGGCACTTCCAGCATCCTACAGAGCCTCTGAGCTCAGTCAACCCAGGTTAAGTGGGTAAGAAAGACATCAACAAGTTGTGCCTGGAGGGACAGGCAGATCTTGAGTAACAGCCAGTGGAGGTGGTGGGAGCAGGAGACGAGGCAAGACAGGCAGAAATGACAGATGAGGAAAGCAAGGGAATTGCCTTCCTAAAAATTGGATCCATGTAGGGAACTTAAAAGAGACACATTTGATGGTGGAGCCCACTGGACAATGAGAAAGAACACTTGGTGATTTGGTGGAGGGCATGGTGTGTTGAAATATATCTAAGAAATCGGGAACCTATACATAGGAAATTATT
This sequence comes from Solenodon paradoxus, assembly GCA_004363575.1. Classification (NCBI taxonomy): domain Eukaryota; kingdom Metazoa; phylum Chordata; class Mammalia; order Eulipotyphla; family Solenodontidae; genus Solenodon; species Solenodon paradoxus. The sequence continues at coordinate 2,211,806 of RJWH01000027.1, forward strand.
TTAATATATAGAATAACTACTACAATAAAAATAAAAATTAAAATTAAAAAAGAGATGCATTTGGGTTAGATTAAAGGAAGCATTAAAAGCTAGATCAAGAAGTTTGAATCTTTTCCTGTGAAGAATCAATCAAGGATTTTTTTTAGTTGGGATCACTGAATTTCAGGAAAACAATATAGTGGGGGAGGCTGAAGATATTAGTAATGTTAAACATGAGATGGGTTGAATAAATAGGGACTAAAACTAGGAAACGAAGCAACGATAACCCATTGGGTTGCAATCAGAGTGTGGGGATGAGACAGACAGGAAGGTGCCAGTCCTCTGCCAAGATGAAACAGATTTTGAAGAGAAGAGTAGATAAGACCTGGCAAGTCACCAGAATTCCAGGACAAATGAGAAAGGATTCAAGTGATGCAAATATTAAAACTGGGTAAGTTGGATATGAGTGAGGTTATTTACAGAAATACCAAACCTGGGAGAAGGAACATGTGCACATACACAGGTGACAAAGCAGTCCAGCGTGATGCCAAGCTTCAGATGACACACAGAAGGATTGGTTTTGTAAGTGGCATCTTACCTATTGCCCATCTTTATTTTTAGAATTATCTATGAATATAACATGTTTCATCTTGACTAAAAGACAAACGGCTCCATTTTTAGCTGCTCAAGTATTTAATTAACCTTCAGCCTGGTCATTTACAGCAACACTTGTATCCTTGCCATTGTTAAATGTACAAGGTCACTTGCAAGAGAGAAGTTCAATCACAATATGTATTCCATTATTTTAATCACAATTCTGAACTACACAAAGTTATAGAGAGACAAGGAGATAGAAAGGGTAATTATAACATCTTCCCCTTCGAAGAAAAATTCACTACTCTGAACTAGGTAACACAATGTTCATCACAGCAACATCTCTGAAGGGGAGAATGGGTTACAGGGTACAGAAGCAAATTCCTTAAGCACCTACAATCTCAGGGAATAAGCAGGTGAAATGACAAGAAATAAGAATGAACATGGAGACGGCATTCCCAATAAACAAAAAAAAAAAAAAATGGGAAAAGGAGATGAAAACAAATTAACAAAAGAAGGAAAGCCCAGTAGCTAGAGCTCTTCCTTGAACGGTAACTCTTGAAAACAAATTTTTTTCTCAGCAATTCAGGAAACGTTTATAAATAAAACAAGCATGAGTCAGATAAGACTGTGGGATGGAACATTTAAAACAGAACATGAACAGTTTCAAATCTCAGCCTCCACTAGAAATGATCAAAAGTGCCTTTTTCAAGACTTTTGTTTAGCCTAATTTATGCATTTTTGCAAGCTAAATAATATGGTTTACAGTTCAGCTCTCATTGTAAAAACATGGGTGTGTCTCTTAAAGGGCTAGCACATTAAAGCTTTCAAGTATTGGTTTAATTTTTTAATTTTTTTCTTATGGGAATTTTTTAGACCTCCTCTTTTAGACTGGCATAATAGCTCCCTGAAATCAAACAAAACAAGCGTGCCACTGAATTGGAGAGAAGTGGTGACTTGCATTTTTAAATCCTTCTGGAGGTGCTGTCTAATGCGAAGGCACCTTCCACATTGGTCCACGATAGATCCATACCCATCCAGGCACAGGCTGCTTCTACAGCTAAACCATGCAGCATGAGAAAGATTAATGTCTTTCTTGGGTTCCAGTATCCTCTTGGATTTACCACTTCCCATCTCTCGATTTATAGGACTTCGCCCATGAAGCAATCCTTACACTCAAGCAATAAAAATATTAAATTAGACACAGGAATAGATGGAAAAAACCAGTCCTTGGACACGCAGAAATGAGGTTACCAACAGGGAATGGGACAGGGATGGAGTGGCGAGAGGTGGGCAAGCGGTGGTGATGACGCACACTTGGTGATTTGGTGGAGGGCAGGGTGTGTTGACATATATCTGAGGAATGGGGGAACTGTACATATGGGAAAACTATATATACATATATATATATGAGTTTATTTTAATGTGTAAAATCAAAGTTACTACAATTCTAAAAGTTTAAATAAAAATAAATAAATAAAATTAAAATATTAAACTATTAGATAACCAGATTATGCAGCAGTCATTTTCTTCAAGAAAAAAAATAAAAGCAATGGGGAGATGCAAATATTTAAAAAACACAACTACTCGATTACTTACAGTCTCCCATGAACCAGAATGTCCCCTGGCTACTTACCATATTCCAGAAGATGGTGGTTCCTTGTGACTGAAAAAAGGCGAACTTCCAAGGTCAAGGGGTTTGGTGATTGGAACCTCTCCTCTCCTAGTATTGGAGGGTGGGAAACTTTCTGATGGATTACAGAGCTGTTCAAAAAAGAAAATTCACTTGTTCAAATCTGATTAAATTCTAACTTGATCAACTTTCAAACCTAAAACTTCTTATTCCAGCAAAACAGAACAACAGTAACATTTCACTCATTCCAACCGCCAGCAGACTCATAGATGCCTATGCATGTTCAGTAATTTAGCAAAACCACAAGAAAATAATCAAAAACAAAAATATACAAATAATGGTTTTCTCATTTTTCAATGGTTTTGTATATTTTCAGAAAAAAAACTATTTTTAGGAACTTGAGTCCAAGATGACTCAAATATAATGGCTTCCCTTCAAGAGCCAAAGGGAGATGACTCTCATCTACATTTTTGCCATCTCTATGAGTTTAGCATGGAGTCATTGTCTGTGAGTCAGACTGCTCATTGTCCCATCATTCCCTCCATTTTTATTGCAACAGAGCACCAAAGTTTAGGCACCCAGCCATCTTGTATAAGCTATACAATTCCTGATTGGTCATACGACTCACTTCTGACCAATAGGATGGAATCAAAGTGGAGGTGTGCCAGCAACTCCATCCAGGTTCCAGTGTGAGTCTGCCAGTGCTCCCCACTCAAGCATGTCCAAGTCAGCAATATCAGTAGTGGTGTTTTCAACCCTAATGGGGCATGAGCTTAGCTACCTAGTGCTGAGTCTTTTTCTCTGTCCCTCCCATAATTCTCTTGGCTGTCTGACATTCTTTCTGGAAGCTCTTTTCCTAAATTGCCTAAAGTTTATTTTGCTTGCAAGTGAGAAGTCTAAAACTCAGATAACATTGTAGGCTTATATGTAAATAAACAAGTATGGTCCTTTTCCTTGTGGAGTCTTCAAAGTCCAAGGATTAGAGTGAGTTGTTTTTTTTTTTCTTTAACACTACTCCCAATGTTGAATCCTGCTGTAAAATAGGAATAAAGTAGTGAAACATTTCTTTAACAAGCATGTTGGAACAGAAATACCCACACAAAGTATATATCTTAGACACCCTTCAAATGGCAAATCCTTGCTCATGGCACACTTATTCTTTATTTAAATGATGGCACTGCTTGATAATTTCTCAATAGTCACCTTACGCCTGACCCTTGCTATTTTTTATTAGTTTCTGAAAGTATGTGCTTAAAAATTCAAATATTACAAGGTGAAAAATTATCTTTCTCAATCTTTTCTTTGGTTTCCTAGTTCCCCTTATATGCTATCCACTTGTTCAAGTCCTTTCAGAGGGTGTACCCCTGCAGTTCAGCCACTAAAGTGTGGGCCATGTAAGGACCTGGGTTTGAGACCTGAGGCTGGGGGAAGGAAAAAAAAATCTTCCAAAGATGAGATAATGCAACTATACAGAAATAGCTATAAATACAAATACTTAAAAGCTTACATACTGATACATATTTATAACCTTTTTCAGCAAGGTACTAAACTCTCTGTACCTAGCTTTTTTCATTTAATATCTTGGATATTTTTCCTTATCAGTACATATAGCTCTGTCTCATTCTTACTAATGGAATTGTATTCTAATATATTGGTGCTCCATAATTGCTTAATTTGCCTCCTATTGTTGGATATAGATATATTTCGTCTATTTTTTTCCTATTACTGTACAAATTCTGTCTGTACTTTTCTGAAGGTAGCTGTTGGATAAATTCCAAAGAGTAAAAGTGTTGGGTCAGAGGTTAAGTTCATTTCATTGGTAAGTATTTTCAAATTGCCTTTCCAAGAGACTGCAAAATTATACATTCTTAAGCAATGCATGAGAGTATATAATCCCTCTTTTGTCTCTTTAACCTCCACTTTTTTTAACAATCTTTAATGACGGAAATTTCTAACTTTTGAAAATAGTTTTAATTTCTAAAAACCCATTCAAAGCCAACCCTGAAAAATAAAACCATGATCTTATTAACAATACCACTGGAATGCAAGGTGAACTGTGTCTCTAAAATAATCAAATGTATTTCCTTATTTGGCTTGTAAAGTGATTCTGAAGGTAGCTCCAAAAAAAGATTCATCCATATTTTGGACAACAGTAGCACACTCACTGCTTCTCAAAGAGGTACTGTTGAAGAAGATAATGTTCAGTCAAAGTAGAGATGGTCCCTAGATTAAACAATTTCACCGTATGATAGTCAAATTACATCTGAGGTATAAAGACAAAGTAATGAGGTTTCTTGGTGTCTGGTTTACACATGTCAGCATCACTAGTTTACAGTCAGTGTTTTACCTTTTATGCTTTTGAATCCTCACAATTTCCTTGGTTGAAGATAATAAGTGGTATTTTATCTCTGCTGAACATAAGAATTCCAGAGAATCTCAGTGACTCCCTCACAATAGTGCTGTCTTACAATGTCACAGAACATAGTGCGCCACCTGGGAAATCCTGGAAGATAATCAATTTGTTTTTCTATTGACCAAGAAACCCTTGGGTTCTATTATCTTCCATATATAGGGTAGAAAGATGAATCATTATTCTAAGAATGATGCATATGCTAATACAATTTAGTTAACTGAAATTCTTCCAAATAGAGTGTGAAGATAAGTAAAACTTAAAACAGACATACAATTAGTTGTCTTCTAATGATGTCTAACAACTGACTTTTAAGAAAAGAAAATTCATCCTTTGTAGCATTTGCCACTGTCTGTGGTATAAAGTCTCCTACCATGACTGATTTCAAACTACCTACATGACATCAATTGGCTCACAAAATTCCTGAAAATTAAACAACAGGCTCCTGTGAGTCTGCTTGAGTGGCTCCAGCACCACTGCATGGCAATCATAGTACTTTCTGAATGTAAAATTTTAACCTGAAGTAAAGAATTCAAATATTTCTGGGCTTCAATATCCTACACCTCTGACTTTCGTACTATGGTGGATTATTGTATTCTTATTTCATATATTTCTGAACTCAAACTTTGCTTTAAGCTTCATTATCCTCAATGTACTGTGCTCCAAAGCATGTAACTTCAATTTTCATAAAAATATATTTTTTACATAAGTTGATATGTGAGTCTATTAATGTTCACTCATTCAGCACTTCCTTTCTAACTTTTTTTCGAGCTCATAAATGTGAAATAGGAAGAAAGCAGGAAGCATGTACAAGATCATTTTTCTATATTTACATAATGAAAAAGTTATGAGTAATATGAACAAAGGAGTCAAAAGGGAATTCAGTGTATAGCAATTCAGGGCATCTTGAGAGACAGGGCATTTTGCAAGGAATCTGCTTAAAGAGCTGTTGAGACAACATATTGCTCTAGAAAGGATTATTTTTAGAACCACAAAAATGGCTGAAGGATGATTTAATATGTTCATCAACTTAGTCTGTACTTGTGTAAATGCGTATATGCAAGGTGTGAATATCAAGAAATAAAATTCTATACCTTCTTACTGATAAGATTCTTCAACATAATTGCTTCAAAAGGATGTCCACATGAAGTCATGATTCCATTGCCCAAAACATTTCTGGAACTGTCTTCATAGCAGTGTGTAAATCACACAGAGAAATTAAGTTCATGCTTATCTTTATAATCCTACACTAATTAGATGAAATATTAGAACCAACCAACTTGATGATCTACTTTTCTTTGTAGATTTAACTCCAAGTGACTTGTACATAATTCCAAAAATCAAGTCCACCCTCAAAGGATAAAGATTCAAACGGACTCCCAAAAAGAAATTTCAAACATATTTGAACAGCAGCAGTATCAATAAAATACAAATTTCCCCTGTTCTCCAAGTACAGTGTTCCTATAAAATCTTCTAAAACCTGAAATGATGTAAAGAAACAATTAGCATTAATTTTTATGAAAAAATTTTGAGCTTTCCCAGACCCCAAAATAACCTTCCAAATCATATAAAATAACACATAAAACCTCAATAACACTAACAGAGAGTAAGAGCAGGAATGATATGATAAGTACATAGGCTGACCATACATACTGTTCTAAACAGGACAGTACCTTCTGTTCATATTTCCTGACGGTCCTGTCATTTTAATATAAATGCCAATTTTGTCCTTTTTTTAATAAACCAGGGCAGTCTTTAACATGAGGCAAAGGGGGCATTTAAGATGCCCCAGATCCAGTCTGCTGAGGGGGCCCAAAAACAGCTGCCCTATTAGCCCCACATTAAAGACAACACTTGCTGGCACTGACTATAGTCATAGCCAGCAGCTACTGCTGTTTCCACACCACCTCCACCCCCCTACCACCGTGAGAAAGCAGGAGCCATGTGGGAAGAGGATTACCTGCAACCTCACCTGCATCTGTCTCTTTAAAAGGAACAAAACACCACCGGGTGGTCAAGCTACAGGTAAGCACTATGAGGGTTATCTCTGGCACTGGGATGGTAAAAGTAGCAGGTGTTTTAGCCAGAACATTTGTAGGTACACCAGATTTGGCTTTTGCCTAAGGCACAAAATTCCTTGCATCAACCCTGGCCATTTGTGTGAGGTCCCACGGGACTGCACATCATTACTATAATCACTGATTGACATCACACAGTACTTACTACTTATTGGCCTAGCTGCTTTGCTCCCGCTCAGATTACTCCTCCTCCTCCCCTCCCCTTAGTTGCCAGCACGTAACCCTGTCTTGTTTTTGTCACCCCAATGTTCCATTTTTGTCTCAAGGAAATATAGTCAGCCTATAAATGCACAACTTGTATAAAGGAGTTTCTGAGAAAAGGGCTTGATGGTTCCTCTCTGCTGGGAGATGTTCACTGCCTCTCTAACTGCTGCTGCAAAATGAACACTGAGCACTATGATGGCTTTTCCTCTTTTGTCATAAAAGCAAAAATCCTTTTCAAATTTCATATATTAAAAAGCGGTACATCAGGTCCTCAACATTGTTTTGATTGATGTTGTTTCCTTGTTAACACTGATGAAAAAAATCTACTCCCAGCCAGTGACTGTATGGAGTGTGCACATTTCCCCATGTCTGCAACAGTCTTCTCCACTTTCCTCCCACATTCCACAACGGTGACTGCTAGGTTCACTGGTGTGTCTGTTGTCCCAGTCTTAGTGTGTATGTGCACCTGCAGTGCAAGGGTTCCTGTTCAGGGTTGGTTCCTACCATGTGCCCTGAGTTTCTGGGACAGACTTGGCCACCTGACCTGGATAAGCAAGATGGAAAATGAATGAATGAATACAAATTACTTTTTAATATTAGAACTGTTTGAGGATCTTAATTTTTATTTAGAAGTTGGGTGGTGTTTCTATAACCAGAAATTTGCCATAGAAACTTACCTCTTGTTTATATCAATTAGTCTATGGTAACATTGGTTTTCTTATATGTCATTTCACTTAATGTCACAGTGTTCAAGAACCTGTGTGATTGAGTGAGGACCTTCACTGCACCTGTTTTTCATAAAAGTGAAGCTGTATCATTTACAGTTTCGAAAACTGGGGACACCTATATGGTAAGATCAGGTGATGGTTTAAATGAACAAGTCTTTAGATGTATATGCTTTGGCATATTTCTTTAAAAATCTCATTACATTATGGATGGTCACATCACATAGTGCTCAAAAATATATCTGGGAATCATTTGAGGGTTCAAATCCTCCAACATTTCCCAGTTATGTGATCTTAAACAAGTTCTTTACTCTCTCCATGTTCAGTTTCCTCACCATAATTTGCAAAATAAAAGTAATATTACACATAGTATTGCCTTGAAACTAAGAAATACATGTAAAACGCTTAGTCTATGCCTACAATGTGGTGAGTGCTCAATAAATGGTAACTATTTTCTTATTCTATCTTTACTGTCAGTCACATCTCACATAATCCTAAATGTCCTTTTTTGAGGATGACATTCTTTATCCTTTTACCTCACCTATTAGAAATATAGAGGCACTGCCACACTTTTACTTGAGTAAGAGGGCTAACTGGGCACATCTGAGGAACTTGAGCTAGAAAAGTAAAGACACCACAGTAATAATTACTACTCACATATGATGGAAAAGTAGAGAGAAGTAATGCCTAGATAACAAAATGATATTCCTGGGAATATATTATGATTTAATTCAAATGGAGGACTAATGAAATACTATTCCTAGTACTTACTTACTAATGAAATCTCTATTCTTAGTTGAAAATCTAGTAGTGGTTTTCATTAAATAGAAGTTTCACATGGGAAAAAATAAACTGTCTCATTATTCTTAGCCTATGCCTGTTTGCATAGTATCGTGAGTCCTAATCTCTTGTCCCCATACATGTAATATTGTGAGCCAAACTGGCTACTCCATGACCCCAGGCCCTGTGCCCCAGGAGAGCCATCACATCAAGAAGAAGAGGAATGGAATGATGCTAGGAACACTCTGGAATAGGCGACACAGGAACAAGTTCTTGGTCCAATGCACCAAGATGGGTCAAATGTGCCTGCAGAGGACTGTGTTACTCTCCAGGACACTGTCAGACCAAGAGCTGAAGGAAGATAACTCAGAGAAGCAAAGAGAGACGGTCATCTCACTTTTAAGCTAACTTTACCTTTCTTTTTAATACAGCCTTCCTGAGAGTACTTTAATATTTGCCCAAAACTCACAAAGCACTAGATATGGTCCAAAACCTATGGGGAATATTCTCTTCCCACTAGGAAATATTTCTAGACATTAACTTCTGGGAAATGATAAAGTGCATACATTGCAAATATAAAGGGTTATATAAATACTTAACAATCGAAGCATTTCTACTACTCTGCCCACAAGAAGCCATTACCTCTGTCTTTATGACAGAAGGTTTAATGTTGCTGAATCTTGCTCAAGTGTAATATTCAGCTGAACACTAAGGTCCAATTTTATAGCGGCAATTTTTTATTCCAAATCACAGTCACAACCCAATCCAATTCAAGTATTCTGATACCCCATCTTCCATGAAATAGCTTTTCTTCAGCCATACCTACTTTCCAGTTCACTGCCTTCCCACAACCTCAGAGCCTGGCCTGGTACTCAACTCAGAGTTTGCACGCAGTAAATTTTGGGTAGATAGATGAACACTTCAGTATTGTAATTTGTGCCTCCTTCTGAAAGGTGCCCCCAAGCAAGAGAAATAATAGTAAGAGCTACCACATGTGGCAGGTGCTTTAAGTATATTATCTGTAATCTTCACTCCCACCTTCCAGACCAGGTAAAAATTATTATCCACTTTACATTCAGGAAACTAAGACTCAGAGCAGATCAGTAACCATCTTGCCCAAGAACTCCAAATTATTAATGGCAGATCTGGGATATAAACCCAGCTTGTCAGTCTCTGGAGTCAGAACTCTTTACCATTTAAGATAATTTGTCTCTAACCTGGGAAGTCCTATGGAAAAGACCCCCTTATCTACCATGCAATGGCCAACAATTTCCTCATCTGTCATAAATCATTGTGATCGTGTGTCTTCACGTTGCCAAGAATACCACCAAAGCTTCCAATATTAGCCAATCATGACAGCCTGGTCTGTAGAGATGAAGGAATAGTACGAACTAAGGCTTGACTTTTGCATCTCTTCTGGATTCCCACAGACTCAGAAAGGAAAGAACCCTTCTTACTTTCGCTTTGTTCCTTTAAATGCTGTAAGGCTAAGCCTCACTTACACGAGCCCCCATCACCCCAGAACACTACAGTCCCTCATGCAGATAGTCTCCTGGAGAAGATGAGGCTGTACGCTGGCGTCACATTAAACAGAGGCTTAGTTCTAAAGTCAAATGAATACAGCAAAACAAAATAAAATTGCTCTTTAAAAGAATGTGTGTAAGGGCTCCCTGGTAGCTCAGATGGCTAAGGCACAGGCTATAAAAATTGTACATCTGAGTTTGAAACGTGGGACTAGAAAAAATAAATTAAAATGGACATCATTTTAAGGAATAATTTTAATTATGTATATAGTCTGTAAATAACTATAATATAGAAATTATATATAAAAATGAATATTATGTAAATACAATTACCCTTGGAATCAACCAAAATGTACACAATTTATGATTTCCTGTTTTAATTCTGTGATCTGAATTCATAATCAGATTTAATTTTGAGAAGCACTAAGTTAGAAAGAAAATCAAGAGGCAGATCCCTACACATTCCATTCTGCCTCTCAGAATGGGAGAATGTTCCTGCTGCAGCAGGATTTACTCCATTCTTTTTTGAATGTGTGGCACCTTTAGAACATGTCAGAAGGCGTGTTTGCTCTTCTGACACCTTACTCTAACATAGGCTCTTGAGTAGTGGTCATGTCACCCTATTCCCTGCCCAGACAGAACAATGAAATCCAGGGATCAATGCAGCTCAGTTTCTCAAACTGAGATCTGTGTTCTCTTAGGAAGGGAAGATGAGAAAGTAACTCTTCGGAAAAACTGACCCCAAACTACTTGCCTCTATCTTACATGAGCATGTCTGCTTCCCTTCTCTGCTTCTGTTTTTCATTTCTTTCTACTTGAATAACTTATTTTCATCACTGTGTTTTAGACACATTTATAAAGTGTTTAGTACTGGGTTCAGTGATACTGTAAATCTCCAAATTCCCCTAGATTTCTCCTTTTCCCTGGAGGTTACTCAACAGCCAGTCAGAGCTTCAAAGGAGAAACATCACACTTTGATCCTCTGACACTTGTCCCATTTTCCAATTCCATCTCCCAGCTCTTTTTACTGATTGCAGACATACCATCTGGTTGAGTTCTGAATTGTGTTAAGCAAAGGAGAAAGTCTGAGGATGACCCAGCAAGGCCAGAAAAGCTGAGAGAAGCAGTCCTTGTCCACATCCAAGGCTCCCAGAGCCCCCAGCAACATCATTCAAGGGGATGGTCCCTATATTTCCACCCACAAGTCTGATAAATTTCAATCTGTGGTTTTTGTTACCTGAGTCATCCTCAAAAGTTATAAGAAATGCTCATAATAGTCATATCTATAAGGAAAAAAATACTTTGGAAGATTCACAAAAGGAGACCAACTTACACTGGTAAAAGGCCAACACAAAAATAGAGCAAGAATCCTCTCAAGATGAGTAGGGGAGCCAGAAGCTCTCGGGCTGCAAGTTAAGTTGGTCAGGAAGTCAAAGTCTTGAAAAAGAAAAAGCTGTAAAGCTTTGATTAAAATTCCCATTGCTGGTTATATTTATATGCCCATTCAGGTGTTCATAAAGGAAGGGCATTTTTATTAAGAACACCGTAGATCACTCTGAATACATTTCCCTGCACTTTTCTTTGCTCCTTCCTCCATCTTTGTATAATGATATAAATTAAAGGGCAGAGGCATCAGGTGATAATGATGGATTTTCTCAGCTAGTTGGCTTGTACCGCAACAAACCTTAATATTATTTTAGCGATGTGAGTTATTTGACCTAGAAAGATCAGCCTGCTCAATGCATGCAATGGTAGTGTTAAGGAATTAGATTGCTTAGCCTGGGGCAATCAATAGATTGACAAACTAGCCTTTTTAAGTCCAAGACCTATTTTATAGGGACATTAAGCTTGTGGTGTTCCTACAACAAAGGGACCTGAATCCTGCACAAAAGGTTTCACAGCTGAAAGCATTCACAGGACACTTTTATACCTTTAAAGAGGTCCTCATATACACAGAACCAGCTAAAGGCAAGGAGGTACAGGGGGGCTAAACAGATACAACCATTCATCTGAAATAACTATGGACTAGGTTTTAAAGAACACAAACACAGGCTTGAACATCTGGGAAGAAGAAGAAAAAAAAAAAAAAAAAGAGTACTTTGTGTGAATTAGCCTGTGGCTGTGGCAACTTCAAACAATGCTCCTACAGCTATTTTGAAAACATTATGTGAGAAGCAAAATAAGTGAGTACAAGATGAAAAGCCACGGTAATGGGAAGAAGTGATATACGTGTCCCTTCCCCAGATCTCACACGAAGCTTTCATGACCCAACCCACACTCCCCTGTGTCCAAAGGTGGTAAAAGTATTTTAAGTTCATAGGAAGTTTGCCCTGAGAGTATACAGAACTTCCTGACAGATGATCCTACTATGCGATTCTGACTGGTAGCAGATGGGATGGAAGGGAAGAGTTAGAGGAAGAGGTGTCTGGGTGGCAGACTTTCAGGGATTTCAGCCCTACTCAGAGAGGAGCTGCCATTAGTCTTGCTACCCATCAGTGAGAACTGTTCAGTGCACTCCCCCCACTGAAAGCTAATATCAAGGTCAGTCTCTGCAGTCATTAAAGGCTATGGGGGTGGGTGGGGGGGGGTTGCCTTGGACAAACAGGTTGTTTTCTCAAGGAAAAAAAACATATTCCTTCACTATGATCATGGACGTTCCTATTATGATGATGTTTATTGCTTTCGCCCTCTTCCAGGTTTTTTTGTTTTTTTTTTAATGTCCCCCTATTGAAAAGACAGAAATCCATGCCATGAATTTTGATTAGAAACTCATAGCATCGCTCTCCTAATACCAAACTGGTGTTCAACACATACAGTTATAGAGACCTGTAATTCCTAGCTGGAGCACTGTAATATTTCAAACAAAGGATATGATAAATGACAAAGCAGGCAGGTATTACTCGATTAAAAAAGACAGTGTGAGCTATTTCCCTCTAGAACATATTAATAGCCTTCCAACTGCTCTGTCTGGTATCTATACAGGGTGAAATTGAGCTTTTCCAAGCAACCCACTGCACCACCGATGCCAGTGCCGGCAAAGGAAGCTGGAGGAGGAAAATCAGAACCGGGAGGAGCAGGCACAGCGGTAAGGAGAAACATTGATTACACTCCAAATCAATGCAAGATGCTGACGGGGCTCTGCGGTAGGAAAAGCTGGCAACCAAATTGCATCTCCTGAGCCTAGCCCGTCAGTAGGTGTTACTATTCATACATGCAAATCAACAAGCACTGAGCAGAGATTAAAAGAGAGAGGGAGGCAGAAGACAGTAAGAAGAAAAAGACTTCGGTTCAGGCTGTGGATCAGAGTGGCAAGCATTATCATAAACATAAAAACTCAGAAATTCTCCCTCCATTCCAGTACACAGGTGCTTTGCTTCCAAAAAAAATGTAAATCACAACTTTCTTGATGTCAAAAAACTGCCTAAATTTTGTTTTATCATTGAATAGCTGCTCTTTCAAGCTCTGGCTAAGACCCCTAAATCTCTGTCTTGGTTAGTCTAATTATGTAGTGGGGGCATCTCAGCAGCTCTAGAGCCAACCTTGAATTCAGTTCATCAGTACCCACTGCAAGAGCATCATTCATTCTATACCGTAGATCTTATCCTGGAAGTGCCTGGGGAACATGACTGAGGGTAATTAATCTAAGGACATGTGTGTTGTGTAGAATAATTACTCAGACAACAACTAGCAGAGGAAAGTATCATAAGCAGATTCCTATGGGTATAGGATCTTTTTCAAGATGACTAAGTTTATGCTTGCTCCGCCTAGACACTTCCTTGAGATGGTAAAACTCTGACATTTCATTATACTGACACACAGACAGTATCACTGTAGACTGATTTATCGCCTGGTGAGGACAATAACAGTCAATGACAGGTCAGGGATAGGGTTGGAGTAGAAACATTCCAGGAATCATTAGGAACACCAGTATGAAAAAAAGTATTACCACCAACCTGGATTCACTGAAGGACCATTACCAATACCCAGGCCTAAAGCTCAAAAAGAGATGTGTCAAACAGCCAGAAGTGTGCTACTCTACAGAGCCAAACTTTAGTCTCTAGAATGACAATAGGCCCCAAAATGGGAGCCATGTTAGAGCTAGGATCAGCATCTCCCCTTCCATTTGGAGAAAAATCTTTCATTGAACAAGTTGTGTCAATGAAAGCCATTTTATTGGAAAATCTTTTTCAGATTTTGAAGCATTTTGGAGTGGTAAGTAATAGCCCTTCACATTTACATGATGCTTTCATACACATTGATTGACTTAATCTCATCCTATCATCTAAAATTCTCCCATCCAGAAATCTACTGCCATGACTAATGGAACCACCTATAAAATATTCTCTATGATAATTACCATCTTCTACTTAGTTTTAAAATGTGCTAATTATTTTTGCCAAGGATGTTAAAGTGTCCTAAGTCCTGTTAGATCTCTCGTTTGAGCTGAGAAAAGAATCCTAAATAGCTGAAGCAAAGCTCTCATATTCCTAAAGTTTAAATTTAGTCTTTGATCAGAATCAGGTTTGACATTTGGGTGGGAGAGGGGAGTGTTTTAAAGTAAAAGAAGATCCACATCACAGAAGAAACAAAGTAGGGTCTTTCTCTCCCCCAAACTCATCTCACATTTCAGATCACATTTGTATTCCCATATCAGGTTTACAGAAGAATAAACCTCACGATCAATAGTAAAGAGGTGTTTATTTTTAAGACTAAGGTTTGAGAGAATCACATAAAAAGAGAATTTAATTGAGGATTCTAATATTAAAACATAGAGCAAATAAAGAGACTATACCCAAAACTCTATGAATTAAATAGCTCTAACTTGTCTTTAAAAAGTGAATCCTTCTCATATTTAACATTTGAAAGTTAGTTTCTCTTCTTGTCTATTTCCATGAAAAGATAATTTACTGCCCATCATTCTTCTTATCAATATGTTCTATGACAGTGACAGTCTTTCTGGATTGATATCAGAGACATTTTTATCCTCAAATGAAAGCAGTCGAGCTTGTGAGGAATTTAAGTGTCCCATTCTGCACAAATCTTAAAGGTCACTGTGGTTGTTTTCAAAATGTCTACAAATTCTTTGACATCTTTCCCTTTGACAAAGCTTAATTCCACTCTCCTTGTGTGTTTACTCTCTTTTAACAAATAAAATGTGACAGAAATGATGCCACATGACCTCTGAAGGTCAGTCATAAGTATACTGTGGCTTCCATCTTGCTCTCTCTCTTAGTCATTTACTCTGGGAAAACCAGCAGCCATGTTGTAAAGACACTCAACCAGCCCTAAGGAGAGGTCCATGTGGCAAGGAATTAAAGCCTTCTTCCTACAACCTACACATATTTCCCATACATGTGAGTGAGCCACCTTAGAAGTAGATCCTCCAGCTCATCACACTTTCTACTACAAACCTGGCCAACATCTTGACTCAAGAGAGACTCTGAACCAGAACCATCTAGCAAAGGGCCTCTAGAATTCCTGAACCATGAAAACAGTGTGAGATAATAAATACTTGCTTTAAGACACAAAGTTTTGGAGTAATTTGTTATATAATAATGTATAACTAATAGTCACCATTATCAACAAAAATTTATTAGACCCCAATCTTTTGCAAGACACATGCATGTGCCCACATATGTGGGCCTTAAAGAAAAGAGCATGCTTTTTTTTTTTTTTTTTTTTTTTTGTCTGTAGCAACCTTGGATCTCGGGGATATTTTTTGAAATAGGAGTTACATCTAGTCTATCAAGCAAACTCATTTAGAGAAACAGATTTTCCCCACCCACTCTTTTCTTCACTCTGGAAAAGATTTTGTTTGTCTTTCGAAAACAAGTCACACTGTTATCATGAGAGTCTTCAGAGCCTGACACTGTGCCATATTTATGTTTTGTCCTATTTGTTTCCTTCCAAGTACTGCTGAGACACAGCAACATTTTCAAATAGCAGGCAAAGGAAACAAATTCTTGGAAGAAAGCTGTCACCCAATTTTACTGGCAGCACAAAACTGAGTTTTCAGCTAAGAGGACACACATAAATATTCCTGGTGTCTGCTTATTCCAAATCTTATGTCTTCCTGGCTTGTCATTAACAATACAGATCAACACCCTAGACTCACGAAAAGGCAAAAACACCAGTGCCAACAGAATGACAGTGCCGGTGGATGGCTCAGATGATCCAGCAGCCATTTAGAAAAGCACATCTCTGATGCTAGCTCTCAGGGAATGAACAAAACAGGCTCTTTCATCTGAGAAAGGCCTGACAAATGTCTGCCTGACTCAACAAATGTTTCTTTTCCTCCTGGAATTCATTCATTCTCTGAAAGACTCCACAGAGTGATATCCTCTCCACGAGAGTAGGCCGTGCTGGATCCACCCAGACCCCATGCCCAGATTTTACCTAAAGGGTTAGGCTCACCTAGATACCGGCTCCGGAGATGAGGCAGGCCCCTTGATGTTTTCTTTTCCATGCCTCAACGTTGGCATTTCAGGATTCAAAAATAAAAGAAGGAAATGAAGAAGAAATAAAGGAAGAAGAGGGGGAACAGATAGCAAATAGATCTACAGACCTCTCCGCTTTATGCCACTCTTGTTTAGCTCCAAGCAAATACCATTCATAGAGTGATACCCATAAATGCTCAACATGTACAAGAAGTAAAAGCAGTAGTCACCAGACACCCTGCCTTTGAATCCTGGCTTAGCCATTTCTCAGCTTTGTGACCCTCAGCAAGTTACTTATTCTCTGTAAGCGTCAGGTTCTCAGCTATGAAATAGGATGATGACGGTCACCATCTTTCAAGGGTATAAGGACATTTAAATGAGGTAGTGTATGAGAAAAGCACTAAACAATACCTGGTTTGTAGCCTGTGTTTAAGAGATGCTAGCCCTACTGTTTTTATCATAAGTACAGGACTGCATGGCCAGTAGAAGCTATGTTTCTTAATCAGCCCTCTGGTAAAGATTAACTACCCATCTGAGAAAGGCACACCAATGATGTGAGGTGAGAGAGGTGTTAAACTAGTCTTTTGTGGTAATAATCTCACATTATATGTGTGTTATCAAGTCATCGCACTGCGCGCATTAAATGTATACATTATTATCTATCAATTATATCTCAATAAAGCTGGAAGAAATAAAAATAAATAAATTTAAAGTGAAAATTAAAAAGAAAATACGTGGTGGGTTTCAGAGCACAGCAGCTGTGTCCCTCCATCTTCTGTTTCCTGTATGGTCTGAGAGGTGCGTCAGTGACTCCCACATGGAAGTAGGTTAGGAGGTGATTAAGACCAGCACTGGCTCTGTGGTGCCAGGAGCAACATTATTAGATTCACTTTTAGCTCCCCTCCTCAGTCACAAGCAACCATTGTGACTTACTTCTGATCCCACACATCATTGAGACAATAATGTGGTAAGACCATTTGAATGGTCTTAAGGTCTGAAGGTATATTTAAACTTTAAGATTTGGAGGGCAGGGGCAGAAAATTACTCACCCTAAGCCTACCCAAGACAAAAAATTTCCTTGCCCGTTAAAACTACCACCTACCAATCCATAGGATCGCTCCCTGTTGGAGGGTCAGTTTCACATTATACTTAGGAAACTCCCTTGTTGCTACTCACCAACCATCCAAGATGGCATTCACCTAGATTTCATTTTCCACAGAGAACTGGTTCTCTAGAGTTTCTCCTAGCTCTCAATCTCTGGTGGGGGCACTTGGTGGAGGGGGTGAGGGTAGGAAGACAAGGGTTTAGAGAGGGTCTGTCTGCCTCTGACACTGAATTGAGTCTCATTTACTATGAAAAGGAGACAGCTTCCTCTGACCAACTTGGCTCAGAAAGCTATTTATTGGCAAATACCTGTTTTCAGCTCCCTAAAAGCCACTACAAGATTGCTCAGGTACTGGGTAAGAGATGTGCTTGACTCAAGAGGTACATTAACAGCATCACAAGAAGGGTAAAGTAAGTAGTCCTCCAAGACTCTTTTCAACAAAGAGCATCTCCAAGGGTCTTATTGCATTTTAAAACATCCTTGAAGAAGTTTGCTATATTCGCTATAATGTTCCTAAAATATAACAGTAAGTATATTCATAAATCTATTTAGACCATATAGAAAATTCAGAGGATTAATCTTTGCCAGACAGGCAAAAATAGAATAAATAACTCTACCTGCAGTAAAATAATTAAAACAATATTACTACAAGCATAAAAGGAAAGTGGGAGGTACTTAACTAAAAGTCACTAAATAACTACTATTTTAAAAACTAAACTCCTATTTTAGTATTTTTACTTCAAAAAATAATATTGTATACACAGAGCTAGACAGACACTACATGTAAATAAAATAATTTCCCCAAACATACATTAGGAAATTGTCTGGAGTGTTTTTTTTCTGTACTCTATAGAGCTGTATCTGTTTTGCATTTATTTATGGGACCCACAGGATACGTTACACTTACTTCAGAAATTATTTATTCCATATATTTGCTAGGTTTGAATATGCATCTATTCTTGAATAGCAGACTGATTGTGACATTGAAATCTTGCATCATTTTTTTAAAGATTCCACTTAATAAGTAAGCTTAATGTGCATTCAAAACAGCATCCGAACAACAATAGTTCATTCACCCCCTTCCCTGCTTCCTGCTCCAGTGTAAGTCAAGTCTGAATTAGCTCTCTGCCTTCTCGCCATTGTTGTGTTCAGTTAACACTGCAAGTATTCCTGGCTGGAGAACACTTCCTCCATATCAACCTGCTGCTTCCACTTCTCAAACGAAATGGCACGGGAAGAGGAAGGATTATTTACGAGATGCCTACTGTGTGCCTAGCATGCCAAGTATTGCACTAGATTAGTGTTTCTCTTTATTTATTCACTAAGGAGACTTTTTAGACATTTTTTTCTAATCGCTCTTCATCTCCATTATTTTTTTAGGTCAAAAATATACTGTAGGCATGCCCTGGTGAAGCAGCAGTTAGGTCAGTCACCTCCGAAGGACAAAGGCCACATACCCCCTAGGTTTGAGTGCCAGGTCCAGGGGGAACGACCAATGTGAACAACTAAATAAAAATATACACATATAAACTGTATATCTGTTTATATACTGTATGAATATGTGCTTTATATACAAGAAGTATAAGGTGTTTTTGCCCTCCAAGAACCAGTTTTTACCCCATTACTGGTGAAATCAGCCCCTTTCAGAATGTATGTACCAGATGCTCTACATTATCCATTTAATTTGATTTGAGGCAGCATGGTGTCCTGATTAGAGTTTATCCTCTAAACCAGGCTGCCTGGATTCAAATCCACTTCCCAGAAGTATAAGCATAGACTATTAACATAATGTTTACAGTTTCCTCATTGTAAAAAGGGCATAATAATAGTATGTACTAATGAAATCATGTGCAGATTAGTGTAAGCACTATACAAGTGTCTGCTGTGTTACTAGCAGATCCAAAACCCCTATAATGTCAGTATTATAAGTACTATGAAACCTAGTTTAAAAAAAGAAAGAAAAGATACTTTCAGAGAGAGAGGATAACTGACCCAAGCTTACACTGTTGATAAAGACAGAAGATGGAACTGAAGTCCATAACTTGAAGACACCAAGATAAGCATTTTTGCCTATGTCACCCCCATTATACCACGAAACTCATGAAGATATTTCTTGGTAACTCCAATCAAGGCTTCCCATTAATCACGCCCCACCGATGGGCTAGTCCCCTGCCTTGCACCGCCAATGTTTTTAGAAAACACATGTACCATTCCATCACAGCTACATCACCCCGTGTCTTAATCTTAAGGTTTGGGCTGATATAACAAATATCACAGACTGAGCATTTTTATAAACAATGCAAATTTATTTCCCACATTTCTGGAGTCTGGAAAGTCCAAAGTCAGGGAACCAGCTTGATCAGGTTCTGGCGAGGACTCCATTCCTGGTTGCAGGCTGCCTTCTTCTCATTTATTCCTTACTTAGTGGAAGGGTGAGGGGGTCTCTAAGGGGTCTCTTTTTTAAATACAGTAATTCCACACATGAGGGCTCCACTCTTATGACATAACTACTACCCATGCCCCCACCTGCTAATATTATAGGAGCAGAGGGAAATTCTCCACAATCCTCTGGGTTCTTGGGTTGGTCAAGCTATCAAATTAACATCAGGCAGAATAATTCGAGAAAAGACAAATATAATTAAACACATATGGAGAATTCATATCCATGTAGACTCTAAATCCAATGAGGCAAAATGAGGTATATGCTGAGCTAAGGAATGGGATAGGGACCTAGTACTTCAAGGAGAGTCAAGGGGGACTCACATGAAGAGGAAAGGGTGACTCAGATGAGAACGACTATACAGACAAAAACATTCCTGGGACCCCCTCGTCTTGTGAGAGAAACTTGCACAAGTTAATGTCAAAACAAATATTGCCTAATTCTGTAAAAGTACTGTGTAATAATGTACTAATTTAAATAAGCAGATGTCCCTTACCCCATCTGCTGGAAGAAAGACTAGAGAGAAGCCTTTCTGAATACTCCCCCAAGGAGTTTTATATTAACATTAACATTTTAAATCACCCTTTTGCTTGCTTCTTTCAGAGTCAATGACCTGAACGCAGACCTCTTGTCTAAAAAGTATCTGCAAAACAGACCCTCCTACTCAAGGGCCATGTCTACACAGAGTAATCTGTCTGCTCTGCCCAGGTTCAAAGCCTCACACTTAATTAACTAATAAACTCTTTATTAAGGTTCACAATTGCAGGAATCATTTTACTTCTTGCCCTGCCATAAGAGATTTCTCTGTTAGAAAGATTATTTCTGGTTTTAAAAAAAAAAATCCTAATTCTAGGTAAAATCCTGAATTTTTATTCTTCTAGGCAATACAAGGAGTGGTAGAAGTTTCTTGTGAGCCTGCAGGACCTCAACTGACCTCAGTGAAAAATAATTCACATGCCAAAGTGACACATATTCCCAAGAATATGCTTGGGAAAGCACATTCTGAACATCTTGTGAAGATCTATTCTTCAAAATCACCTCCATGGGCATTAGGATTTTAACATATGAATTGGGGTGGGGGACATAAACATTCATTGTGCTTTCCCCAGTCAAGGACACTGCATTTCACTTCTTATCACTGGACAAGACAGACTTGGTGACATGCAATGTATCTTGCTATAAGATTCAAGAAGTGACCCCAGCCCCAAGTCTGCTAGGTCCTGAACTTGGACCCATCCCTGCTCTTTGGCCCCAGTGTTTTTGAGCTCAACCAACATTACAAATTCCACAATTCTGGGACCACAAAGCAAAAGTGAGTGTTGGCAGTCACGCCAGGTATAAACCCCAGGACCAAGTGAGTCCACCTCAAGCAGTAAGCCAACTCCAAAGACTAGAAGAGCAAGTACAAGCCTTCCAGCTCAGTGCTGAGAAGGCCCCTCTGCGTCTGGGCCCTCCCCAGCAGGGTCTCTAAACCAGGATAGCCCCATTCTAGGCTCACCAGCAGAGGAACACATGGGAGTAAAAGCTTAAAATAACTTATTAACAGATCTAAGCATCTGCCAAGATGCCATGGTTCCTTAATTTGAAAAGATTGAATAAAGATTAATGAAATGTCATTAGATAATAACCAAATTATAGTTTTATGTATATTTGATATGATGAAAAAAATGCCTCTGGCTGTGATAATGTGATTTATAATAAGAAATAGCTATTTGATCCTTCCTCTTATTCCTAGCACAAAGCTTCTAAAACTCGTGGAATTATCTAAATGATAAGATGTTTTTTGCTTGTTAATGAAGTGACTTTTAGAAAGCACTAGGTCACTTAATGAGGGGGCTTATTGTCAGGGGAACCTATTCTGTGATTAGCAGGTTGGAACTTTTAGTCCCCCCCCAGCTACCTCTAGGGAGGTTAGAGGGGTTGGAGATGTCATTAGATTCCCAATGTCAATGATTTAATCAATCATACCTACATAATGAAGCCTCCATTAAAAATAAACAAAAAAGGTGCACCCTGGTTGGAGTAGGAGGTTGGGTCCACCACCTCCAGCTGCACAGTCCACAGTACATCTCAAAGACCCAGGTTTACGTGGTTGGGGGCGGGGCGGGGGGTTAAAGCAACAAGATGAACAGCTAAGCAGAATAGATAAAAGTGCTTCTTCTCTCTCTTCCCGCCTGCCTGTCCACTCTCCTTCAGGCCTGAACCTTTCCTTAAAAAAAAAAAAATTTAAAAAAAAAAAAAAAAAAAAAAAAAAAAACGAAAAACAGAGAGGGTTCAGAGTTTCCAGATGGTTGAACATGTAGAGATTTGAGGGGAGTGGTAGACTCAGAGCAGGCAGGAAGCTCTACACACCTCCCCATACCTCAGTCTATGGAGCTCTTCTATCTAGCTCTTCCTGAGTATGAGTCCTTTTATACTAAACCAGTGACTAAACAGTCTTCCTTAAGTCTGGTGAGCATTCTAGCAAATGAATCGAATGCAAGGATGTGGGAGGAGGGGTCTGGTAGCATCAGATTTTTAGCCAGTAGGTTAATTACCTGGACTTGTGACTGGCACCTGCAATGGAGCAGTCTTGTGCTCTGAGTCCTTAACCTGTGAATCTGACAGTATCTCTGGGTAAGTAGTGTCAGAACTGAGCTGAACTGTAGGACATATGACCGGCGTCCTAGAATTGCTTGGTGTCAGAAAATAACCACACACTGGAATTGGGAGCAGACCTGTTTGATCTACAAAGTCTCAGAGTGATGGCCACACGTTTGCTTTGCATATTGGAGTAATTTTGTGTTTATGGATTAGAGTCCTTTTTTTAGGGTCATGTTCTACTATGAACATTTTCCCATGGCTTTAAATAATTTTGAAACCATGACTTTTAATGGCTCTATTCCATTATAGGGTTAAGCTATCAGTTTTTAAGTCATTTTTCTCTTGTTGGGCTGTCACATTGTTTGCATTTTTGTATTCTATACAAAGCTACAAGAACATTCAGGTACATGGAATTTTTGTCTGAATCTCTCTTTTTCTCCATAGAATAAATGACTGGAAGTGGAATTAGAGTCAAAGTAGGTGAATGTTTTCAAGGTTCTGGAGCATAGTATTTAATTGCTCAATGAAAAGATAATACCAATTTTCATTCCAGCAGTACATAGTGAGTACATTTTCACTCCCTGTATCACCGATGTGCTTCAGCTTCCTTATTTTAAAATGGGGATAATAATAGTGTGAACCTATTTAAATCACTGTGCTGAATAAATTAGTTAATATAAGTAAAATGTGTAAAATGGTATAATACCTTGTCATCTACATTCCTATCATTTTTCAAAATATTTACCAATTTGTTAGATTTAAAATATTGTTGCTTTAATTTCTATTTATTTGATTATTATTGGAGTTGAAGATGTTTCCATATGTATTTTTTCTTTCATTGGCTATCTCTTCATGTTCTTTGCTAATAAAAGGAGAAATTTCAAAATACCCCTAATAATGCCCTTTATGATACATCTTGGTTAACGATTCTTAAAGCTGCTGGAAACTTTTTTCTAACACATCTTTGAGGCTTAAAAATTCAAACAAGTCCTGATTTTTTATTACTTGGTTTTTGTTTAATGGCAATTATCACTTTCCTTCAAGGCTGATAGGAGGAGAAAAAAAAAAAAACTAGCAGAGGTTTGGTATTTTTAATGGCTTTCAACATTAGTCATACCTGAATCAGCCTATATTATCTTAAGTAGGCTCGTCTTCTGTTATTTAACCAAAAGAACTCTCTAATAATAGTGAAAAGCATTGTGCAAAGGAACAAGTCTGCTTCCAAGTACCTCAATATTTTTTTAGCTATGGTCCCCTAGTCACTTCAATACCCTGGGAAAATTTCTGGAAGAATTTATTCAAAAAGCAGATGTCCCAAGACTCCTTCTCAGCACTCCTAATTTACAATCTCCAGTGAGTGGGCTCTAGAATCGGCCTCTTTCACAGCTTCTTGAGTAACTACCTAAGAATCATAATGCTAAAGCAAATCCTGTTTGCCAAAGCAAGTGGTTTGTAATTGCTTTATAAAGACTAATTAAATCAAAATTAGAAAGCCTTTATTAGGGCTCTGGTAGGTGTCTACAAAATGGAAGTGTTATGATTTCTTTTAAGCATGAATCTCCCAGTAATTTGTTAACTGATCAACAGATATTCTAAAAGATTTGTCCCTTGATCCCATTTCTAGTTGTATGTACTTAATACGTGACTGAAGTTGCTAATCCTTGATTCCTTCCTTTGTAAATAGGGGAAATCATGGTACCTGTCTCGTGGAATCATTCCAAGAATCAAATTAGATTGTGCTAAGGTAGATGTGTTAAGTATCTAACACAATTTAGTATGAAAAATTAATTGCATCAGTGAGATGATATTTATGCTGCTGAGGAAAAGAAATCAGTCTATAGGAACAGCTAATAATACCATAGTTGATAAACCACTTTCACAGGTAATGTCTTACTTTAACTCTTTGAACATTTCAGTGAAGTAGGAAGAAAAAAATTATCAGATCCCTTTTACACTTTGAGGCAACTGAAGGCTGACCAAGGCTACAAACTATGCAGTGAGCAGGAGACCTTGATCTCTGCCTCTAGAACCTATTATCTCAACACCTGTTTAAAAAAAAAAAAAAAAGAAAAAAACTGAAAGGACAGACTGTCCTTATGTCATTTTATGATTGGAAATATTTGCTAGTGTATTCAGTCTAAAGAATATTTTTCAGGATTTAGTAAGTATAATAAATAATAGCTAAATGAAACTGAGAGTAATTATCATTTTTCTAGAATCTTAGCTTGCTCTAAATTACTTTCAAGCTTACTTACAGTTCATGAGAAACCATCATGCAGTTTTCAAAGCTTCCATATCACAAAAACTATTCAAGACAGTTTCAAAGTTCTCTCTGGCTCTCATACCTAGAGCTGTTGATTCTTTCCTGGTTCTTCTTATAGCTCCCAAGTATTCTCCACATTTGCTTTAAAGAGTATTTGCACAGTATTCATAGAAAGATTTATGTTCAAATTACCAAATGAAAATCCTCTATCCTGAGGTACAAGCTAATGAAAACAGATCTTATTTTTATTTAATTCCCTAAACTCCTGACGTGGAAGATATTATCATCTGCATCATTTTTTTTAAGTTTCTCCACAACCAAAAATATTATCTAGAGAATCATAAAACTATGGGGGAAAACAACTCATTGAGATTGTAAGCAGCATATCATTCTTCACATATCAATGCATCATTTGAATATAGCCTCATCTGTGTTCCCAGCTTCAAGTCAGGACCATTCATAGTTCAGCACTTCATAATTACATACAATTAACAGCTCGGAGGCCGAGAAGCAGAGTGACTGGTAAGCACTGAAAGCTACAAATCTGTTTTTGCAGTACTGTATATTTTTTCTCCCTTGATTTTCTTTATAGTTGTTTTGCTTGTTGCCTATTAGCATACCTCTGGGGAATGTTTCAAAGATGTAATGTTAACGAGCAAACACTTGTGAGATTGCCAGCCATTTCAGATGACTTTCCTTCTTTCCAGGGCACAGAAAGGGAAAAATGAACTGACACATTGTTATGTAGCAAAATAGAATTATGCAGAAAATGCAAAATTATGCAAAATACTATTTATGCAGAGCACATCCCTGAAGAATTCAGGGCATCATTGATTAGCACTAAGAAAGTAGGAATAGTTCTAAATATTACAGTTACTAAAGAATCTTATGAATCCAAGAACATCCTGGCTATTTCAGTGCAAAAAGCAGGAGTTACTCTGTTCCTAAACTGACTGGTCAAATGAAAGGGCAATGAGCTGAAGAGGTAAAGAAAGAGATTTGTAAGAGAAGGAGGTATTCAAAGGACTGTCAGAGACTCAAATTTCACAAGATGATGATAATAATAACAATAGTATATACACAGCTAACATTTATTAAATGTTTACATGTCACAGGTATTGTTCTAAACACTTCACATGCATCCACTACATCTAATCCTCACAGCAATTTAAAAGTTTACAAGTAGGTAAAGTTATCAGTCCCTTTCACAGTTGAATAAACTAAGGAGATAGGTAACTTGGCCCGGTCTTACAATGAGTAGATGAACAAGAGAGAAATTAAATTCAGAAGCCTCCTCTGAAGTACTTCTCCTCACAGCTAAGAATGAGACTCCACAACTAAGGAGTACTAGAACTGTACTTGGAAATTCTCAGGTGTACAGAGCCTTAAAAACTGCTGAAAACAATGTGCATTTCCCCAGGAAACCATATAAAAGCTCATATCAAATTTTGCAAAGAATTTTAAGGGCATCTCTTCAGGCCCCTATGAAGACCACTGTTCTGGATGAAAGTAGTAACAAAACTGACATATGGGACTGATTCCAAACACCTGCCAATGTAATCAATCTCTCAAACCACAAGCCATTGTACTTGAGGAACAATGGAATAGGACACAGATACCATCACCCTTCTTTTCAAGAGAAGTTGAGAGCCGGGTCCTTCCTTTTCCTCTTATACGTTTAGATCTTGCCTTTACAGTTATATGTTGCCCCATTCAATTTTGCATTGTTCAACTAGCACTCTTTAAAGCTTCCCCTCAATGTCCTCACTATCCAAGAGCAGTTATCATCACTATTTGTGAAAAGCGGAAGGGAGAGAGGAAGGTTGGTCTGTTACTGTCGCCCACCTATGAAGCACCTCCTTTCCCTGGGCCCTCTAGACAAGTCAGGTCTCGTTAAGCCCTCCCTTTTCTCAGCAACTTTATGCTTTCTGAACTTCCACATGGAATGGACACCACCTAACAATGCCATTTTCTTTGTAAAAACTGCATAATTATATTGGCAGCTTGCCAACAGATACAGCATACTCATCCAAGTGGAGTCAGCAGTTCCTAGTTGGATGGGACTTGAGGGTGATGTCCACTGTGCCAAAATCCAGGCACTGCCCCAAAGTGCTCACAGCCTGAAGTCACCGTGTCAGAGACAGGGTGAGAACCTCTTCCTGCCAGACCCAGAGAACCATCACAAGGACACTGACATTTGAGCAAGACCGAAGAGAATGAGGAGAAACTGACCAGCAGAGAAAGAAGAAAGGGCACACCTTTGGGAAGGGCACACCAGGAGAGGTTTGGAGTCCTGAAGAGAGGCTAGAGAGCTGGACTGGAACCAGATTGTGAAAGGGCACATCACTTGGGCCAAGAAATTAGAATATTATCCTTTAAGTCATTGGTTTTCAAACTTCAGTGTCCTCAAGCATTACTTGAGTATTTGTTAAAAGTATGGATCCCAGTGTGCATGGTGGAATACTGATAAGGTCAGTCTCCTCCAAAGGAACATAGTCCATGTACATCCCAAGGATCCAGGTTTATGTCCCGGATCTGCAGGCACAACCAATGTGAACAACTAAATAAAATAAAATGTTTCTTCCTCATCTCCCTGCCTGCCTGCCTGCCTGCCTGCTTGTCTTCATTCCTGCCTTAAAAAAAAATAAAAAAGTACAGATCCCCAAGTCTGTTCCCAGAGCTTCCACATCAATAGGCACATGTTTGACCAGAAGGTGATTCTCATTTTCAAGGTGTGTGCAGACACAGGTGGAAAAAGAGCCATCCTGAAAGCAAGGGAAGGGCTGCCAACAAACGATGTGCTGACAAAGTTGCTGTCTTTATACTAATTGCACGGAGGATAATGTGGACACAGTACACTGGGGCCCCATTTGGTCACATCCATAGTGATTCCTGGAAGTTATAATCCCATCCAGAGATACTCTGCCCTTACAGCAGGAGACAGGGGTCAGAAACAGTCCCTGCCTTCAAGACAATCACATACATGACCCACACCTGAGAGGACTTACCCATGAAAGTGAGTAAGACCAGTACCTGGCCAGAATAGCTGCTCAATAAAGGTCGTGAACAAAATCCTCTCAGAAAGGCAGAGGAAACCAAAGATCCTGCATTCAGCAATTCGGAAATCTCATGGCAACAAATACCCACTTGATATCTTTGTCAGCAGAGATGGCCATTTTCCCCAGGGATAATGCAGGTGAAAGAGCAATCCCTTAATGAGTTTGTTCATTCTTGCTTTATAAAGGGGGTTTTAGAAATTCTTTCAAGAGAAGTTGTATAATGACAATATCTTTCTAGTCTTCTCGCAGAACATTTCTGGCTGCTGCTGGCTGAGGAGGGAAGACACGCCTGGATCTTTGTATTCAGTTGTGACTACTCTGCCTGGGAATGTTAGTGAGCCTTCACTGAGTGCCTGGGGAGGTCTGGATTTACTCTCCTACATATCAGCAGATTGGAAACATTCCTTTAACCATTTCAGATAGCTGTTGAGAACCTCTCTGCCACACACCCCAGAGAGCACAGGACCCATCCTCAGAGACACCAAACAGCCTCTGAGAAAGCAACACATGACCTGCTTCTGCATTCTCTGAATCTGTTCTCATGCAAAAGATTTCACTGATTGAAGGATTCAGCTCCCAATGTCAGCCCACCTCACGCAGCCCACCTCTGCACTGGACTCTCCGGTTTTGAGACTCATCACATGGCATGGTGTGATTCTCAGTTTCACCACTTGGAAGGAATGTATGATATCCCTTGATCGGCTGTTGGGACCTGTCAGCATAAATATTTGCATACGGTCAATCTAAGAGTCAACTCTTTTCTGCTGAAATGGATCAGGATTCTTACAAGATAAGCTGGAAAGGGTAAATACCTTTCCTCTAAGACTCTGTTCAGTGTTTACTTCGCTAAAACACTCCATTATTACACACTGAGTGAGAAAAGGGACATGGGGAGGACTCAATTTTGTGGTGACTAAATGCAGAGTAATTGTTGAAATTATTTGCATTTGTCTGAATAATACTCACTTTTAAGACTATGTCATTTAAAGTAAATTGTTGGATATTATTTTTCTGGCAGCAATAATCAGACATTTTTCATAAAATGGCTTCCTTGCAAGAAAATCGCCAAATAATGGCAGAAAAACACCCGGTTCTAAATACAATGAAGCATGAGGTGGCAAAGTCAAGATTAAAATGGCCCTCATGCTGCGGAATCAGACTAGAGTCACTGAAATGATGTCTTGCTGTTCCCAAGCACACTGGGAGCCGCTGCTGAGGCGCTAATGGGCCCCACACGGGTCTTTAGAGTGGCTTCCTTGCGGGACATCTGTAATAACTGGGCTTGGGGTATACCAGATGAAGTAAATGCAGGGCCCACCACTTTTGGGAGAACAAAAGTTTCTCTGCACCAGAGGAGATGTGCAGGCTTCCGCCCAAATCTTGGGCTAGTTCCGACAGCCTATCTGTGTGCCCGTTGATTCCATGGGGCTAACAAAACACGTCTCATGCAATCCACACAGGCCCAGAGTGAGGCCAAGGTACGTCAGAACCCCAAAGCTAATGATTTTTCTATTACCACCTAGTGGCCCTCAGGCAGCCCCCTCAAAGCAGGGGAGAGGGAGAGCCCTTTAAAAGATTATCACCTTTTTAGAATTAATTCTTATATCATACATCTCTCAATAATGAGTCCCATTAAAAAAAAAACCTCTGATTCTTGGCAACAACGTCTGAGTTATATTTTCAAACAAGAACTACAGATTTTAAATCCCTTTCCAATTCCTTGTGTATACTCCTTCCACATTTGTCATCAATCCAGTTGACAGGAAAACAAAGATAAAGTGGGGGTCAAGGCCGTCAGTAAGTCAGCCCCGATCCCATGCTCACCTGTATCCTCTCCTATTTCTCATGAATATTGTCCGCAGGGTGTTGTCCTCAGCTCCACCACGTCAGTTCTCCACCAACTTTGGGACTGTCCCACAGTTCCTCCTGGTGTTCATTCTCTTCTTCCTGTAATTCATCCTATTCATCTCCAACTCTATCCCTTCCTGGAAATCTCTGCCCACAACGGTGTTCCTCCTACTTGCTCTCGGTGGTTCCTACCTTTCCTTCCAGTGCTTCCCATGACTTGTCCCGCACTCACCAAATCTTGGCTGAGGGCCGTTACTCTGCGGGGCTCTGTCCCTTCCTGCCTTTGCCCACTTTAAATATTCCATTGTTCACTTGGATTTCACATTTGTGAAATGTACAGTTATGTAGAGTTTCTTCCAACTGGGGTTTGAATTGCGTAAAACGGAAAACCAAATACTTTACTTTTTTGTAGATTCCTCCCACATTCATCTAAGGCCTACTATGTGCCACTCATGCTGTCTCCCAAAGAACTGAAAGTGGTACTGGCTAAAAAATAGGTAGTGAATACATGAATAAGCATTTACTGGCTTAATAAATAAACTCAGAACATAACAGGCTCCTTTTTATTCTTGTGGGGAGGAAAAGTCTTAATAAATGCATGCATATCTACTCGGGGCATATGCTTAGCATGCAGGAAGCAAGCTCTACATGAACAGGGATGATATCATTTCAAACAGTGAATGTGATACTCCCCACCAGGGCTGGGGGAGCAGTCCAACCAATGCCAAGTAAGTCATTCCACTGTGGGAGGGGATGAACATCAGACTCCCTCTCAGGACATGCCCTTAGCATGCAGTGGGATACAGAGTTAGCTCAGGCACTGGCATGAAAGAGGCACAGTCAGACCCAGGCAGCTTCTGCAGACCCTGCTCCCATCTGCTGCCCCAGAACCACACAGCTGGAAGTCAGGTGGGGAAGGCACAGGATCCCAGGTGAAGCAGAAAGGGGAAGGCTCTCTGCCAGCACCCCCACCTCCAAGCTTGTGCTTTACTCACATCAAAACACTGACCCAGTCCCAAAAACACAGACAGCAGTCTCTAAAAGTGGCCACAACCATGCAACTCCAGGAGAGTACCAGCCCTCAGGACAAGCCAGGCAGGGGACATTTGCCACTGAGATGCTGTCTCCCTGACCCAATCCAAGCCATTCTAGGGGTTGCAGAGGGCAACAAATGAGAAAAAATTGAATTTAAAATCCTTCCAATGCGTGTGACCTTAGGCAAGTTGTTCATCCTCTCTCTCAATTTCCTCATCTATCACATGGGCTCATAATAACACCTGCATTGGCAAACATGAAGAATTGAATGAAACAAGTAGGAACATACTTAGCACAGTTGTCTCTCCATCACAGGGCCATGATTATTACCGCTATCTAGTAACACTAAAATCCAAACTTGAACTTTTTCTCTCTTCCCAAATGGCCACACAGCCAGCATTTTTTGCAACAATCTAGTCACTTTTCCTGTCCTCCCTCATTTTCATTCTTCAGTTTTCTCTTGTTCCCCTTTTCTCCCCACTCTTCTCCCTACCTAACCAGGAAGACACAGGCTTGTTTTGAAAGTGCATTTGAAACAAAAGGGAATGATGACCTGATATCAGTCATGCACACTGCACTGCAGCTCCATCACCTGTCCCATTTTCATGGTCAAAACATCGCCATGTCCACATTCCATCATTGTCGTCTCTGCACTGGTGGTCATTAGCTTCACAGAAAACAGGTGCTGCATTAGAAATTTTCCTTGTGTGCCAAAGAGGAAAACTATAATAAGAAATTTTCTCATCCAGTTTGTTCCAAGATTTAAAAAATTCCAGAATCTTCCATTTGACCAATATTTGCCTAGAAAGTACTTAGAAAAAGAGAAAGTGGGCGTGAGAAAGTATGCATATGTGCACTCACACTGGAAAATGAAAACTTATCTCTGTTCATATAAAATTCTCTGTATTCAGTTAAGCTGTTTGAGTTTTGTCTTTAAAGAAGCAAAATACAATATACATCATTAGTTTCGATTTTCCTGGAATTTGGCATGCCTGTGGATCTTGCTTTATTCTTCATTTACTGAATCTTTTGTTATTAATATTTTAATCTCTCAGTATGTTTCTATTGTAGTAATGGAAAAATATTTTTCCCTCTAGGAACCAAATGTTAAATCTAATAGAACTGTTAGCATGCCCTTCAGTAAATTAGCAAAGAATGTAGCTTTATCTTTTCTTTATTAAATAATAAGACTGCTTTCATAAATAGCACTTTTCTTTAAAAATGTACTTGAAAAGAATCTAAGAGTTGAATAACCTCCCCATACCCTGCCTTAGTAGGCAGAACAATGGTCCTAAAGCTATCCACAACCTATTCCTCATAAGGCAAAAATGTCACTTTGATTAAGAATCTTGAGGCAGGGGATTATCCTGAATTATTCAGATGGGATTCATCTATTCATATAAGTCCTTAAAAGTAGAGAAACTTTCCTAGCTATGGTTAGAATAGGAGAGATGTAATGACAGAAGTAGGGTCAGAGACATGAATGTAAGAAAACTACCCATCATTGCTGGTTCTGCAATGGGATAAAGGGACAAGAATCAAGGAATGCAGGCAGCCCCTAGAAGCTGGAAAAGGCAAAGAAACACACTCTCCCCTAGAACCTCCAGAAAGGAATCCAATTTCTTGGACTTAGCCCCGTGAGAACCATGTTGGACTTCTGACCTACAGAATTGTAAGGTAATGAATTTGTATTGTTTTGTCCACTAAAGCTGTCATCATTTGTTACTTCAGTGACAGGAAATAAGTACACTGACTTAGAACTAAACCTTTGACTTCACCTCTGATCAGAATGTGAAGTTATTCCAGCAAGCCAAAGAGTTTCCATTAGAAATGGCCTGGATTGTAATTGTCATTCTTTTTCACACATGCTATTCATGTGCTGGTGTGCTACAGAACGCATGCATGCATACATGAGTGAATGAATCAAATTCAAAACAGAGGCACCGAAAGGGTAGGAGAAAAAGAAAATCAGTGGATTATACAGGTTATTATGAATTATACAGGCTATGGATTGAATGATCATCATAAAATATTAAACCTCTATCAAACCAAACCCCAAGAGAGTCTATATTCTTTTTTATTTGGAGTGGTAATTGCCATAATTAGGAAGCCAATATATTGGCAGGCATCACTTTGCTAAGGCTATCAAGCAATTGCATGACTTTGTGGTAGAAATAATTTATTATTAATGAAGAGAGTGAGTGTCTAATCACAATTCTTTCTCAGAAACTTGTCTGAAATAGGAGTCAGAGGATTCCACAAGTAGAAAATAAAAGACAGCATATAAATGCCTGGTTGGCATAGCTCTATCTGAAAATACGGTGAACAAACGTAAATGATTGTGCTCTGATCTTCCCCAGCTTTGGATGGGAAGGAAGATGCTGAGATATGATGGAAAAGACTGAGAGGCTGAGGAGACTGAAGTCCAGCTTCACAGAGTTAGTCACCATCTCTTGGAGGCACCCAGAGACGGGCACTATTTAGTTCTTCAAGCTGGCACAAGCTCAAGTCCGGCATAATGTATCTAGATTTGTCAGCTTTTCTTTTTTCACTCTATTCTTGTGGTAGATCTTCCTATTGTTGTGATATATCTTCCATTCCAGAAAACTCCTTAATCGAGGTGTCAGTATATTTTGCAAATTCTGAATTCCAAAAACTGTGCACTTGCAGTAGCAGAAGAGTAAAAAGAAGCAGCCACACTTGGATTTGACATTCAGTGAGGTTTCTGCAGCTACATAATGCAAAAATTCCTGGCTGCTTTTGTTCTTCTCAAAACCAACCGAACCCACAAAATTGCAAGGAGCAGCTCCCTCTAAGGTTTCATGATGCAGCTAAAAATATTACAAATTGAAGGAGAATTCCATTTTTCTCTTAGGAATTGTACATCAATCACATCTTAATTTCCATGTTTGGCGAATGGACAGATGACAGCACCTGTGATGATACTAGTAACAGATATCCCTAACTGACATTCAGAGTAAATTAATACATTCCTACCCTTAGCCTCCCTTCAACAAGTACAGTCAAGCATTCTCATTAAACTTGGGCAAAACAGAAAGGCACCTTCTGGAGAGTTTTGACTAAATATAATCAGAACAGGCACCAGAGAAATCAGACCATATGTACATCTGGAAATTTCCAAGTCAGTACTATTTGATTGTACATTTACTCCATTTATCTAGGATAAAGTAGTCATTTGGTAGTATCTGTATTCTGAGTGAGTTGAATTTTTATTAAGATGCTAATGTCAGAGGATAATTCTACTCAGTCTATCTGATTTTTTTCAAACTAAATTGAAAGAAAGTTCTCTGATTATAGTTACAGCAAGACTCAGATACTCTAGGACTGATGCAAATTTTCAATTTTACTATACCCAACCAATAAAATGTCCCCATAGCTATGTTTCTATATCTCAAAACACCTGCTGCACAACTTTAAACAACCAAAGCAATACAAAAGTCTTGATACAGAGCTCATTTTTTAAATGAAATTGGCATCACCACAATCCACATCAACTTGTCTTCTTCTCAAATCAGCGATGATCCATACACTATCTCAATTAGCCAAAAATTAAAACAATATATACAAGTGGACAAATTTTCTGCTTCCATGCTGGAAAGACTGCTATCAAATTACACAAAATTCACTCATGAAGATTTTTTAAAAGAAATCATTCTCCTTCCTAGATTGCCACTGAAACCTGAATGTGTGAATTTTCCCATGATACACAAAGGCAACCAAAAGTAAAATGAAATATTAAGGTCACCACACTTTTGTTGGGATCGTCTCCATCCCCCTCCATACATGAAGGATAATATACCCAGCAGAGAGTGGGGTAACCAAAAATAACCAAGGAATAATAATGGACCTAGTATATAGTTCAGGATCAAAGATGTTTGCAAAAAGTGGGAATGCAAAAGTGAAAAACAAACAAATTTTATAAGAGATTTTAAAGATACGTGAGTTTAAGTTCAGAAACAATCCTGACTTCCTGACTGTTCCTGCTTTGTCTTTGGTACTAACAGCCACTGAGAAATGTTGGAATTTTGTATTTAACTTCAACATCAAGATTCAAGCTGAAACCAGCTTAAGGTGAAGGGGTCTGGTATAGTGTACTAGCTGAAAGCCTACGTTCTAAATCCCATATTTGCCACTTACTAACAGTGATTTAATTATCTGAGATCTCACTTTCCTCTTCCATAAAATGAAGGTAATGATAGGGTCTACCTCATAGGATTATTATGAAGATAAATGCTTCATACAAATCCTTTGGTATATACTGGAAAATTAAAATCAAATTCTTGTAAAACACAATTGATGGGAGAAAGGAAATTAGATAATAGAACTGAATGAAAATACTTCAGTATCATGCAAGATTCCCCAGGTAGATGAGGGAAAAGCAAAATGGATTGATTCTGGTCAAAGTCCTTGAGGATGACTACAGAAAGTTGAATATACACAGAAGAGTAGTTTGTGATTGTCAGAAAGAGGCATGACCACTATTTGAACCCAACGTGAAGGTCAGTTAGACTGAATAGTGAAACAGAAAACTGAAAGGATATTCACTCAGCCTCCATATTTGAGAGGTTAACAAAAGAGGTAAAAAGCTGATGAAGCAATAAAGCTTTACTGTGGAATCCTACATGTCCCAGAGAATCCTTGAGCTGTGACTGACATGAGGAGGTACAGGGATGTGAGGCAGAATCCCAGGGTCAGTCCATGCGAAGAAGACCACCAAGACCATGGAGTTCTCCATGGGTAGATGTACCTGGGGCATTGTCAGAAATGGGTATTTAAGAAATAATTACTTTAGAAATAGACAACATTCAAGCCACACCTGCCATGGAACCTGGGCTGCTGGAATTATGTGCCTTTTGAAAGACAAGCTTCTACTTGGGAAGCACCAGCTCTCACTGGAGGACATAGGAGAGAAGTGAAGACCTCGCCCCACTGATACTCTACATGCATAAGACCTCTCCCCAAATTAAATTGCTCTGACATAATAGCCCAAAAGTTTCATAGTGTTCAAAGATAGCATTACTAGCACCCTCCTGGTGCACAAGTATTAATAAGTAAAATTAAATGTTTTCCTGTAAAATTGAAGATCACTCAGTCATATTGAGTGAATATAGTCCATAATGTGCCAAGCAAGATAGCTTCTCTCCATCAGAGGACAAACCCATAAACATAATAACAGGCCATGGGCATCCAAAACAGAAAGCTTTAGGGTACAGAAGACACAGGTTCTTGGGCTGCCCTGAAACTCCATGTGACTTGGGTAAGTATTCATTTGTAAAATGAGGTATTGGGCCTAGATAATCATTATGATTCTGTCTCATGCTTTCATTTATAAATCAGGGGCTTGGGGGTTGAAACCTCAGCCACTATTTCCGGCACTACATTCAGGACGACAGCAAATGTCAAAGAAAATCGGCTGCATTCCCAGAAATGATCCTGAGTTGATCACTGTGCTCCTATGCCAGGTGGAGAAGGAAGAGCCTTCCTCCAGTTTAGGTCAGGGTACAGAAACCATCTGTCAAAAGAATGGGGAATATGGTTCAAATGTCTTCCTTGTACACTTTCCCCCTTCTCCTTCAAAGCTGCCTGATGCAATTTCCGACTCAGGAAGAAAGTATTAGAAGTTGAAGCCATTCCAATTAAAACCTTCAAGAAATCTCACTGTGAAAAAAATACTAAATTCTGCAGTGTGCCTGAACTACAGATCATCCGTAAAGTGGTTCAGGTGTAGCTATATAAGTTTTATTACCTAGTAAAATTTCTGTCTTAAAACTCTTGGCAAGAGCCTTCATTTCACTCACTCGGACTTCTTCCCCCTTCGCTGGCCTAGATATAGAAGAATTAGTGCCGTTGAATAACATATTAGGCACTTGTTTTTTGTAGCAAATACACTGTTCTTTGTACCACTCTAATGCTTTGTCATATAACCTAAATGTCACCTGAACAAGGAAGCAACTGTTCCAGAATTTTGTATATATCTGAGCTGAGAATTCAAACTAAATTCAGGATCATTTGATCTTTGACAGGTCCTTTCCTCCTTTGGATCTTCTAGTCTCTACCCTTTGAGATATGTGTTTATACAATTAATAAAAGAATGATTATTTAAAGTTTGAATTTTTTCTGAAATGTTGTGTCTATTGCGCTCAGATCAAATGCAGAGTAGTATTTCAACATTTCACTGGTTTTGGAATTTGGATTCAGCATGACAAATCTTACATTTTTCCCCATTTTCTTGGAATTGTTAAGAAACCTTGTGTCTCTATGTGTTTGTGTGTTCTTTTAAATTTACAGTCAGTTCTGAAATTACAAAGTAATAGCTTTTAAATGGTCCAAAGTGCCTCTAATGGGAATGAATTACAATGGAAAATATCAAGAAAGACACTGAGCACTATTTGGGATGCAGCTGTGTTTCTATCTCGGTTTATCCTTTGCCAGTGGCTCCATTAGGATATCACTCAATCTCTGCTGGATAGCAAGCTTACATTTATCCATGCACTAACTGGTCAGAGCAGAAAGCCCTGCTCTTGCAGAGTTGTGGCCCTGTTGAGAAAAGATAAGATTTCTGTTAAATGGTTTCCAGTTCCACCAGTGGTGGAAATGCCATGAGACAGCCTCATCTCTCTTTTCGCAGTATGTATCTCATGCTGCTTTCCTTGCCTCTTCTGTATAAGCTCCACTGAACATCAAGACTAATAAGTGAACGAGAAGATATTTCATAGCACAGGGTATGATGAAGTGAGATGTTACTTAACTCTTCAGTCTCCCAGAAGTACATGGTGTAACTCTTGATTATTAACCTATAATAATAAAAGTCATATAATAATCACTTAGCATTAGGAAGTGCTTATGACATACTGACACACTAAATGCTCTGTGTACTTTAGCTCCTCTATGGGGCAGTATTGTCTCCAATCCATAAATGAGGAACTTGCAGCTTGGAGAATTTAATTTCCCAAGATCACACAAGGAAACCAGGTGGAATCAATTTCTAAGTCCAGTCTAATTCTGAGTTGTTCCTCTATGGCAGTGCTATAAGCTGACAATAGTCAGAAGATATCTTAGAATCAGTGTCTTAGATGTCTTAGAATCAATGTAATGAACTAGAAAACTGTAATTTAAATAACTTTCTGAAAACTCCTCTCAGGGAGAAATCTGTCTTAATTATGCATACACCTTAATTCTAAAAATAACTAAAACAGTATATGCTTACTATGTGAGAGGCATTTTTTAAAGCATTTTACATGTATTAACTTATTTGAGTCTCTTTACAATTATCATGTTATATCATTACATGGACTGTCTTACCAATGAGGAACTTGAGACAGGTAGTTCAGTCCCATGGGGAAGACCATATGGGTCAGTAAAAATGGGTACACAATTTAGGACCACGCTGTTTGACCCTAGAAACCAGCCTCTAAACATGACCCTATACTGCTGTCTCCTCTAAATGATTATGGACATGTTTCCATATGCAAATAAAATCCTAAGGACAGAATTTGGATAAACAAAAGGCAGAAAATGAAATAGCTAAGGTTGGTCTGTGTAAGGAATTAACAGGAATTTGAAGGTTTAGGGACAGGGCAGAAAAGGGGGGCCAGAATCATCTAGGGAATCTGCTATCCAAATCTAAAAAACAAACAAGAAAAATCTCAGTGATGGGAATAGACCCAGGACCATTTGAAAAGAAGACGTGTCCTATCTTATTTTAAGCTACTCACTCTGCTGCACTGGCAAGTAACCACCCCAAGACACACAGAGCCTTGAGAGGGGGCACCTTGGTACTGATGGAATTGGGGTGCTATCTGGCAGAGAGCTGCCGTACATAAAAGGATTAGCAGCCACAAAAGATAAATTGCAAAAAGTCTTCTAATGATGTACAGAGATGAGATTACCTACTATAAATGGGATGGAGACTCCAGTCAATTTCACTCGGTCTTAATGGACAATCTTACTGCAACAAGCTGGAGAGTTTGGGGACACCCAGATAGCTGAAATCTGGGTTGGGTTAAACTTAAGAGTTCCCAGTTTCTAAAATGAAACCTACATCCAATAAGCACTTATCGAATGCCAAGCCTTGTTTAAGATACTAGGGATTCAACTGTGAGCAAAACAGACTTGATCCCTGCCCACTTAGAGTGTATAATTTAATGGGGAAGGTTAACAATTAAACAATAAAATGCACTACAGCGTGACAAATGGTATAAAGAAGTCTTACATGTTTGAGGAGCATATAGCCAAGGGCACCCTAAACTAATCCAGAAGAGATGGTACTTAAATTTAATTGAAAATGAAAACTATGAGAGGGGGTATGTTTATCCAGACAGAATAAAGAGAAAGAACTGAGGAAAAAGTCAGGAAAGAGTTCTACACATTTGGATATGGGAGGAGTGTATGTCTGGAACTTGATGCTGCTAAAAGGAAAGGTAAGGGGAGTGGTGAGGAGAGATGAGGCTGTAGGGGTTGGTAGGGTCGAATTGCATGGGGCCTTGGAACCAGATTGAAAAACTGGGGGCAGTAGTAAGACAACTCAAGTCATGATATGAACAAATGAGAGCTGAAAATTTTAAAGGTCAAAAAGTCAGTGAAGAGGGCAAGTTTTCTTTTTCTGACATGAAGGTCTGTGATGTTTTTCAATTGATAATAAAGAAAGCTTCTCTCCAACGATGAGATCTACTCTGGAGTCATCTCTATCTACATCAGATGTAAATTTGTATTCTATTCATGGACAGAAGTCATTTTTTGTACAATCTGGTAACTGGGCCCACAGTTATCACCTTCTATTATGTTGATTCCAAAAAATTATTTTATTTATTTAAATACACCTTCGGTAGGTCAAACACCATTTAAAATATATTGTAAATATTAATACACTGAAATCTCATAACAACCCTGTAAGATAAGAACTATTATTATTCCCATTTTACAGATTAAGAAACTGAAGCTGAGAACAGTCACACAGTTAATACATAATATATCTCAACCAATACACAGGCTTCATAGCCCATAAATAAAAACCACCATCCATAAAGTCTATTTGACTGATTTGGGGGGAAACTAAAGACAAATGATCTAGAGAGCACAGACCTAGGCAGGCATAGCATACACTGGTCATTTGAACAAGCATTTATGAACCTAGGACAGGCTGGCAATGCAATCATGAATACGGCCCAGCCCCTCCTTCACTGGGGTGTCCAGTGTAAGAAGAGAACAGACAATAACCCAAAATCACAGTCCATGTGAGAAGAGTGATGAGAAAAGGTGGGTGGACATCTCATTCCCTCTGGAGCAAAGAGGTCATGTCTGCAGAAAATGACGCTAGAGATCACATTGAAGGGTTACTGGTATTTGACAGACTAGGCAAAGAAGGAAGGAGCATGAGAGTACACAATGGTTTTATTTAGAGAATAGAATATTGTTCAACTTCTCCAGAGATTGGCCAGAGGGGGAATGGCAGAAGATGGGACTAGAGAGGTGAGATGTTTCAAGCCTGTCTGAGCAGAACTATCCCTTGATAAACTCTCAGTGAACATAAAGCCTTGGACTCCCTGTTGGAAAACTGGGAGCAACAGAGCTTTGCTCATGTAACAGAGGAGATGATAAGAACACACTAAAACAACAGCCCAAATGTCTCTATGGATGGTTAAGTTGTTTCTTTGGCCAGAGATCTTTGCTAACCTCTCTCTCTAGATTCTGAGTCTTTCTGTCAGGGCCCAATTTTGAAACCGCTATGTTCCCTAAACTCCTTTCCCATGTAATTGGCATCCAAATCTTGTAGCTAAATTATAGATTATCCCATATAAGGAGTCATACCTTATAAAAATAGGAGCCATACTCTTATAAAAGAGGTAACAAGCCCACCTCAGGACTTCTGTCCCTCTGAAAAATAACTGAACTCTATGTCAAGGATAAAAATGAATCCCTAAATCCCAACATAATCATTTTGAAACACTGTCACATAAAAGACCCAGAGCAGTGTTTTAGACATGCATGCATGCATCTTCAAAATACCTCCAGCCATTGTGGGTTTTAACATTTCTCCTCTAATAATAATAGCCAAAGAAATTCTACCTTTTCATTAATTATTTGGATTTTTTAAGCATTATGCCTAAAAGAAACTTTATGCCAAGAACATAATTTGACAAAACTAATTATACACACACTCATACATAGTCCATGCTCAAATGCAAATATATGTTCCAGTGAAAAGGCAAGGTTGGAACTATAATCAAATCATCATAAAATTAACTGACATGAATTTGTTATTCTCTACTAAACTGAAAGAGCTTTGCAATAACTTGTGTTCTTGATGGCTTCCAACAATTCCACAAGGAGTGCTAGTATCATTTAACCACAAATATTCCAAGAAAGCCCTGTGGTCCAAGTCCATAGAGACTACTGGGTGGTTATGATTTTGCATGAAATGAAACTGTTGAAACAAATCTGGGTAATGAGGGGGAAAAGAGAACATCTATTCCAAATTCACATTTTACAAATGAGTGAACAGAGGTCCAGACGAGTAGGCCATTGGCACTCAGGTACGTGTCTCATGTATGCAGAACCATGACCAGTACCACGTTCTCTGACATCTGGTTCAGTGTTCTCCCAATGCTTTATTTGCCAAACTAGTTTATACATAACCTGAAGGTTCTAAGAAGAGTGTCAAGGATCGACTTCCGGACGGCGACTCAATAGGATGCGCTTTAGGGTCGCTCCCCACAGAAACTGGGAAAAAAAAAAAAAAAAAAAAAAAAAAAACATCTATTTTCCTAAGACAAACACCAAGAAACAACTGGCACTTTAGCTGGAGACAGAACAACCTACGACTAACAGTGGGTGAGGGCACCCAGCGCGGTTCTCAGCTAAGCCTTAGACTTGGATTTGGGATGGGGCTCTGAGGTCTCCAGACGCTCCGTGGGGTGGAGGCTAGGGATTTTGGGACCAGCTGAAGAGGCAGCGAGAGATGGGCCCAGTGAGGCTGAGATGAGGAGTCATGGAGGGCTGACTTGGGAGTGGGCAAAAGGAGAGCCTGCTCACCGGGAGCTGAGCTGGATCCAGAGCTATGAAATTGCAGCTGGGCATGGCCATAACCAGAAATCTGCCAAAAGCTCAAACCCCTCCCACAGTATTTCACACCAGAGCCTGAGGTCCACGGAACAGAAATCCAACCACCAGAAATCCCACCCATCGGGTGCCCCACCCCCTGGATTACGATGAGAAGGCAGTCCCAAACCTCAACACTACCTGCTAGCGCCACCTTGTGCATAGAGGAGAAACTGCAGCCTGATTGCCAATCCTGAGTAAATCCAACCTACACAACGCCAGGGAAACTGAACCCTCAGAAATATAAACAGAATGCTGAATAGAGCAAAGGCACAGAGAAATATATGTGAAATGATGGCTCCAATCAAAAACCCAGGGAGAACTCTGAATACAGCAGATGTATGTAAATTACCTGAAGAGTTTAGGGTACTAGTGATTAACATACTCATGGGAATTCTGAAATGAGTAGAGCAGTAAAAGAGAATGTCAGAAAGTAAAGAGAAGAATTAAAACAAGACATCAAACAGGTAAGAGACATGATGGCTGAATTAAATAACTCAATAGAAGGACTCAACAATAGGATGGATGAAGCTTCCAATAGAATCAGTGATCTGAAAGATAGGACAGAGGAACTCAATCAAGAAAACCAACAAGAGATTAAAAAAAATTTCAAAAAATCAAAGACAGCATTCGCGACATCTGGGATAAGATCAAAAGGAAAAACTTTCTCATCACAGGGACCCCAGAGGAAGAGAGAGAAAAGGGGGCAGAAACCATATTTGAAGTAATTATAGATGAGAACTTCCCTAATATGAAGAATGAAGTAATCCAGATCAAGGAAGTTCAAAGAGTTTCAAACAAAAGAAACCCAGACAGAAATACACCTAGACACATCATCATAAAAATGTCAAAAATACAAGATAAAGGAAGACTATTAAAAGCAGCTATAGAAAAACATGTCACATACAGAAGAGGCCCCATAAGATTGTCAGCAGGCTTCTCACATGAAACTCTACAAGCCAGAAGGGAATGGCATAATATATTCAAAGTGCTGAAAGAAAAGGATTTTCAACCTAGGATACTATATCTGACAAGATTATGATTCAGAACTGAAGGAATGATTAAAAACTCTTTCTGACAAGCAAAAATTAAAGGAGTTTATAACCACAAAACCAGCTTTGCAAAATATATTAAAGGATGCTCTATAAAGAATAAAGAAATCACACAGAAATACAGTATAACAGCAACTATTAAAAGTGGGGAGTGGGGAGGAAGAGAAGAGGACAAAATTGTGGATAGTTAGAATGAGTAGAAGACTAATATGCTTTCAAATGTAATTAGGTAGTAAACATAGAACTGTGAATGCTAACTTCAGGGTAACCTCAAAATACATCCCCAGGGAGAAAGCGAAGAAGAAAACAAAAGGTGAAATCAATCAAAACATAACTGTACCCATTTAACCTAAAAAGAGAAAGAGAACAGAACCATCATCTGGAGCAACATGTAAAAGATAATTATAAAATGACACTAATCAGCTGCAAGTCAAACGAAGAAAGATACAAGATGACCTCACACATAGGTGGAATGTGACTAGACAAAACAAAGATGAAACACAACCAACCCTGAAACATTTGCAACAGAACTGAGGTTACCAAAAGGTAATGGGGTGGGCGGGGGCAAATGGTGGTAGAGCCCATGGGACAATGGGGAAAAACACTAAGTGATTTGGTGGAGGACATGGTATGTTGAAATATATCTAGGAAATGGGAAACCTATACATAGGAAATTATTTTAATGTGTAGAATAATTACTACAATAAAAAATAAAAATAAAATAAAAAGATGTTCCTACTCTATGGCTATCAAGGAAATGCAAATTAAAACAGCAATGAGATATCACCTTACACCTGAGAGACTGGTTATTATCCATTTATTAGAAACAAATATTGGCAAGGACGTGGAGAAAAGGGAGCAATTTTACACTGTTGGTGGGAGTGCAAAAGTGAAATCCC
Organism: Solenodon paradoxus; assembly: GCA_004363575.1. NCBI lineage: Eukaryota > Metazoa > Chordata > Mammalia > Eulipotyphla > Solenodontidae > Solenodon > Solenodon paradoxus. Next base: position 2,255,571 of record RJWH01000027.1, read on the forward strand.
TATGGAAAACAGTGTGGCATTTCCTCAGAAAGTTGAATATGGAAATTCCATAAGATCCAGCCACCCCATTTCTGGGTGTTTACCCGAAAGATACAAAAAACACTAATTTGCAGTGATTTATGCACCCCCATGTTTATTGTAGCCCTATTCACAATAGCTAAGTACTGGAAACTACTTAAGTACCCAAAGTCAGATAAAAATGGATAAAGAAGAAATACACATATACAATGGAATACTACACAGCCCTCAGAAGAGATGAAATTCTCTCATCTGAATCAACATGGATGGATCTAGAGGGCATCTGCTAAGTGAATAAGCCAAAAGAAGAAAGACACCAGATGATCTCACTCATAGACTGTCATGAATAGACAAAACAAAGAAACAGATGAAACAAATCCAACCTTTGGACACTTATAATATAAATGAGGCTATCAATAGGGAATGGAACAGCAGTGGGGCAAGTGGTGGCAGAGCCCATTAGACAATGGTGAAGAATACTTGATGATTTGGTGGAGGGCAGGGTGTGTTGACATATATCTGAGGAATGGGAAACCTATACATATGGGTTTATTTCAATGTGTAGAATAATTTACTATCATAAAAAAAAAATTTTAAGAAGAGTGTCACAAAAGACGGGCAGTGACAGGATAAAATTCAAATACCAAAAATACTTGAAGATTGGAGGTGAAACTATTATTTCTGTAACATTTATATAATTCTAGTATTTAAATTTTAGAACAACACATAGTATAGATCTTTAAATGTTTTCAAAATACAACATGAGATTTCAAAGAAAACTTGCAGAAGTCTCTTTGGAGCATCCCACTGTTTGCCCAGGGGAGCTCAGTCCCACTCCTCCCTGTGGCCTCACAGGCAGTGACTGCATCAGGGAATCAGGGTGTCTCACCCCACCCCACACCTGACTGTGTCTGACCTAAGAATCTAAGGAGTGGGCTTTGGAAGGGACTAGTCCTAGAGCCTGAATCATCCCTGTTCAAAAGAAGGCAAAGAATGAGGTTAACTTGCCCAAGGAGAAGTAGGAAAGGAACTCTGGGAGAACGACAAAGCCACTGCTAAGTCTTGGGAAAGAAAAGTAGCCTGTTCAAAGTGTAACAACTAAAACAGCTGAAATATTTTCTGATACGCTAGTCAAAAAAACCTTCTGTTTGCTTTTTTGGGGGGATACTAAAATTTTAATTAATTTTATTGAAAGCCCATCGCATGCATTGTAACATGATATAGGCTTAAGGTGAGCATCGTTGTAAATAATATATGTATACAATACATTACATGTACCACCAACAGTCCAGTTCTCCCTTCACCATATAACTAATGCTTTTTGATTCTTCTGCTCCTTCCTTTCTTATAACCACTAATTAGATTTTTTAACTAAAAGTCTACTCTCGCAGGATGTAGTTCATTTGTTTTGTGTTTGCTCTTACTAGCAAAGAAGAAAAGTTTACTCCACCACTGAACACGAGGACGACCCGAATCAGTCACATGATCAAACCCAAGGGTCTACAGAACCCTCCTACCATGGAGCAGCATAAAGGACACAGCACCATCCCACCATATCACTGCTCTGCTAGCAAGGAGAAGTGGGTCATGGTCATGAACCAAAGCCATTGCAGTCACCGGACCCTGCTCTCTGCTTTTACAGCCCAACTTTTGCATTAACATACTGCGCTCTGTGCAGTAGCTTTCCTCTTCCTCACGATTTTTAGCATCTCTTGGCTTTAAGAAAGATGTTCTGCTTTCTCTTGTGGGGTCCTACTTACCTCCAGGTTTCGAGACTGCCTCTGTGAGGTTGTATGTGGTTCATCTTCTGTTCTTGTCTCCAACTTCAAATTCATCATGGCTGCTCCATGTGAGTTGCTTGAGATCATTGCTACTTCACAGGCAGCATCAGCTTAGTAACTTGTCATTCTTATTTTCATCCATTGCATTTAGCAGATCAAAAATTAAATTTCTTGAAAACATCTTTGCCCAGAGAAAATGTTTCCTCCTCCCTCTGTGATTCATTTTGTTCTTTGTAACTTTTTTAAAGCATTTGTTTTCTTCCCAGAATGTTAAATGTGCCTGATATTTTTAAATTCTATTTAATTATCAGTTATAGAACCTCCACTATCTCTAGTAAGGCAAATTATAATAGAACTAAAAAATATCAACTTAGAAGCTTTCCCAACAGCAGTTTAATCCACATTATACGCCAGGGTTCAGAGGCCCTGCCAACAGAGGGCAGGAGTAAGGTGCCAAACAGAAAATAAGCGTTAAATGAAAATCTGCTTATTAAAGCCTCCATCCTCCATCCAGGATGCTAATGGCCAGGCACACACCTCTTAGCAGACTGGGAATTCTTCTAGACAGAAAGTGAACAGCCTAAAGAAGAAACTCTAACCCTCCTGATCACAGAGTCTTCCCTGAAACCAAGGTCTGCTTATGACTTGATCCCCCTACAAAGAAGACCACCTTATGGTTACAGAATTTTCTGTCAGACAAACAAGTTCACTAGAAACTTAAGAAAAGTCTTTAGTATGAAAGAACAATAAGGTCACAAAAACAAATTTAAAAAATAACTACAGGAAATGGATCAATAGCAAGGGAAAAAAAAAAAAAGGAGAAATTTTTGTATGGTACTTCCTCAGAAAATTGAAAATAGGATTACTGTATCACACAACAATTCCAACTCTGGGTACATACTCACGATAATTAAAAACAAGATCTCAAAGAGATATTTGTACATCTATGTTCATAACAGTCTATTTGCAATAGCCAGGGTCTATCAACAGATGAATAGTAAGCAAAATGTGGCATTTCCATGCAATGGAATATTTTTCAAATTTGAAGAGGAAGGAGCTGCTGAGTATGATACAGCATGGACAAACTTGATAACATTCTGCTACATGAAATAAACCAGTTAGAAAATGACAAAAAGTTTCACTTACATGAGTGACACATAAAGACAGAATGTAGCATGGTGGCTTCCAGGTGTTTGAGGTAGGAGGGAATGGGGAGTCCTGTTTAATGGGTATAGAATTTGAATTTTGCAAGATGAAAAGAGTTTTGTAGATTAGTTGTACAGCAATAAAAAGTTACTTAACACTATGCAGTGTACACTTAAAAATGGTTAAGGTGGGCACACCCTGGTGGCTTAGCAGATAATTCCGAAGCCCCTGGGACACGTAGTCCAAATACATCCCAATGATTCAGGCTTGTGATCCAGGGCAGGTGGGGTGTCCATGGGATAGGTGTGCATGGTGGAGGAGAGGGGGTGGGGGGAATGAAGATGAACAACTGATGAAAATAAATGTTTCTCCCTTCTCTCTCTTCCTGCCTGCCTGCTTGCTTACTCACCTTCATTCCTGCCTGCACCTTTCCTTAAAAAATGAAAATTAAAATAGGCACACACTGCTGGAGCAGTAGTTAGGCCAATTGCCTCCACGGGAGCACACACCCACTGGGTTCAAGTCCCAGGTCTGGAGGGGAAACAGCCAGCGTGAACAACTAAATAAAAATAGAATAAAGGATGTTTCTTCCTCCTCTCTCCTCCTGCCTGTCTGCCTATTTGCCTTGTTCCTGCTGCACCTTTCCTCAATAAATAAACAATGGTTAAAGTGGTAAATTTTATGTTAAATACATTTTACCACAACTTTTTCAAATATTTTAACATGAATAGGGGGAAAAAAGCACGATGATCCCAAAAGCACAAGACTTAAATTCAGAAATGAAATATGTAAACAGACATAAAAGGGAGGTTATTGTAACTGGTTTCAAATTTCACTGACTATCCAGGAACATTATTCTCAGCCTGAAAAACAAAATTAAAAACAAATACTATGTTTCTACTCAGAAGTTAATCAGCAAGAATGAAATGTGATTGTGTCCTTTGTTGCCATTGTTGATTTCAGAGATGTCATTCGCAACAGCTAGATGACTTGACATGACTAAGAATCAGAGACACTGTTACGCAAAACCACTATACAATGCCTACTCTGTTCTAGGCACTGTTCTGAATATTTTACAAATCATAACTCATCTAATGCTCATAAATGGTTAGGTAGATAAGACACAATTTCATTCCCATCTTAGGAAGGAGGACTCAGAGCCTGGGCGGGATTAAATAACTGTCAGAAAGACTGGTTTCAGTCTCTGCTCTTAACCACCAGGCAATGTTGCTTCCCCATGTAGCTCAGGTGTCCTAGCTGAAGTTACAAAGTTCTAGAAGGTCTTTCAGTATATATATTACTAATGAAAAATCAGCAAATATAAAGACCTAGATAGAGGATAATAGTTATTTTGTTACAGAATTAATATGGGTATATGGAGATTGCTGACACAGTGCATAGAGGCTTGAATATGGAGGCATATTGACTGATCTCATACCAACTCCATAAAGTGTTTGTCACTGTTATGAGTTAGTTAACTATTATTTGTCTCTGTTTCCAGATCTATAAAATAGAGATCTTGATACCTATTGCAAGAATTACTAGGGAGATTAAGTGAAATAATTCAATGAAATAATACTAGGTAAAGTACCTAGTAATGTTTCTCTCATATAATACAAGTTCAATAAACTGTAGTCTTCAATTTAAAATTCTAATTGATTTATAGTATGCAGATGTTTTTGTTCCCTGTCAGACTCACAAGAAATTGAACAAAGGAAAATAAATTTCTAGAAGAAACGTAGCAGGCAAAGAGTAATTCAAACTCTAGAATTATAAAGCTAATAATTAAATATTTAAGTAAGTTTTCTGGGTATGGCATAAATAAAATAAATGGTTATGGGCTCAAAGGCCATATACTTTAAGAGCATAGATGTAGTAAAGGAAGGTGTTTTAAAATAACCCACTTGAGCTTTTAAATAAAAATCAATGTTTAACACTGGAAATGTCATTTTTATTTCACTTATTGAAAACGTAAAGAGAAAAATATTACAGATGATATCTCACCAGCTCAAGGTGTTCCTATAGTATAATTATATCATTGGTACTTTTCCTTTTCCAGATTTCTGATAGAATTGTGTTTCTCTGATCTCTTTAACTGGGTGTAGGCATGTGACTATGGCCAATAAAACGTGAGTAAGAAGTGATACATGTCTCCTCCAAGCAAAAGCATTTCATTGCCAGGTTAGGATTCTGCAAAACTCCATTCACCTTCCTGGGGACCACAGAAGCTCAGATATATTGGCATCTCCATCAACCTGAGTTTCTGAGTTACTGTGATAAGGCAGAGGTCACCTGTCAAGTCTCATGAGCCATAGGGCATAGACAAAAAGTATAGTAAGTCACTATAATGTAAAGGCTGTTTGTTACTGTATGCTCACTCAGCCTGTCTTAATTTGTAGAATATTGGGATAGCTTGTTTATAAAAAGTGAGTTACTGCTGCAAGCCCACTCATCCCACTAATCTAACAAAATGAGAATGAATCCACTTACCTACTGGATATAAGAATGAACAAAGATGGTTGATTACATCACTGTACTCCTACTCCTCAGTAAATAGCTACCTCTCATCCACACTGTTGATTCTAACTTTAAAGCATTTTTGTTTCTTTGATGGTAAATACTTTTAAAATCTATTTTTAAACACCACTCGGCATTAAAATCTTGATCAATTGCTAGACATATTTAATAAAATTTCAGAATAAATAGTGAATGTTGTTTAGGCATTAAGATGATCCATTCCTGTTAACATGAACCAACATTTTCTGGATCTACAGAAAGTGCTTATCTTTTTAACTCTCCAGGAAGAAATAGTTATGGTGGCTCCCCACTGCTTCCCTGCTTATCACAGCATCATGAAGAGTTAAAATTCTAAAACATATAGATGCCTACTAAGGAGATAAGTATATATCAGGGCTTGAAAAGCTGCACTGATCACTAAACAGGCCCCAGACTGAAGATTCAAAGTAACCTTTCATGAGAAAAGCCCACCAGAGTGCTGTAAAGACAGGCTAAGTCAGATCTACTCTCACCCCACAAAACAGAAGCACCTCCTATTTCCTGTCTAAGTCCCAGGTTTGCTGGCTCAGTCACACACTCCGCTGGAACTCCATGGGATAAACCATAATTGACCTGCCACAAATTGCTGCTGAATTCAGCATGAAAATCAAAAACTTTTATTGAGCTTTTTAACACAGCTAGCATGAGTTATAAAATCCTGGTCTATGAATATATTTCACTTGATGCAATAGGTTCCTGGAACAGTTGCACATAAATCTTGATAGGTGAGGATGAGGATGACGATAAACAGATGATGGAGATGCAGAGACATAGATATGTTTACACATTTATATTCTTTAAATGATATATTTTTGCTAGCAAATTAGCATTCCTGCAATAAAATTCTTTGCACAATGACTATCATTTTCCAATATCCCTATATTATCTCAGAATTTATATCATTTTCCCTCTTTTATAACTTTTCATAAATACTTATAGACAAATTGCTTTAACAAAAACATCCAATTGACGAAATGTTTGAACAAGTAGTTATGTCAAGCGAACCCCACAAGATTGTCAGACTGCTATTCTTCCTCATTTGTTTCAGTTTTGTATCTGGTGAAAATCAACAGATGAAGGGAGTAGACCCTCAATTCCAAGTTCAAATACCTAGACTCTGGACTGAGGGCTCCTCTGGGCTCGAAGTAGACCGTGCATGTGCCCTTAAGCAAGTTCTTTACTTCTTAAAGGCTGGTTTCTTATTAGTTCCAGCACGCCCAGGTGGAGTAACAGTTGGGGACAGTCCTCATACACCCCAAGGCTCAGGGATCCTGTCCCAGGGCCTGTGGGAACAACCAGGATGAACAACTCAGTAAAATACATAAAGTGCTTCTTCCTCCTGGCTCCTACTTCCCACCTCTCTCTGTTCACCTTCATTCCTGCCTGCAACTTTCCTTTTACTAAAAAAAAAAAAAAAAAAAAAAAAAAAGCTGAATTAAACTGTCTAAAAAAAAAAGCAAACAGAGTTTGGGGAACAATAATCTGAATAATCTCTAAAGTAACTTCTAGATATAAAGTCACCTAAGAAATAATCTAACACCTGCTCTTCTTGCATGCCAGCAAGAGAATGGATTAGAAGGGCAGCATGAAGCTGACTCAACACAAATATGGGGGGGATTTCTGGGCAGAAGGGACAGAGAATGGATTTTATTGTTGTTGTTAAAAAACATCCCTCTTCAAGTAAAAAATGTCACTGAATGGAAACGTGCATTTTCTCCTTCACCTAGAGTCCCTATCCCTTTATCAAGTCTTTAGAAACAGACTCTATGTGCTTCTGGGATCAACATTAGACACTGTTCCTGGCCTGGTGCTCAGAGGAGGGTGATTCCAATAAAATCAGAATAAAAGGATGAAGATAAAAGACTTGAAAGAAAATAGGCTCACGAATAATATGCATAAATGTGTCTGATTTTCATGTGATCTACTACAAGTTGGAAGTACAGTGACAGAGCCATTGTTTCTACGATATTTTTACATCCTCACAGAGAATAAACAATACAAACAAACACTAAAATAGGCTAAATTAAGAGCGGAGGTTGTTAAGATCAGTAATAAATCTGCAGTGGCTGATATGAACCCTGATTCATCCTTGATTCATTTATAACACCCTTGTGGATAGAAACTAAGAAAACCCAAGCAACTCAAATAAAATAAACCAAAACAGGTATATAAGTGATGTTCACAGCTGCTTTCCAGAATAAAACAAAACAGACCAGAGGACAGAAACGAGATGGAAGTCTTACACTGTGGAAGTCTTGTGGTTTACAGGTCCTCAATATAATCGGTCTAACCTTTTACCATGTCCCATGATCCTGCACTTAAGGCACTGAATTTGCTTCTTTCTTATGCCCTATCCTTTGTACATTCTATTCTCTCACCCTGTAATACTGTCTTCCTTAGCCTTTGTCTAAATAATACCTATTCATCTTGCTGGCCTGCCTTCTCCAGGAAGTCCTCTCTAACACTCTAAGCTGAGTGGTAGGTGCTCCTCCCACGGTATCCAAGCCCTGTATTATTACTGCCTGTGTGCCCATCAGCAAACATCTTGAGGACTGTTCTGAACTTCATTATCTTCACACCCCAGTACCCACAGTGCACCTGACACAGAGAAGGTGCTCAACAAACACTCATCAATGAATAGCATGGCCCACTCTCCTGGTCTAATCATCAAAATGTTATAAAACTCATTTCTTTCTCCAGGATAAAACGAAAAGAGTAGAAAAGTAAAGCAATACCTTTGGCAAGACATTCTAGTCTCCTTGACTAATAGAACAGATCGAAAACCAGGCCAGACACAAATTAGACACTCAGTAATGTCTTTCCCTTTTCATACTCACCTCACCTCACTCCGGCCTCATATCCATGTTTATCAAGTATTAACTTTAAGGGCTGGTCATGCACCAAAGATGGCTCAAGATTGCTCTCCTAAAAAACTTAGAAATTCCCTTCAGAGAACCAAGGAAAAATGTGGTACCATTTATGGGATAAACACTAAAAATAATTTTGGTCAGCGTGTCCTGGTGGAGTAGCAGTTATGTCAATCACCTCCGAAGAAGCAAGCCGCATAGCCCTGAGTCCTAGTTCCGGGTCATGGGGAAACAACCAGCTTGTCATCTAAGGGGGTGCTGTGTAAGCACTGGCCAAAGAAACATTGAGTGATTTGATATCCCTCTTTTCTGTTCCCTCTTCTCCAGGCTTACTCCCACTGCCTTCACAACAGACTTGGATAATCTAAATACAGTTCTTCCTTGCTCCCCCACCTCCAGTGCCCCCAGAAAAGGCCAGGACTCCCATAGTGCTTTGTAAACAGCTTAAGTACAGGGTCAGTGTTTTGACCATGTTCTTCCCATTAGATATTGAGTTCTTTCAAAGCCTTTTAAATTTGTGTATCTAACACTCAGTCCAACGACTTACTAATAATAGGTGGTTAATTAGTGATGAAACCAATTTTAACAGTAAAAAAAAATTGTCTTCTGAAAAACTTTAATTCCACAAAACTGACTTTCTAATAACATTCAATAGTCCATGTACAGAAAGCAGGTTTATCAAATTCATAGATGACTCCCTTCATAAGAATGAAACCCTAATACTTCAAATCTATTCATTTATTTGGTCTTTTTAAAGGAAAGGTGCAGGCAGGAATCAAAGTGAGTAGGAAGGTAGACAGGAAGAGAGAAGAGGAAGAAGCATATTTACTTTATTCTATTTAGTGGTCCACATTGATTGTTTCTCCCAGACTCGGGAAGCAAACCCAGGTCCCTGGGATGTGTGTGGACTTTGCTCCCTCAGAGGTGACTGATTTAACTACTACTCCACCAGAGCACACCCAATCTAGTCACTTCTTTAGCAAATACTTATTGCATTACTTACCTAATACATGTCAGGACACTCTTCTAGGTGTCCAGATATGGCAAAGAAAAATTCAAAATCTTTTCTTTCATATACTTTCATTCTAAAGTTGGCAGGCAGACATTAGACAAACTAATACATAAATGTATAAGCAAAACTAACACCTTCCCCTGCCACCATTGAGACAAAGCACAGCAGCACTACGGTTGGGAGGAAGAAGCACTTTACATCCTGAGATAAACTTTAAAGACAGGTATATCACATCCCTCAAAATAAATGAGACCTGAGTCCTTTCCCAAAAGTTGCTGACTCAATTGTGAACATATTTATCCCTGAATTTTGCACTCCCAGCATCTGCAGATAATTGATGATCCCCCAGATATAACAATTATGTGACAAAACTGCTATTGTTTCCCATCATGAACAGCAAACTAATAGTAACCATGAAGGGGTTTTTAATCCCTTAAATACCTGCTGTGTTCTTTACTTGGAGATCCAATTCTAAAGCTAGATCTTCTTTGCAAAACATTGTTTTGTTTTCTTGTTGTTTCTGTCTCTGTGTTTTCCTTTCACTCACTGGAGTTAAATAAGCTATGTGACCTAAGAAATACATGACTCAGACTTTTATCACCCAGTTTGTCTTTCTCGGCTCTTGGGGATAAAAACTGGAAGATGTAGTTTTGACTCTCAATGACTTGATTTCTATTTGTCTTTCAGTTTCTGAATTGCCTGGTTCTTGACCAAGTCTGGTTCTGTTTTAACCCAAACTACTTTCTTATTCCCTCTGTAAGTGGCAGCAATGTCAGGAGACAGGTTTCTAGTCTGTGTTCTGGCCATTTGGTTTCCATGGGGTGGCAGACAACAAGAATTCTGATATTCGCCTTATAGTTTTCTTTTTCATGTATCAGTTGTCCTGACCTAGGAAGGCCTTTCTCTTTGCCATCAAGTCATGAGACATATTTGTCAGGTCATATTTGCAATCACAGTGCTGAGAATTCACTCAGGTCTCATCTGAACCACTGATTATATAATTTTATTTCCAACTATAAAAAAAAAATCATCATGTTGTTCAGTCTGTTAACTATGAACTCAAATCACTCAAAATAAAAAAGAAGAGAAGTTCTGTGCACCCTGAAATAGAGTTGTTCCTAGATGGAGAACATCAGAAGGAAGGCATTTCTGACATGCACTGCGTCCTCGCTCTTAACCCAACACCCTACAATGAGGTGGAGAGTTTTTGTGGAGACCCAGAAACTGAGCTTTGTGTTTAACTTTTGGCTCATGACTGTGGCTGCTTTTCTCTGTATGTCCGTGCCCTGTGCCCTCCCTTCAGAAGGAAGGTAATTAACCTTTAACAGTGGAACAGGACAGGCTGTAAGAGGAGAAGGGTGGAAACAGAGAGGCCTTGCAGAGGTTAAGGTTGATGCGCTAGTGCAGGCAAGAGCTGACTGTGGCTTAGACTAGAGTGATAATGGCAAATACATGAGAAGTAACTGCTTTCTTTTTTTTTTTTTTTTTTTTTTTAAGGAAAGGTGCAGGCAGGAATGATAATGAGTATGCAAGCAGGCAAAAAGAGAGGAAAGAAACATTTTTATTTTATTGTTTAGTTATTCATCTTAGTCCTTAAACCAGGTCCTGGGGATGTCTGTGGACTGTGCTAAGCCAAAGATAGCAGACCTAACCAGTACTCCATCAGGCTGTTGTATTCAATATATTTTAAAGAATAAAATGACAAACTTTGCAGATGGAATGCATGTGAGATATGAGAAGTAGATAAGAAAGGGCTCCCAAGATTTTTGACAGATGACAGAATAGGAATTCAAAATTACCTTGATCGTTCAGAAAAATGAAACGTGATAAGGACATGTAAATACAGTTCTTGTGTTTAAAAATTCAACTGCAAAAAATGAAGGAAATGGGAAAACTGACCTTACAGTGGCTGATGAGAAAATGATCCAGGTTCATTGTGATTCACCTTACAATCAAAAGAGTCTACCATTTAAAATATAGTAACTGACGCTGAGAGCCTGAGTCAAAGAAAATAGTGATTTCAGTATATTCCATACCAGTCAATTCACATCTAAATATCTTTCAGTGCTCAAATTCATAAATAAATAAGTAAATCTTTAAATCCATCACCTCAGAGAAGCGATGTGAATTTGTAAAAGTCTCAATGTGTAATGGAGGTAATCACAGAGAAAATCTACACTTGAAAACACTAAATTATGAATCATAACACTACTATCTCCCACGAGCTAAGTACCTCACTAGCATGGTTTACGAACATGATCGCTGGGTGTTCATTCTCTGTAATTTCTCCCCAATACAGGAGTGAGTCATCTGTACTTCCACGTGAGCACCACATTTATCTTTGGAGCCTCTTTTCATAGATGGGTTGGAGGTCAGTGGCAAAGTGGCATTCCCGTGTGTGTGTGTGTGTGTGTGTGTGTGGTGTGTGTGTGTTTTACAGAAGCAATATGATCATGAGAACCATCAACCAAGTCAAGTCACTTGAGTTCTGGTTGAGTCTCAGGCTTCAACTTTCCACACAACTTCAGACACATGTCCTTTCTCGGCATTTCAGTGTCCTGAGCTTTAATGAAGCGAATAATGGCAGCCTCCGTGCCAAATGAAAAGAGAGGCTTTCAAGACAAATGGGATGTCCTACAATCAACAGCCACCTACAGAGCAGTGGTGGAGTACAAGACAGTATAATTAAGCCCTTCGGAGAAAAATGTGCTCAGAGCTCTCCAGAGAGAAAAAGGAAAGAAAAATGGTAAATGAGAAAGTGAAAAAAAAGGACACTGGGAAGAAACAAAAGTCTCTCCCTGGGAGCTAGTTTAAGAAGTTTCTCTCTCCAGAAACATCCTTCCCAGGTATGAGAGCTTTTAAACACACCAGTCAGTAATGGAGTGCAAGAGAGGTCACTGCCAAAGAGGGATGCGGTATCCATGGAGCTGCAGAAATGGATGCTTTGTATAACAAGAACAGATGGTTCTGCCAGGGCAGTCTCTCCCCTGTCCTTCCTACCCACATTTCTAATACTTTGTGCAATGTCGTGGGACAAAGATCAAAGTGAGAAATGACAACCATGTGGGCAGTACATGAAGACTATTAGAAAGAAAAAAAAAAAGTGCTTTCAGCAGCTTCAGGTAAATGTATGCTAATCTCATTTATCCTGACACCCATTACGAATGGACCCTTCCAGGCATCTCACCAACTGAGCAACACTTTCTTTTGTCTCTTTTTCTCCAGACTATGAACATTTAATTCCTACATAAGAAGAAAGAGTCTTAAAACATAAGAGCCCAGAAAACCAAAACCACTATTCCTTTTAAGCAATTCCAAGCTGACTCTACTGAAAACTATTTGGTCCACTGGTTTTATACTAAAAGTTTATGCTATATTGTTTTACAACGAAAAGGGACACAAAGATTCAGAAATCTGGCAGAACATAAAGTCTCTGCATTTCCACTTTAAAGCAACATTACTTTTCTTTAAGATGGATATTTTATTTCTAAATGGCTGGACATGACCTTTACAAGTGTGTGGTTTCTGTCTGCAGCTTAAAAAATATGTCATTCCTGTTTCTCATTCTCTGACTTCTATTAATCACTTTTTTCTCTTTACATTCTACATAATCAATGAGGACATGTCCATTGCCCTTCTAGCTGATTTCTATTATTCCTCATTACAGTCTTTGTTTCAATTCCCTCTGCCCACTGGGTATTAAATATTTAGACACTGAGCCTACACCCTCATATCCCTGCCGCTGTCGGGTGACTGGCCCATAGTTGTGCAATCAATTAGCCGGGCATCTGATCTCTGTTTCAAATGTCTTCTTAGAGGAAATTTAATTATGATTAATATCTTCTCATGACTTTGAAATTATATAGGCATGATTCCTTACTCAGTCATGCTTGGTTAAAAAATCATAAATCAATTTACTTTATTCCCTCTAGATGTGAGGAGACCTTTCCAATACTGACTAAATTTTAACAACATAAAAAGTTCAGTAGCCATTAGGTGAATTTACTTTTTTTCTTTGGTTGGGAAACCCTGTCAGTAGGATCTTTGTGGTTGGGAGATTTGGAGAAATTTCAAAATCCAAATGTGATTTAAAGCAAGCATTCTATAATTACAACAGAGAGAAAAATATCTTTTGACAAAATAAAATGTAAATGACAAGCATTTTCTACTACGTGCAAAAGATGTATTTCTGAAAAGTGGCAGCACATCAAAATTTTTATGTCAATATTTTAAATAACTTCAGAAAAGTGTTGATTAAGAGGGAGAATCCTGGTGGCAGCAAATCCTTCTGTGAAGTACAGGACCCATTTCTAAAGAAAATGTATACCTCACAATTTAATGGTTTTAACTTTGGATTTTGGTGCTCAGTTTTCCAAAACTGGGGCAGCATTTACATAAGGATTTTGGAAAGTACGTGAAATAGCTATCCTGCCTAATCAAAAACTTCCCATGACCCCAAACTAGTCAAATTTTACTCTCTACCATGACACCTGCACACATATTGCTGCAGCAGATACTCATTCCTGAGAAGACTTCCAAAGCTTGAAACGAGGCACCCAAAAAAAAAGAAGGAAAAAAAATGATTGCATGTTTTGGGAGTTTTTTGTTTGTTTCTTTTAAGAGAAGAAAGGAGGGGAAGCAAAAACATTTTAAGGAAGGAAGGAAGAGAAGGAAGGAACATGTTTATGTATTTGTTTCTCTAAGTTGTATCTCCTGCTCTCCTTCACCCCCGACCCCAAGTCAAGAACACAGGTCCTGGGACTTTTACATGGTCTGCGCCTCAGCTGCTGGCTTAGCACCTAAGCCACTAGAGTGTGTCTGCTTGTCCTTTTTTTCTTTTATTAAGTTTTTTTTTTAAGGAAAGGTACAGGCAGGAATGAAGGTGAATAAGCAAGGAGGCAATAAGAGAGAGGAGAAATAATCATTTATTTACTTTATTTAGTTGTTCAGTTTTGTTGTTTCCCCGGTCCCAGGGCTCAAACCAGGGACTTTGGGATGTATCTGGACTGCACCCAGTGTACCAAACCACTAGACTACCAGGGCACATCCCTGTATAACATTTTAATATCATAACTAGAGCCTAATCTAATAAGCCCACACAGAGATTATTTAATTCCCTAGTAGAGTATCTTTTTATCTTTTTTTTTTTTTATTTTATATTCCAGGAAGAATTCCATTATATTTCTTCCAGCCCCACATCTGGAACCCAGGTCCATGGCTTTCATAGTCTATACCTTAGCCACCTTAGCTACAGGGCAGAGCAGGAGAATATATCTTTGTTACTTTACTACACTAATGATTATAACCCACGTTCTGTGATGTTACATGTTATTATAAATATTTTTTGGTCTAGTAGAGGTGTCAATGATTTTATCCATGGAAGAAGGTAACACCAAAGTTTATGGTTTTATTGTCCACCAGTTTTGTCTCTAATCTAGCAAACTTATTTCAGCAAATCATCCTTCAAATTAGCATCAGCTTTACCTATCCTGGTGGCGAACTCATTAATAAAGTATATCAATATGACACGTAGTCATTCTTTATCAAGAGGAGAGTCATGTTTCCATTACTTTGACATCTGCCCCTACTTTCCTTCCAAGCCTCTTCTGAGATAGATAAAGCCATGGAATACAGTTCTCATGAATCAGATACAAGTAGAAGTCTGGTTGGAGTTTCTGGAAAAGTTTCAACTCCCCTGATACCCCTTTCCTCTCCTTTCTGCCTTGATTGCCAATATGATTTTTGGAGGTGAGGCATCAGTCTTGCTCTCAACAGGCAGTAAAAACAAAAGAAAGACTAAGGAGACTCAGAGACACGCCAACCTGACATCACTGAGCCCACAAAACAGAGTAGCAGCCATCAACATCAAAATTTTTGTGAGAAAAATAAACTCGCATTTTTTCAGGACACTGTAAATTGAATTTTTCCTTGTCTCCAACCAAACATAGTCTTAGCTAATACGGTTACTTAGATTCTTCTATGCTCTCTATTTTGTAAGGTAGCAGGTTTTCAAGCAGAAAAGCAAGTTCCATTCAGCCTAAATTCCACATTGCCAAAGAGCAAACTTTTCGAAGATATCATGATTGAAATGCTTTCTAACATTTCTAAATTGCAATGTTCTATAATATTTTCTAAAAATAAATATATCCCCGTATATGTCCCCATGTATGATGAAAACAAGTCATGACTTGCCTCAAGCATGCTTTCCTACATCTTCACCCTCAAACACCGAAGTTGGTAAATCATAAGCTAAGAAGACTGCCTCCTTCCAAGGTCATTTCTTTCCAGGAATGTAAAGACCAGAGAAGTTCTCTGGTGCACGGATATCAAATGGGACCCTTCCTGATGGCCCTTCAAAGCCTGGGGCTCAACCCTCCTGTTCTCCAGGGCTGATCTGGACTGAGACCTGGCCCTGCCTCTTCTCTAGTTCACATCACCAGAGAGTGGATCCCCAGGGGAACAAAAACCGACAAACAAAATTAACTACACCCTGGGAAATCCTAAATGTATAACCAAACTCAACCCAAACTGTTGGTCCATGCTTTGCTTTCTTCTCACACTCCGGTGCCCAAGAAAACTTTCCACAGCTGTTAGTTGTATGTCAAGGCTTATTCCTGGCATCTCATCAAAGGAGAGTGCCAGTTCCTTTTTATGCATCTCTTCTAAATAAGGAACATGGATCTTATATGTAAGATGTTTTATCCAATAAAAAGTTATACTTGGCCTACAAATATGAGAGCTGAGCCAGTCTGCTCTCAGCTCTGTTTTGAAAGAAAGAAGGAAAGAAACAAGGAAGGAGAAATGGAGGGAGGGAAGAAAGGAGGGAGGGATAAAGAAAGAATGAATTTGGAGGCAGAAATAGAACAGGAATAAAACACACACAGATAAATATAGATAAAGAGATTTGTATAGACAGATATTTATATGTATATATGTATGTATGTATGTACGTATATCCACACAAACCCTATTCTCTTTTAGTATTCTCACTCTTAAAAAAAAATACAACTTTTTCCATCTAAAAACTCATTATAAACAGAAACAAATGGCATATAAAAATTGTCTCTTTAAGATTTCCCTGAAGATGTCACAATCGTATCATAATCCCCTCTGAGAGAGCGTCTGTCAAACTATCTCAGGCTAGTACATACACATATTATTGTATGAACTTCTAATATTCCTTTTGCCTCTTAAAATGACAGTGGCCACATCTTTTTTATTTACTGCCATTCTCTTACCTTTCTAAAGCCATGTTCTTTCTTTCTGACTCTTTCTACCAAGTCTGTAAAAAATCTGAGTCAAAAAGAGTGTGTAGATGGGAGCAAGTGGGAAAAGAAAATGACACGGACCATTAGAGAAGCAATAATATAGTAACATGAAAATTGCCAAGAAGAGCCTTCAGAGTCTTCAAGCACAGTTATCTGTGGGTTGAAAGCAAGTTTGCTTGAGACCCTGTCAACTTTACTTTGGAGTCAGGACAGCCCAAACAAGTCAGCACTTATAAGTCACATGGCCCTTTATTAAGCATTTTCTTATCTGAGTAACTAAACCCATGAATGGATCTAATTGAATATTTCCCTAAAATCAATCTGGAAAACTGAAAAATGACCTTTTCAACCAAAACGAGTATTCCTTTGCTCCAGAAAAATCAAGAAAAGAAAAGGATGCACATTTTCTGATGAGGTTACTTCTGTGACAGACACTACTCAGAATGGAGGAAGTCAGCCAAGAAGGGTCTGGTGTCAAGGAGATATTGGATAAGGAGGCCAGATTTTCTATTCCTACTAATATAGATCTGCAAGACGGTTCCATTTCAAGGGAGTACAAAATCATCAGACACACTTTTCCAAAAGTGAAAACAGGGATTTAGAATAACTTTTTTAAACATTTTTCATTGTAATTGTATACACTGATGAATTTATACATTAAAAATTACTATTTTTACCTAAATAAATAGTATTTATTTTAAAAGCAAATATAAAACACATTCCAGATTATGACTCCAAGATGGCAGACTGATAAAATCTCAAGCTCATCTTCTCCCCACAGGCCCAACAAAAACACACCCATTTAGCAACTATGACCTTTGAAAGGGAACAGCATCTCCATGATGAGAAAGAAAGAAAACACATCTTTATAAACAGCAGGAGAATCTAATGTTATTAATCACACCACCTTACTGGAAAACCTCAAAGCCACAGTAATATGGACATTCTCCCCAGAGATAAAAGGCCTGATCCCTAAAGCAATTACCCCTATACTTAGAAACTGGCTTTCAGTTGTTGAACCAAAAACCTCAGCATGGAGTGGAAAGAAGGAAATTCTCGTTGTGAATTGAAATGCTGCTTCTGTGCACTGGAAGCTGACATTGCAGGAAAGCCCCAGGGGAGAACCCTAGCCCTCTTCGCCATTAACATACTTGTGCCAAACAGCTGGTACTCACAACTGCCTTTCCACAGCTGCCAAAGACAGACAGCCAGGGCTGTAGTACCAGTGCAAACAGTTGAATGGTTCCTAGCAAAAAGCATTCCATTCTCCAGCTCTCTCAGGGTAGATAAATGGAAGGGCTCCATCAACACAACAGTTTCTGCCAGTGGAGGGCTACTGATAAACAAATTTGCTCTCTAGGTGGTATTTCCTGGAACTTCAACCCTCCAAACCTCTGGGCTTGTTTACCTTCTGTGCTAAGAATGGTGGGCTTCTGGAGGACTAAGGGATTTCCTAGAGATTGTGCTTTGCTAAGAACCATTCCCAGATTCTCTCTCTCTCTCTCTCTCTCTCTCTCTCTCTCTCTCTCTCTCTCTCTCTCTCTCTCTCCCTCTCTCTCCCTCTCTCTCCCTCTCTCTCTCTCTCTCTCTCCCTCCCTCCCCACAACCCCCACACCCATTCCCCCATGGACTCTATAGGGACAACTGCCTACATGCAAACTGAGCCCACAACTCTTGGGTATCTCTCCTTGTATCTTGTTGTCCATAGCTGTGACTCTGGGGAAAATCTCTGCATTCCATACCTCAACTCCAAGCCTGTAGACTAGTCTCACAGGCCTCAACACAGGGCTTGATCTAGAGCTTCAACAATTATGATAAGTGCTGAAATCACACAACTAAAAAAAGCGCAAAATTCCAGACCAACACTCAGGCCTTCATATGAGGGAAGCCTAACCCACAGAAATAAACACAGAATGCCAAACAGAATGATGAGAAAGAAAAATATATAGAAAATGATATACCCAAACAAAACCCCAGGGAAAATTTTGAAGGCAACGTAATTTAGTAAACTACCTGAAGACTTTAGTACAAGAGTTTTAATGATACTGAAATCAGAAATGATGGAGGAACAAAAAGAGAACTACAACAAATATTGAGAAAATATGAGACAGTTACAAACAGAATTCATGGAGCCAAAGTACACAACAGTTAAGTTAAGGAAAACAATAAAAGGGCTCAATAACAAGCTGGAAGAAGCGTCTAATCAAATCAGTGAGCTAAAAGATAGGGCAATGGAAAACAGAATATACCCAGGCAGACCAGCAAAGAGAAAAAAAAATTTAAAGAAATGAAGACAGCATAAAAGATTTATGGGAAAACATTAAGAAAAATGACATTCACATCAGCAAGATCTCAGAAGACAAAAAAAAGAGCGAAATGGGCAGAAATCACATTTGAAGAAATAATAGCTGAGAACTGCCCTAACCTGAGAAAGGAAATAGACCTCCAGACCCAGGAAGTTCTAAGAGTTCCAAGCAACCCAAACAAACATACACCAAGACACACTGTCATTAAAGTGACAAAAATACAAGATAAAAAAATCTTAAAAGCAACTAGAGAAAAGCAAACTAAATACAAAGGAGACCCCATAAGATTGTCAATGGATTTCTTAGCAGAAATTTTACAAGTCAGAAAGGAATGGAATGATATATTCAAACTACAGAAAGAAAAGGACTTCTAACTAAGGGCAATCTACCTTGCTGCATTATCATTTAGAATTGAAGAAAGGACAATAAAGAGCTTTACAGACAAGCAAAAGTTAAAAGAATTTATCATTTATATGATAAATCCACAGTTAACATCATACTCAATGATGAAAAACTGAAAGTATTTCCTCTAATATAAAGAATGAGATTAGGCTATTTATTCATTCTCACCACTGCTATTTAACAGCATATTAGAGGTTCTAATCAGATCAATTAGGCAAAAAAAAAAAGAAACAAAAAATCCAAACTGGAAAAGAAGTAAAACTATCACTATTTCCAGTTGACATGCTAACATATGTTAAAAAAACAAAACAAAAAACCCTAAAGACTACCAAAAACTATTATATATCTTGGAATGCACTTAACAAAGGAGGTGAAAGATATGTACAATGAAAATCTTAAGACTTTTTTTAAAGAAATAGAGGAAGCTGCAAAGAGATAGAAAGATATTCTATACTTGTGGTTCGGAAGAATCAACATTGTTAAAATGTCCATCTTACTGAAGGCAATATGAAGATTTAATGAACTCTCTAGCAAAATTTCACTAGCATTTTTCAAGGAAATTAAAAAAATTAAGTTTGTATGAAATCACAAATAACCTCAAATAGCTAGAGCAATTATGAAAACAGAACAAAAGTGGAAGCATCACACTCCCAAATCTAGAGCCACTACAAAGTGATAGTGTACTGGAATAGAACAGAGACACAGATCAGTGGAATAGAACTGAATCACTAGAAATAATATGGTCAGTTACCTTATATCAAAGGAGCCAAAAGCATACAATGGAGAAAGGAAAAGTTTTCAATAAGTGGTGCTGGAAAGACAGAACAGCCACATGTAAGAGAATGAATCTAGACCATTCTCTAACACAGAACGCAAGTACTGACTCAAAATGGATTAGACTTGGATGTAATGCTGGAAACCATAAAATACTTAAAAGAAAACATAGGCAATATGCTCCATGACATCAGCCTTAGAGGGGTCTTTAGCGGCTCAACTCCAACAGCAAGGGCAAAAAATGGAACTACAACAAACTAAAATGCTTCTGCACAGCAAAAGAAACTGTCACCAAAATTAGAAGATATACTACTGACTGGGAGAAGATATTTACACATCTAACTTAATAAAAAAGGGCTTTATATATATATATACATATATATATATATATACACATATATATATACATATATACATACATATATATATGTATAAAGAACTCATAAAACTCAACAACAGAAAAACAACCCAATCAAAAAATGGGCAGAAGACTTGAACAGACATTTCTCCAAAGAAGATATACAGACAGCCAACAAAACATGAAAAAATGTTCTTCCTCACTTGTTATTAGGGAAATGCAAATCAAACATCAATGAGATATTAACTCACACCTGTTAGAATGACTATTGTCCAAACAACTGGAAACAACAAATGTTGGTGAGGATGAATAGAAAAAAGAACTTTTAGCCTATAAGTGAAAGTGGAAGTTGGTACAAACTTTATGCAAAGCAGTATGGAGACTCTTCAAAAACTTGAGAATGAAAATTACATACGAGGTACGCTCTAGTGGCCTAGCAGATAAGGCCACCTGATGTAGTTCACATACATCCCTGCAACTCAGGTTCAAGACCTGGGGTTGTGGGAAACAACCAAGATGAACAACTAAATAAAATGTTTCTTCCTCCTCTCTCTTCCTGCCTGCCTATTTGCCTTCATTCTTGCCTGTACCTTTCCTTTGAAAAAAAAATGAAAGAAAAAAAGAAAATCACATATGATTCTGTCATTGCACTTCTGGGTATTTATCCAAAAATCACAAAAACAGAAATATACGCACCCCCATGTCTACTGTAGCAATATTTACAATAGCTGAGAACTGCAACTACCTAAGTGTCCATTATCAGATGAATAGCTAAAGATGATGTGTTATATATACACAATAAAATAATTCACAACCCTAAAAAGGATGAAATCCTGTTATTTGTGACTACATGAATGGAACTAGAGGGAACTATGCTAAGTGAAATAAATGAAAAGGAGAAAGACAAATATTGGATGACCTCATATGTGGAACAGAAAGAAACAAAGCAAATGAACAGACAAAACAAAAACCAACTCGATTTGGTAGAGAGCATGGTGTGTTGAAATATAACTAAGAAATGTGGAACCTATGCATAGAAAGTTATTTTAATGTGTTAAATAATTACTACAATAAAAAATAAATTAAAAAAATAACTCTTGGACATTGACAACAGATCTGAGGTTACCAGCAGGGAAGGGGTCAGAGGGGTGGGAGTAAACGGCTGTCAGGGTTCAATGGACAGTTGTAGAGGGCTTTAGGTAATTTAGTGATGGGCGTAGCGTGTTGTTTTATATTTGACAAATGGTGAACCTTCATATATAGGCTTAAATTATTTTGCAAATCAATGTACACACACAAGCACATACACACACACACACACACACACACACACACACACACACACACACACACACACCCAGAGGTTCTCAGCCATTGGGGATTGCTCATTCTATTGATCTCTCCATTAAGTGGATAAGTGCAGTCAAGGCTACATGTGACAGTGACCCTAACACTAACTCTCCCTGGGCCTCTTGTTTTAGGAACTTATGGGCCTTAGGGGAAATGGATCCTGTTTAAACAGAAAGCAAAACCTTTTTTCAAGGATAATTATTTTGTCCTGCTCTCATTTTGCACAAGTCTTTCTCAGAATTGACATTTCCCTGAGAGTGGCAAAGTCTTCAGCTCAATGTCAAGTGCAGTGAAGCCTTCTATTTTCCTTAAAGCAAAAAGGTTTCAAATATATTTTACCATGCTGACAGCAGTGACAAATGGGACTTTAACTCAAATGGATTACAGATGGGTTTTCTAAAACACATAAAACTCCATGCAAATAGAGAACCACCACCTTTTTTTTTTTTGAAATGTCAGAAATACTCATAGGGTTTTTTTGACATTTGTTTAAAAAAAACAATTACCAACTCCCCTTTCTTCATTACCTTTTTCATTTATCAACGGGAGTAGAGTAATGTAAGATGTATGGCAAGGAGTAGCTGAAGGAGAAGCCACAGTTAGGAAAACAAGTGGTTCACTGACCAGGTGACCCGGTGAGGGTGCAAGTCTACAGAAAGGGTAGCAAGCAAATGCTTCAGACCTACAACTGGCTCAAGGAATGGATAAAAAGAGATCAGCAAACTTTTTTCTGCAAAGAACCAGATAGTAAATACGTCCAGTTTTGTGGGCAATGGATCCCTGTGCACTCAACTCTGCCTTTGTTGTGTGAAGGCAGCCATAACACCATGTAAATGGGTGGGTATTAACTATGTTCAACTAAAACTCTACAGACACATGCCTGGAAGAGTAGTGTTTAGATCCACTGTCTCCAAGAGTAGTGTTTAGATCCACTGTCTCCAATCAAATGAAGGCCACAAAAATCCCAAGGATCCAGGTTCACATCCGGGCCCAGGGAAACCAAAATGTACAAGTAAAATAAAAATAAATAAAGTGTTTCTTCCTCCTCTCCCTGCCTTCCTGCCTTCATATCTGCCTGTACCTTTCCTGTAAATAAAAAAAAAAAAAAAAATTTTTTAAGTTAATTTTGAAAAACCACCTCTCTATAAAAAAGTGAAGTGGCCAGATTTGTCCCATAGCCCAGATTAACAGACCCTTCAATTATGACATGACAGGCCAGGAAGAAGGGATCACAGATATCAGCCTTCAAAAGCTTCTGCTGGCAGTAGGGTTGGTGGGTAGGGAGGCTTCCAGACATTAGCCCTTTCTTATTGGATTGGGCAGAAGGAGTTTCCAAATGAGGGGAAGGAGGTCAGAAGCTTCAGGGAAACAGCTAACTGCAATAGAATAAAAAATTAATGAATATTTTAACAACTGATAGTGTCACGCTGGTGGGTACCAGCTAAAAACAGCCTGTGGACAGCCTGGATTTCTGCATTAGGGTATCACTCCAAGGAAACAGATAATCAAAAAGGTAAGATTAAGAAAAATTTGTCTTTCTTAAGAAAAACAGCATATGGTTTCACTCTTATATGGTATGTAAACAAAACAAACACATGACTCAAATCAAACAAAAATAGGCTTTTATTCTATAGAATCAAATTAGTGGTTACCAGAAGGAAAGAGGAAGGGTGATGGACAGATCAAGTAAAGGGATCAACTATATGATGGAGGAGAGAACTGGACTGTTGGTAACAGACTTAATGTATCATATACTGATGTTAATTCATAACGGTGCACATCTTAAACTTAAGTAATGTTCTGATGCACTGTTCCTTCATTAGTTTTTTAAATTAGTCTTGAAGCACCTTTGTGGCTTAGCAAATAAGTTCCCCAAGTATAGTCCACATACGTCTCAAAGACCCGGGCTCAAGACTCAGTGAGGAAGCGGGGACAACCAAGATGAGCATCTAAATAAAAATGGCAGTCTCTTTCTCCTCTCTCTTCCTGCCTGCCTGTCTGCCTGCTTGCCTTCATACCTGCATACACCTTTCCTTTAAAAAAATTAATTATATATGTATGTAAATATGTACATGGGGTCTCTTTACTACCTGAGATATTTTTTAATTTTTCAGTCTTTCTTAGACGTGAGATTTTTCTAGCCTTCCCCAAAGAGCTCCAAACAAAAAATAATGGACATATTTAAAAGCCATAAGATTAAAATCCATAAGAAGACAGTACAATTAATAAGCTCCACAGTCATTTTAAAGTAGGAAGAAAGAGGAGGTGCAGTGAAATGCTTCCAATCGGGCTCTCTCTAATTATTCTATGTTGCTCAATATTTGGGTTAACATTAAGGACAGGAAGACCAGAATGGCTGCAGAAATAGTGCACTGAGAAAAACTACCACAGAGGAAGAAATCATATTTACAGAATCCCGAACGACAATGCAGGTGTTCAGGGACCTCCTGATTCACTTCCCTGCCACCAACACACACACATACGCTGATTAATCTACAACTTTCCCCTCTCTCTATAAGCTCTTACCCAGTGATCATTAGAAAATCACAGTAGGTGCTCCCTAGTGGAGTAGTGGTTAGGTCAATTGCCTCCCAAGGAGCACAGACCACATACTCCTGGGTTCAAGGCCAGGTCCAGAGGGAAACAACCAGTGTGAACAACTAAATAAAAATAAGATAAAGATGCTTCCTCCTCCTTTCTCTTCCTGCCTGCCTACTACTCATCTTCATTGCTGCCTGGACCTTTCCTCTAAAAAATAAGTCACACTAATTCAGTCTAAAGTGATCATGAATAAAAATTGTTCCATGTCTTTTACCTCTTAGAGGCTTATGAATTTTTTAAATGAGGATCTGTACTGAGCAACTCCTTTACCCAAATCAAAGATTCCATAATGGGGAAGAATATGAATAGATATTTTCAGCCAACAATCATGCTCCTTCTGGAAATATACCACATTCACAACTGTCAATTATTTCCTTAAGAAAGCTGGCCCTAACTATAGCATATGATTACAGTAATTTTGAATTATTTTTCACTTGAAGGTTTTATCCCAGTATTCAGATGTCCATGACATTAAGAACTTTAGATGAAAATACATCCTGAACACTCACTCTCAACCACTTCTCACTGTTTTTACTGTACTTTACGACTGTGCATCACAACTGCACATTAAGGTAACCCAGGACCTCATGAGGTTACACTGTAAGTATGGAGAATTGTTATAAAATGGGGATTGTACTGCTTAGTGAGCACAAAGTGAGTGAGAGATCTTGTCTCAGTGGCCCCTGGTCCATTGGAGGCCTCCCCCAGGGAACCCCTGGTGCTATAGGCCCCTCTCCTACCTCTGTGGTAAGAAGAATGCACCCAGGGAAGTTCACCTGCCCTCTGTGGGGTACAGTTTGGGCCAACAGGCAGCCAGGCAATTTCCTTCACAATGGCAATGTCTGTGAGCTTAAAAAAATAAAAAGACCAAGCCAAAGTCCATGCCCTCTAAGCCACAAAAACAAGATTGAGACAGGACCCCTGTCTCCCTGTCCCCAGATGCACAGCCCGATGCTCTATCCTGTTTAGTTCAACCTTACTCTTTAAACATACCAGCTGCGTCTCTAAAACACGTTAGCCTTTAGCTAACCGCATTTAATCAGAAGAAGGACTACGAGAAGCCCCTAGCTCCGTGCACTTCAACAGCAGTGACCTTAGAGGCCCCCAGAGAGGATGTGCTTCTGGGGCCCCAATTCCTGGAAAATGCAATGAAAGCCTCAAAGTTTGGGCTAATAAAATCCTCACTAAAAACTCTCTCTCTGACCTTACCTGAAGCACTGTGGAGTGGTTTTAAAGCCTGTGCAAAGCCTTTTCACAGAACCATTTAGTTTAGCCAAAGGGATGGAGGCGGGGAGAGAAGCACTGTTCCATTTCAAGCCATGGGAGAGCGGTAAGTAAGCCTCGATCAGCAATGGGAATTAGATTACTGGCTTCTCCAGCCAAGTAGTAAAAATGGGGAGCAGACTGGGGTCAGACTGCACCCCTTGATAAAGTATGATAATAGCCACCATAGGCAAGAGGATCTTTTTCTAATTAAACTCTCCTTTACCTCCTGGGAGAAGTCCTGCCCAGCCAAGAGCCCCAGGACTGAATGAATTGCACAGCTGTGAGAGAAGTGCAAAAGAAAACTAACCACATGAATGGGAGCTTGGGTTCCTTGGAGGAAATTGTGTGTGAAATGCCTCCAGTTGGAAAGATCTGCACTGAGGCTGCAGTGGGTCTCACGTGTGAGAGTCACATACACCCAAGGGCATGGCTGGAGTCCCTGAGGCTGCCTCCCACAGCCAGGAATCCTTGCCTAGGCTTTGTTGCAGAGTCCAAATCATGAGGCAGTGACACAAAAGCATTTGAAAGTGCTAATGAATGCTGTTATTGTTTTGGAATTCAAGGAAGGAAATAAAATAAGAATGAGGCTTATGGGGAACCATTGGGAAGGGACTCCAGAGGCCTGGGGGGCAGTCAAACCCTGGCCTAGAACCTGGCTGACATTCCTGGGCCGAAGATATCATTTGTCTTGGACCCTGCCTACCTCCCTGGCAGCATTTACTTTACCTTTTCTGTGCCCCAGGCCCTTACAGTCTTTATGCAATTTCCTTCTGATTCTGTTTTCTTTCTAGGAGAGATTTCCCCACCCCAAACTCAGAAGAGTCTCTCCTTCTCCATCAAAACGTATGCTCCACAACTGTTATCTATCAGCAAATGTTTCTGATCAGCTAACCTTTATTAAAGATTACACCAAACTAAAACCTCCTGCACAGCAAAGGAAACTCTCAGCAAAACAAAAAAAGGCATGACCTGGTGGCCTAGCAGATAAGGTCACTGGATACAGTCCACATACATCCCAAAGACCTCATTTCAAGACCAGGAGGAATAATTAAGATGAACAACTAAATAAAACAAAGTGCTTCTTTTCTCTCTTCCTGTCTGCCTGCCTGTTCACCTTCATTTCTGTCTGCACATTTCCTTTAAAAATAAATAAATAAATAACCGTAGTATGGCCTCGTGGAGTAGGGCTTGGAAACAGCCCACATACATCCCAAAGTCCTGGGTTTGTATACCAGAACCGGCAGAAACAATCAAGATGAACAACTGAATAAAATAAAGTGCTTCTTCCTCCTCTCTCAGTCTGCCTGACTGCCTCCACTCACCTTCATTCCTGCTTGCATTTTTCCTTTAAAAAATAGCAAATTAATTAAAATTAAAATTAAACAAAAATAAAAGCAAAAAAGATGGCCAATTGAATAGGAGAAAATATTTACACACCATACATCCAACAAGGAGTTAATATCCAAAATATATAAAGAACTCATGAAACTCAACCCCCAAAAAAATCCAATTTAAAATTGGCAGAAAATCTGAACAGATACTTTTCCAAAGAAGATAGATGGATGGCCAACAAGCGCGTGAAAAGATGTTCATTATCTCTTGTTATTAGGGAAATGCAAATCAAAACAACAATGAGATATCACCTCACACCTGTAAGAATGATTGTTATTCAAAAGAGTAGAAACAAGCACTGGTGAGGATGTGGAGAAAAGAACCCATGTATACTGAGTTGCTGGGACTTTAAATTGGTACGGCCATTATGGTGCTGTATGAAGACTTCTCAAAAAATTGAAAATAGAAATTCCAAACAATGCCATTATCCCACTGCTGGGTGTTTATTCAGAAAACACAAAAATACTAATTCACAGAGATATATGAAACCCCTCTCCCCATTTATTTTTCACATTATTTTCAATAACAAAGACCTGGAAACCTAAATGCCCAACAACAGAAAAGATAAAGAAGATGTGGTATAAACTCACAATGAATACTCCTTACCTGTTTAAAAAGATGGAATCCTGACATTTTCAGTAAGATAAATGGATCTAAAGGGAATTAGACTTAATGAAATAAGTCAGACAGAGAAAGATAAACACTGTCTGGTTTCACTTGGATGTGGTATATAAAGAAGTCAAACAAATGAATCAAATCAAACAAAAATAGACTTTTAGTCTATAGAATGAAATTAGTAGCTACCAGCAGGGAAGGGGGAGAGGTGAAGGTAAATAGGGTAAAAGGGATCAATTACATACTAAAGAGCAGAATTGAACTCTTGGTAGTAAACTTAATGTATTATATAGATGTTAATTTACAATGATACACACATTAAACCTATATAATGTTTTATGCAATGTTCCTTTCAATAATTTTTTTAAATAAGTTCTAGAATAAATTTTACTAAATAAATTTTACTACTGGTGGAGTAGCAGGTAGGCCACCTGTCTCTGAAGGAATGCAGTCCACATACATCCCAAGGACCCAAGTTTGTGTCCCAGATCAGGGGAAACAATTGAGATGAACAACTAAATAAAAATAAGTGCTTCTTCCGTTTGCTCTCTTTCTATCTACCTGCCTACTTGCTTTCATTCCTGCCTGCATTTTTTCTTTAAAAAAGGAGTTTTAAAAGGCTAATAATAGTGTGCCTTGGTTGCTTAGGCAGTTAAGTCCATGACTTCTGGAACACAGTTCACATACATCCCAAGGACCCAGGTTCACAACCCAGGTCTTCATGAGGAAGAGACATTTTCCTGTAACGCTTAGTCAGAAGCTAGAGCGTAGAACTAAAAAATAAAGGTAGAAGACACATCTTTGAATCAGTGAAACAATGCTTATGAAAAGTAAACTGCGGCATGTTACCAGCTGAGTGAAGCAGATGGATGGATGGATGGATGGATGGGTGGACGGGTGGATGGATGGGTGGATGGGTGAATGGATAATGGTTAGATAACAAGCATGAAGAGTAAAACTAGACCCAACATCCTCAGACTGCACGGGTGGAGAAAGGGTAAGGAGACAGGATAAAATATGTCCTCCTACCATCGAGACAAATTACTTTTGAATATCAAAATTCCCTGTAATTAAAGTATTTCCCAAGTCTCTTCCATACTAAATAAGATCCTACTACAAGAACCTACTATTAAACAAGATCCTACTATTAAAAGACTGAGAACTAGTTTGATTATTTTCAGACGGTTTACCTCTGCTGTTCTCACATCTTTAGAATATGTAACAATTTTTCCATGACCTCAGGAAGAGAAAAGAGGAATCACTTTATTTTTATTTCTAGTTCCTCCTCCTTTAATAATTACAATAAAACAAATAAAAATCCAACAAAAAGATCATTCCTTTTGACTGAAGGACAGAGTTTGAGGCACATTTGAGAGGCAAGAAAGATGAAAGAGTAGCCACAGACGAAGGACCATCAGGAAAGGTAAGTAAGTCAGAATGAACACACTCTGGTCTGCACAGACTCAAGGTCCCTGCAAAACACAACTCAGAGAGCTGGGTCAGCAATGTAAGTCTCCTATACCTACATATCCTCTTCAATACATAGCACTAAATAGTAGTGAAAATAGGGATTTTTTGTGAATTGCATGTGGTGAAAATGAAACTTCCCAAACTGCATGCATTCTCTCTCCCACTATTTCTCACCAGTTAAATGTGGAAGTACCAACTGGAAGCAAGAAAAAGTACTTAAAAGACATATTTGTCTATGGGTGCTGATCTTAAAATGTTCAAAACAGGACTAAGTACTACCCACTTCTACCAAAGTGCTTGATTTCTTTCTTTCTTGTGCTCTGGGCCCAGGCTACAGAATATGATGCCCTGTTAAGTCTTAACATTTACAGGGTTTTTCAGAGCCCTCCTTGTAATGTCTTTCTTAGAGTATCTGAATAAATCATATCTTCTCCACTTCTCATGCCTGGCGAGTTGAATAGCTTTACTACTAAACAAAAGAATCAACTTAGAGTGACTGTACTTTACCAGCAAAATCTAGATTTAATTTTAGTAAGGAAACCTGATTTTGCCTTACAAGAGTGTCACCTAGTGTCTATCTCAGGAACGGCACCCAGTTTCTTAACTACATGGAAGACCCGAGCCTTGTGGCACAGAAGAGGCTTGCTTAATGCAATGCCCGAGCATCTACGTAGATATGCTTTTTATGCAGATATGTTTTTGGAAATAAACTTATATTCTCATTGAACACATTTCCAGTGTGTTCACATAGTAAAGACCCCAGACACACTCTGAAGATCCATACAGCAAACTTTTTTTAAATTATAGTTAAGAGAAAAATAATTTCCGACAAAATACTGACAGAATTTTCAACAGTTAACCTACTGGGCTTTAAACTACCAGAGACAGCAGCAGTTTCTAAAGAAGATTCTCAAGTCCCTAGAGAAATACTTATGGATTTTTCTCGGGAAAAAAATATTTCTTACAGGGCACGTTGAATAATAGCAATGATGGCATGTACCTGTTGCACACTTACTATGTGCTTGATACTGTGCTAAACACATTACCTACATTATTTCCATATACTTCTCAATGTGCTTAGAGCCCTGTAGGACATATTGCAAATGATAGTGCAAGTGATATTAAATTTAAAAATAAATTTAAAAATACTAATATACTAAAGAGAAGCTATTATGCCTGCCTTACATGTGAGAAACCTTAGTTAAGAGAAGTGCCTGACCCAGCGTTATGCACTTGGAAGCAGTGTATTCAGGATTCCGACCAGGTTTGGGCTGAACAGCACACACATCAGAAACTGTGTGTCAAGCAGTCTGACTTTTCCATATACAGTCCCTGTAGCAATCTGCTAGGGCTGCCATAACAAAGCACTGCAGACTGGGTGGATTCACCAACAGAAACTTATTTTCTCACAATTCTGGAGGATCAAAGTCCGAGGAGCAGATGCTGACAGAATTGATGTCTGCTGAAGCCTTTTCCCACTTCTGCCTCACTCCTGCCCAGCCAGCTTCTGACCTTTAGATCTTTTCAGGAAAAAATCAGACACAGCTTCCAGACTCCCAAATTCCAGGGCACATAGTCAAACACTCTCAAGAGCTTTCTCCCCACATTCTAATCCAGTCCCTTCATGCCCAAGTCCCTGGTCCAGCAGCTCTATGAGCATTGAGTCACCTGTGAGATGCTGGTTTCTGGTCTTGGTGTTTCCAAACAGCTCTCTTGGAGTTTCCCTCCCTTCACCACCCAACTCCCACCCTGTCCCCTTGGCCTGTATTGGAAAGAATAGAAAGTAAAGCATCCCAGCATCATCTATCATTTATACAATACCTCTGACAACTCTATTAATAAATCCTCACTCTCATATAAACCATTGGGTATGGTCACTGGATTGGTCAGTGGCCATGTTTTTCACATCCTGACCTCAAATCTTAACACTTCATGTTAAATAGAGAAGCCACTGGGCTATTTCCCTTGTTCTCCTTGTTTATGAGTTTCCTAGTGTTTCTGTAACAAATTCCCACAAGTTTAGTGATTTAAAACAATAAACATTTATCATCCTAGAATTCTGGAAGTCAGAAGTCTAAAATGGGTCTCCCTAAGGTAAAATCAAGGTGTTGGCAGTGCTGTGTTCTACAGGAGGCGCTACAGAAGAATCCCTTTCCCAATGTTTTCTAGTTTCTAGAGGCTGCCCACATTCCTTGACTCATGATCCTCCTCCATCTTCAAAGTTAGCAAAGGTTTGGTTAAGTCTTTCTCACATTGCATCACTCTAACACCAACTCCTCTGCCTTTCTCAGACCTTGTAATTAACTTGGATGTACTTGGATAATTGAGAATACTCTCCCTATGTTAAGATCAGCTAATGATCAGCAAACTTAATTCCATCTGCAACCTGAAGTCTCTTTTACCCTGTAAAGTAGCATATTCAATGAACCCATGTGGTTCTGGTACTAAGTCTGCAGTTCCGGCATAGTCCACATAAAGTCCAAGAACCAGGTTCGTATCCATGGCTGGAGGCAACAACCAAAATGAACAAATAAATACATAAAAATGCTTCTTCCTCCTCTCTCTTAAAGAAAATAATAGTAATACATAACATATTGAATTTTGGGAAAAGTCAGTATACTTAGCCCCTTGCCTCTGATACATAATAAGCATTTAATAAATATTACCTGGTGTTATTATTACTGACATTGTGTTTTAAGTACTAAGCTAAATGTCAAACTAGAGTCTCCTGAGTGTACAGTCTCATGGCGCATGTGGAAAAATCAAAGGTCGGCTATACCTGGTAACCATTCATATTGCTATACAAATACCTCAGAGAGCTGTCAAACCTGGTTCTCCAAGCGGTCTTCCATACCAGGCCTTTAAGTCCCTTTGCAACATACCACTATCTCCATTCCTCTCTGAAGCCTGCAAGAGTGATTTGCAGCTTCAGCAGCACTCAGTGGGAGGTGCTTGGAAAACAATTAGTGCAAAGAGGTCTGAATAATGAGACCCAGTGAAAAACAAACGCTCCTCTTAAAATGCCCTGATGGAAGTGGGTGGCTAAGAATCCCAAATAGATGTATACTTATATAAAATGTATATGTATAGATTATTTACAGCTCTATAAAAAAATTCACTTGAAGTCAAATATTTATCCAAGTAATTCTCAAGGGCGAAAGAAAGAAAGGACTGGAAGGAAGCATTAGGTGCTCTTTGCAAAACATGTATTAACACAAACATGATAGGGTCCTCAGTTCCCACTCTTCCACTTTTTACCCCTTTCCCTTTGCCCTTTGTCCCTTTTTTTCTTTTTAAAATTACCTCTCCCACCAGCCCCACTAACCCCCAAACTTCAACTTACCAATACACCCCAAGGCTCATAAAAACAGCTCTCAGAAAATGTTGGTTAAGTAGTTACCTCAACCGCAAATAAGAGGCAGAAGACCAGAGCAACCTCCAACAGGGAGTTTCAGTAAACATCGAAAACCACTGCCTAAGCCAAAGCCACAGGGCAGAACTCGCCCTCCAGCACTAAAGCCCACACACTGCTTCATGAAGGAATCAATCACCTGGTCTGCAGGTGCTCCCTGATGTACGTCAGCTGAGTAAGGCCTTTCAGTTCTATTTCAGTCACATAAATCCTTTTCTTTTGACATCATGAAATGTATTTACTCTATCATACAACTTAAGAACATTTTTATTTACAGAAAAAAAATCATTGTCTAGTAAAGCAGGTGTTTGCAATTTAGTAACATTACAGCAATGAGTCCCTGGTTCCTCAGGAAAACAACTAACTTAATCACATCAATGGTCTTGGAGTCTCCCATTAACAGTCACCTGGCTCCTTGGTCAGTCATTTGCTATGTGCTAAGTTTGTCTGCAACAGTAACTGCCTAGGATTTAAGAACTATTCAGGAAAGAGCTTAAAAAGGAGATTGTTCTACCCATTCTCTTACGTATTTTGGTCACTGCCTCTTGTCCACGGTGAAGCAACTGTGTTCCACACAGTAGCACAGCCTGACAGCAGCTGATATTCATCCACTATTCCCATTATCGTCACTGGTTACATATCCCTGATGGAAACCATGGCCAGAATGCTGTGAGACAAAGACCATAATTAACACAAAAGGGATATACCTGGGTATATGCAGCTATCATTGGAGGACATTACATCCAATCCTCTACATAAAGAGTCAAGGGGTATTAGCTACCCACAGACGCAGCCGAAGGCAAGGGATTAAGTGACTTTTCCGGGACTGAGAATAGTTGGAGAATCCCTTGACTGAGAAAAACACATTTGGGGATTAAGAACTAAAACAAGGAAGAAGGGAAATGTGTTTTACTATTAGCTACATTTTTGGTTAATATATTGATAACCCTCCATATCAGTGATTTTTGTTTGGAAAAGCTAAATAAAGGGGGAAGTCTGCATACATAGAGTGAAGCTGATGAATTTAAATTTAAATGCTAATTAGGTATAGGAAAGTTGCCTCCTAGGTCCTTAGCGATTCAAAGTTTGGATCTAACTGCAGTTCTACCCCTTGTTCTGAATGTCAAAATCCTGACTTGCCTGGTATCTGCAGCCTAATTAAAGAAGCACCAGGAGAGTAAAACCAATAACCTTTGCTAAATTACACCATCTTCCAAAAACTTTATCAATAGCAAACGGTATAACCAAATACCAGGGATCAGGATGAGGGGAAATACATCCCCTGAGGCTTTCAACAAGATATAAAAAGCCTCGAGGAAGATTTCAGTAAAGCCAAACCCTACACCAGTAGGACTAAACTGAAGTTACTCTCCTGAGGGAGAACAAAAGGCCTGAGCCCTGTCTGTGGCCCCTTCCTCCCTCCTTTAACCTCCAAGTGGGGAGGCCTCAGGGATACCAGAATCTTGAGGAAGGGGTACTTCCCTTCCTGACCGAGAATCAGGAAGCACTTCACAGTTTGGATAAGCTGTCTTCAAACCTCTTTGCAAACAGCACCTCATGAAATTTGTGTACGGCCCTGTTAAAACAAAACTGGCCCAGGGAATACACCCAGGATAGCACCTGAATGTTCATATTTTAATAGGAAACTTCCCTTTATCTTCCTCTTTGCTGCAACTTTAGAAAAAGCCATTCTGCCAATTGTCGGGACTAAAGTAACTTCCCGAAAATTGATTGCAAATCTCTTTCTTTCCTTCTTCTAGCTCCCATGACATTTCTAAATGTTAACTAAGGCCTTCTTCCAGGAAAAGTGGAGGTGCCCTTTCTGGTCCCAGGATCTAGACCTAGCTAGAATACTCCAGAGTCTCCCAATGAGCCAATAAATCAGTGGGGAGAGGGGGTAAACATTTTGCTAAACTGGAAGAGAAGGGAATGTATTGTGAAGGAAAAAGCCTTGTCCACAGTTTCTAGCCACCATGAAGACAGCTGTAAGCCCGCTGAGCTGACATGTGCCCTGCGGTCTGAGCTTACTGGAATGCCGCGGGACAACTAATAAGTTACCAACAGAGAGAGAACTTCCTTAATTGCCTGCAAATGGAATCTTGTGTGTGTGTTGCAAATATGTATGTGGCAAATTGAATCCTGTGTTGAATTCTGTGCGTATTGCCCATGTGAAGAATTTACAAATAACTAACGTGTGTTCCGCTTGTAATCCCCATTCTAATTTACATCTCCCCTCTCCCATGCTTCTTCTAAACCTATATAAGTATACCCCAAATTGCCACCCACACTCAGCTCTTTGGGAAGGATCCCCACTGAGACTGCATCCATAATAAATCTACCTAAAATACTTCCAAAAGAGTGCCTGCTTGGTTTGTCACTGATGGGAAAGCCGTAGCAGTGTAAGGAAAAAGATTATTATCCTACAAAAGGGAGAAGAAATTGGAAGTTGCAAATGAAGACTACCCATCTTGCTTAAAAGTAAATGCCTAGAGATGGCAGGAGCTCATTATGAGAGTAGACAATGAACATCTAGTGGCGACCATGATGGATTTAAACCCATGGTACTTCTCCAAACCAAATGGAGGGAGCTATCCGTGAAAAAGGGCTTTTTTAAGTCTAGCATTCTGATGGGAAGAAGGAAGTCAGGAAAGATCACAACCAGGAAATGGAGCACCACTAGAAAGAGGAACCTAAGTAGAACTTGAATAGGACCAGACAATGGTCCTAAGGGGTGACAAAAAGGAACATGACAACTCGGAAGGACCCCTCAAAGAAGAGGTAAAGTTCTTAAAAAAATTGGTATCAAATTCACCATTTTGCTTTCCAAGTCCAAACTTCTAGTAATGGAAAATGCATGTGAGAAACACTGCCTAATTATTTCAGGCTAAATTTGGAGAAACGTTAGTTTAAACTATAACCTCTGAAAAGAGATACATCGTAGTCCTTATCCCCAAGTACCTCAATGTGACCTGTTTAAAAATAGTCTTCACAGAAGTAATGAAGTCAAAATAAGAGCAGGGTGGTTCCAATCCAATATGATTGGTGTCCTTATAAAAGGAGAGATTTTGACAAAAAAACTGACATGTACTGAGGGAAGACAATGTGGGGACACACAGGAAGAATGTTTTGTGAAGATGGTGGATAGAACCGACATATCTACAAATGAGGAACACCAAAGATTGCCCACAAGCCACCAGGAATCTGGAAGAGGCAAAGAAGAACTGCCCCTACAGATTTCAGAGGGAGCACATTCTAACTGACACCTTGATTTTGGACTTCTAGTCTACAGAACTGTGAGACAATACATGTCTATTATCTGAAGCCACACACTCATTGTTACAACAACTCTAGGAAATTAGTAGATCCTGCTTTTCCAAAGTATGATAGAAGCCAAGATATTCAGATATATTCATTTTAACTCCCCATGCATCCTCCAGCAATGCCCACCCCACCCAGATTCATACACACCCCTCTCTCAGTGACCCAGAAAGGTAATGGCTCCAGTGGATTAATCCCTCTAAGACACACTATCAAGGACTTTCAACCATTTTTTTTTAATGAAAGAAAACTCAATCTGTCAGTGATGTGAAAAAGATGGTTCTCCCACATGCTTTTACTTTGATGAAATATTTATTTTAAACAACTTACATTATTGCTGTTTGACAGGCTCCCCCTTCAAATCTGGCACCAAGAAGTAATCAACTCTCTATGCTCCAAAGACAACAACCTGACAGCACTGCTTGATATGACACTGTCTTCTTCCTGGGTTCCTCAGGAAAAGGAATCCCACAAACTATGAGTTCTCATAGAACAGACAACCAATGTTAAAGATAAGGAAATGTTTTAAATATACTAGGTAAGCACAAGTTTTCATCATGATCCTCAAGATACTTTTAATTTTTTGCATAACAGTTTGAAAAATAATTAAAGAGTAATAATACATATAAAAAGAGTAAGAATACTTTAATTTCTCTCTCTCTCTCTCTCTCTCTCTCTCTCTCTCTCTCTCTCTCTCTCTCTCTCTCTCTCTCTCCC